>VZSF01006297.1:566633-773667 GCA_013398295.1 Chionis minor
CCCCCCCCCCCCCCCCCCGCTTCTTGGATACAAATATCACTATATTTTGCATAAACAAATACCATACCACTAGAAATATGGCCTCATTCTTTAGCATCATTACATGTAATTCTCAATTTGGAAAAAATATGTTTTTTTCCAAGGACACTTCTCTAAATAGTTGATAAGCTCCCTGTCTGCTGGATGGTCTATGGGTACTGTGGGAACTTATAAATATATATAAAATTTCATCAGTCTCAACAGTTCCTAAGCTGCAGAACCCAGGGTGGCCTCCTGTGGTGATGTAAACTTGGTATTTAGAAGTAACTTCTCCTTTCCCCCAAATATACAGTATAAATTATCTGCCAGGAAAATTGTAGTAAAATGAAGGAAGATAAATAGAATGTACTAAGCTCGATATTTACGAGTCTGTGCTTTTGTCTTCATTCTTTATACATCTGCCAGGCACTGCCCAGTTTTCCTTGTTTCCCACCTATCACCTTTACTTCTGGTGCAGTCCCCTTTCCTTGCAGTCTTCGTTATGTTGTCTTGTATATTCTGTTACTCAGCTGGCTCTTAACCTTGTCATTCCCCTACTGTAAATCCTCTTCTCTTTCTTTTATCCTCTCCTAGTGTATTTTCACCTGCTTCTTTTCTATTTTATTCAGTTTTCCTTCCCTTGTCCTCTCTCTCAGTGGCTTACTGTGATTATAGCAGTATTATTCTGAGACCCAGTGTCCCACAGCAAGACCTCGGGGACTGGAGAGCTGGTAGCTGCAAGCTCTGAGGACCCCTTACTGGTCCTTTCCCTTGAGTTCTGTCTTCAAGCCAAAACATCTCCCACCAGCTCTGTTTTCCCTTTTTCTTCCTTTTCTTCCACCTCTTTCCTGGCTCCCACCACCAGCTCAGAGTTCACCTGTGTTTCAGCACATTCCCTGCTCTTCCCACCCCTGCAGACTCATGGCTCTTTCCTCAGGTGGTTGGCTGGAAAGACATCTTTGCATGGCTGTTTGCTATCATTTGGCAGCTCCCATTTGATTATGGGATTGTCTTCACGTGTGTCCATTGCACTACAAAAATACACGTTCTTTGTTCTGAGGCTGAATGTAAGCTGATGCATGACATGGACAGGGAGCCTCTGGCTGGATGATGCCAGAGTTGGGGAATGTGACCTTTTGCTACTTCCCTAATCCTTGCTCACATAAACTCCACTAATGTGGCTTTTGTCTTCTCTGCATTTGAGCCAGGTAGCATCCACTCTGATGCTGCTAGGATACTGTGGAGGTAATGGGAATCATAGATGGTGTATACAGCCTTGTACCTGTGGAAGAGGATGGTTGATATAGTCTCTGTATCCATGGTACTAGTCCAACCCTGCTCTAGACCAGGATAGCCGGGAGCCTTAACTACAGGTCAAGTTTGACCAAGGCTCAGGTAGCCCTGGGATGGAGAATTTATGGCAGGAAGTTGTAGGAAAAAAGTCTGGTCGAAAAAGGAGTAATACTCCCTCAATGCACTGATTTAGGAAGTTCCTGTTTGCTTGATCATGCTTTTTTTTTTTTTTGCACAGGGGCAATTGATGTGGGGCTATACTGTGAAGAATATCACTGAAATAATCCCCCCAAAAGTGGAAGAGAAAACAAAGGATTACAACATGGCCCTATAAGCAGTTCTACACTGAAAAGGCAATGAACTGGAATATAGAGGCTGAAACACATGGCAGGGAGAAGGTGGTGGTGGACAAGGTGAATAGATTTCCTAATCTGGTTTAGTTTCTGGAGCCATTGTGTTGTGAAACTACAGCCTAAGGCTGAAAAAGCACCAACCAAGGACATTTGGGAAACTTTAGCTACCTTAATTTCAGCAGGTGCCTGCTGAGCTTGTGAATTTATTTGACTGCGATTTCTTTTTTTAAATTATTTTTTAAATGACTATTTTTTGTTTGGTGAGTTTTCAGCTGTAATTTGGCCAGCTTTTTCTGTCCCAAGAAATCTACTGAAAGGTAACTCCCCGCCTCCTTACAGGAAACAAAATCTGAGAGCGTGAAATCTGTTCAAGTAATTGGGGGAGATTTTTTAAAACACAGTAAAGCAGTGAATTTTCCATATAATCACTTCAGAAAATGCCAACTTTCTGATTATTTTTCTTTGTTTGCTTTAGTATGTATATATTTGCTGAAAAAAAAGACTTTAAAGCAGACACCTTGCATGAAAAATTCTAGCCCAGACATAGTGTTTGGCAGAGTTACAAGAAACTGAAGGTAGGGTCTGACAGGCCCTCTTGAAATTTTAAAACTTTTATACACATTTAGGATGCTCAGCAAAAGGAATAAACTTACATTACAGTTTGAAGAGTTGTTTTGTTCAAGTGCCTTGATTCATCAGAGTACTTTGAGTTTGTGCTTAATCTTAAGAAGCTGTTACCCTTTAAAGTAATTGTGTTTAAGAGCTTTATTAAATTGAAGATACTGTCTTGTTTTAATTTACAATGCTCCTTCCCTGGAGCTGTAGAAGATCAGTTTTTCCTTCAGTGACCAAGGAAAAAAAAAAAACCCAAAAGGTCTGGATCATTTAATAAGCTGATGTTATTCCTTCATCTTGCAAGTGCTTTAGACCTGAATTTAGTGCTTAACACATGAGCAGTTTGTTTGGTGCTGTAAGCCCCATAGATAACATACCAAATTCAAGACCGTACTTTCCCAACTATTGATGATGTTTTACAGTACATTCACCAAAGACAGAATCAGAAATATTAAATAGATGAAATGACCTTCAGATTGTTCTGATTCCTATAATCAATTTGTTAAGCAGATGAACTGTTACCTCAGAGAATATAAAAGCCAATTTTCATTTACTCTCTCAGCTTGAGAGTGCTGAACTCTGCATACCGTTGTTCCCGTGCATTAGTCTGCATGAACCGCTGTCAGTCCGTATGTTTAACAAGGCATCGTGCTCACAGAACATCAAAAATTTAACGGGGGGGAGTGATGCATAATACTAATTTGGTGGTTATTAATGTCTGGGCAGGGGGGAAGGAGGGTGTTGCTGCAGAATGTGCTTAAGAAACCAGAGTATGGTAACCCCTGCAGGAGTAGTTATTTGGTGGACGCACCATTGCTGAAAATACTACAGGATGTAACTGCTGCACATTCTAGTTCTTGCTATTGTCAGAGGGAAATTGCACTGAAGTACCTTTGTTCTGATTTCATTATCTGGAAGCAGAGGCTACATTCAAAACTTTTAGGCAAGTTGTCTCCCTGTTACAGTGGAAAAAATGGTTGAAATAAGTGGGTATTTGCTGAATGGTGAGGGTAGGTGATGCATATCTAATTTTTTGGCAGCATATGTAGGAGAAATTTGATATCCCACTTCATACCTCTTGAGATATTAGTGTCTTTACTGAGTAGAGTTGTGCCTTTATTCTGTTTGCACTTTTCTGTTTGCTAAACTTTCTTGGAAAAGGATTCCATAAACACTGTGAATTGGAGACATGCCTAATTTTTAATCTAACTACGAAGCACCAAACTCTGACTTTATTTAGAATTTCCCATTTTTCTGATGTATTCCAACCTGTATAAAGATGCATGTGATCAAAGGTCCTCTTTCCACATCCTTCCCCCCACGCGCCACTTTTCTCTTAAACCAGCCCAGTTATTGCTTGCACAGTGGTGCGGTTCATCTGCTCCTTGATACTTAATGGTTTCGGTGTACCACACACCGCAAAGGCAGGTGCTCCGAACTGATTGCTCCTGTTTCTGGCTGCGATAGGATTTTCCTGAGGATTCTCATAGTGGCTTTGTCTGCATGGGCGCACCGGGGAAGGGTGGTCTTTCTTGGCCTGTGTTGTGTACTGACCCAAAGCCACCAGACTGCTTCGCGAGCGAGGCTAACTGTGAGCTATTTGGCTACTAGAGGGCAGACACAGGTGGAGCCCTGTGGCTTTTGTTTGGCTTGAATTCCTAGGAAAGCGAATTTACCTCTGTTCGGACTGGAGCGTTTAGACATATTCAGAGTGCAAGGAATAAATGAGAGACGAATTACTGCCAGAATTACCCTGACCTGTGACTGTTTTGACTTGTAAGAGTGAGCCAGGGAACGAGTATAAGGCAGGAATACACAACCTCAGCCTGTTTACCCGGAATAAAACCCTGAAGACTAAAATGGTTTGATTGGATATAGTCTGTTTCATTAGGTATAGACTGTTTCACTATGAGAAAACAGAAGTGGCTTATTCTGTGTACAGTTTTACTTCTAGGGAGATTATGGCTTCAGAATGGAAGGACTTTTCTATTACAGTTCTCTCAAAAGCTTTAACAATGAAAACAACCCCCTCAACTTGTTGTTCATAGTATGATTAACCATTCCAGTTGATTAGGAAACAACCTTTTTTGTGATATGGATAAAATCCAGGGTGTATTCACTTAAGTGTTATGATAACGGTCACTTCTAAACCTATATAAAAATGATTTCTTTTCTTTGTGCTTCTGGCATTTTACATACTTTTACTGTTGCTGTTTTGAAATATTTTTAAAGTTCTTTTTCTTGTGGGAAGTGTGAGAACTGCATTATTAAAAAAAAAAAATCATTTGACTGCATCACACATGGTCTTATGAAGCAAACCCCAAAAGCTTTAGCATTTATTCTGAATAGGGAATACACACAAATCTCTTCAGGATTGCATAGCAGCAGCAATTGCATCCATTTTCTAGAATAGCTTATTGACATAAGGTGCTTTGAGTTAATACAAAAGTTTCCAATGCACATTTCTGAGTGCTGTCACTGGACGTTGTTGCACAAAGTGAGTGCATATGCATAGATGAATACCTGTGTGCATCCACATTATTTCAGAAAACCTTTATTGTATAATATAATATATTTAAGTATCCTGTGGAATTCCAACTTGTAAATTTGCATGTTAGCCTGTATCTGAGTAGAACAGAGTTACTAGAATACGTTCCTGTACTGCTTATCTTGAAAGGCTTTTAGTCATTACCATTAATATTGATGTTATGATTAGGCACTGGTGGTAATTTTTAGGTGTTTTTAAGACAGGCATTTTGTTGACCTGTATAGAAGGTAACAGGCAGTTGCTGTAGCCTACTCCACAGTGGGAAGACAATGTCGATCCTTATCCTGAGTAGGATTACATGGTACAATTGCTTGACTTAGCAAGAGGCTGGACTGAAGAGATGGAAGCCTGAAAGGGATGTTTTCTGGACGGACCAGCACGTTTCTGTTGATGTTGCCTTTCGTTGAGGAAAGTCCTAGTGTTTGTGACTATGACCACCTGAATGATCGTCTTGGAACACAGCATTTTCTGTAGGTCTCGTGTTTAATGAAAAGGACAGCCTGGTGTCTTGATCATGTTATCTGATTTATATTGGCAAGATTTGTGTGCTTGTTGGGAGTTCCTGAAGAGTCCAGAAAAGGTGTGAGAGGTTTTCCGTTTGCATATGAGTGTTACAGAGGACCCTGCTGGGTGAGGGCTGGGCAGGGGTATGTGTGGGTGTGTCGTGCCCTCAGAAATACAGGTCTCAAGCTTGCTCAGCTGATTTTGCTTGAACTTGCTACAATAACTTGATCTCAAACATGAGACTAAGCATGAAGAATTTCAGTCTTTGAAGAAGCTGTGAAAATGGGAAGTGAAAAGTGAGGTGGGAATGGGGTTTATGTAAATCATATAAATTATAGTGTACTACTGCGTTTACCCATCAGAAGTAAACACACAACATACGTGCATAACACCATTATGCCAAGTATGAACACAACTGTCAAAAGGGGGAAATATACTACTGGGAAGTTTACTACATTTTTTTATTACTGAGCTATATAAAAGTAAGGGAGAAAAGCCATAATAGTAGCAAACTTTATAAAATTACATAATTCTTATTTTATCTTTTAAATTATGCATGGTAAGCTGTAACATACAAACATATAACAATGTTACGTTCCACTGAAAATCTAGTTTACAAATGG
The DNA here is from genome assembly GCA_013398295.1 of Chionis minor. Taxonomy (NCBI): domain Eukaryota; kingdom Metazoa; phylum Chordata; class Aves; order Charadriiformes; family Chionidae; genus Chionis; species Chionis minor. The sequence goes on from VZSF01006297.1 coordinate 572,588, forward strand.
ATTCTTCTTTAATAAAATTTATGATCAACAAGGAAAAGGGAAATACAACTTTTCTGGTCTGAATTAGTCACTGACATGGTCTTTTCTATAGTAGTATTTGAAGCAAGGGGGAGTGCTTTAAATGCTTCAACCCATTTAACCTTAATTGCTCAGTTTTAATAGACATTTGCTAACTGAAAGAACCAAATTATAGCTTGAACTAGGCCTTACTAATCTTAATTAAAAGCTCTACTTTATAATGGGAAACAGCCTATGTTTAAAACAGTAAGCCCTTCTTAAATGGCTTATTTTAAAATGCTAGGGCCCTTTTGATAATAATTGTTTAGACTCAATACGGGTAACCATTATTCTCATTATATTGCACTTAATTAAAAATATCTCCTCCATGTGGTTTTGTGCCTTCTGCTGGCTGTAAAATTGTTTGACTGGTAGGGGGTGGGATTACTTTACTTTTCCTGCCGTAATTTGAAAACATGTTGCTGCCCTTTGTTTTAAAAGTTTTCTGAGGTCACAAGTTACAAAATTAACATGTGAATTAATACAAATTTTAGCTTCCTACATTTCTCTATCCTCAAGTGAGCGCTTGTCAGTCACTTCAATTAATTGATGTACTAGGCATATAATTACAACCCTTAATAATACATCCTATAATTCATTTAGTTTAATGTTTAAATTGTGCTCAAACAGTTGATTACGGGCTTCACATTGCATTCCTTCCTAACTTCCAGTAAAAATAAAGTTTGTTATATTGGCAGGGAGGCCATGATTCTATCTATTGCATTGGGCAAAAACACCAGGAAGCCTGCATGGATGAACAATGATCTCATGGACAATCTCAAACAGAAAACGGGAAGTCTACAGGGGGTGGACGCAAGGACAGGAAGCGTGGGAGGAATACAGAGAAATGGTCCAAACAGCCAGGATCAGGTTAGGAAAGCTAAAGCCCAGATAGAGTTAAATCTGGCTGGGACAACAATAAAGCCTTCTATATCGGTATATCAAGGACAAAAGAAACACTAGGGAAAATGTGGGCCCGCTCAGGAAGGAAACGGGAAACCTAGTCACCTGGGACATGGAGAAGGCAGAGCTACTCAACAACCTTTTTGCCCCAGTCTTCGCTGGTGAAGACTCTAACTGCACTGCCCAAGTTGCAGAAGATAAAGTCATGGACTGGGAGAACAAGGTACCACCCATTGTAGGAGAAGACCAGGTCCAAGACCAGCTGAGAAACCTGAAGGTGCACAAGTCCATGGGACCTGATGAGATTCATCCACAGGTCTTGAGAGAACTGGGGGAAGTAGTTGCCAAGCCACTGTCCATCTTGGAGATCTTCTCCATATTGGAGAAGTCATGGTGGTCTGGTAAAGTTCTCGCTGACTGGAAAAGGGGAAGCATAACTCCCATTTTTAAAAAGGGCAAAAAAGATGACCAGAGGAACTACGGGCTGGTCAGTCTCACCTCTGTGCCCAGCAAGATCATGGAGCAGATCCTCCTGGAAACTCTGCTAAGGCACAGGGAAAATAAGGTGGCAGCCAACATGGCTTCACTAACGGCAAATTGTGACTGACAAATTTGGTGGCCTTCTATGATGAGATTACAGTGTTGGTGGGTAAGGGGAGAGCAACAGATGTCATCTACCTGGACTTGTGCAAGGCATTTGACATTGTCCCGCATGACATCCTGGTCTCTAAATTGGAGAGACATGGATTTGATGAATGAACCACTCAGTGGATAAGGAATTGGCTGGCTGCTCGCACTCAAAGAGTTGCAGTCAATGGGTCCAAGTAGTAAGCAGTGACAAGTGACGTTCCTCAGGCGTTGGTACTGGGACGAGTATTATTTAACATCTTTGTTGGTGACATGGATGTTGGGACTGAGTGCACCCTCAGCAAGTTGGATGATGACACCAAGCTGTGTGGAGCAGGAGAGGGACTGGACGGTGTTGGTAGAGGAGAAGCTCAACATGAGCTGGCATTGTGCGCTCGCAGCCCAGAAGGCCAGCCACGTCCTGGGCTGCATCGCAAGAAGTGTGGCCAACAGGTTAAGGGAGGCCATTCTTCCCCTCTACTCTGCTCTTGTAAGACCCCACTTGGAGTACTGTGTCCAGCTCTGGAGCCCCTGACATAACAAGGACCTGGACCTGTTGGAGCAAATCCAGAGGAGGGCCACCAAGATGATCAGAGGGCTGGAGCACCTCGCCTGTGAAGGCAGGCTGAGAGAGTTGGGGCTGTTCTGCCTGGAGAAGAGAAGGCTCCAGGAAGACCTGATAGCAGCCTTCCAGTATCTGAAAGGGGCCTACAAGAAAGCTGGAGAGGGACTTTTTACAAGGACACGTAGTGATAGGACGAAGGGTAATGGCTTCAAACTGGAAGAGGGGAGATTTAGATTAGATCTCAGGATGAAATTTTTCACTCTGAGGGTGGTGAGACACTGGAACAGGTTGTCCAGGAAAGCTGTGGATGCCCCGTCCCTGGAGGTGTTTAACGCCAAGTTGGATGAGGCTTTGAGCAACCTGGTCTAGTGGGAGGTGCCCCTGCCCACGTCAGGGGGGTTGGAACTAGATGATCTTTAAGGTCCCTTCCAACCTAAACCATTCTATGATTCTATCATGTGGTGCACTTGCAGAGTTTCTGTTCATTTCAGGGGTATCTTCAAGAGGATAAAGGGTGAATGTCATATGTCCAAATATGGATCTTGGTAGTACAGATCAGTACACTTAGGTGGTTCGCCTTGCTTTCTCTTTGTAGTTGGTGGAGATAAATAGGAATTTCCTTAATACAGTTCGCCTTGTATTAATGGAGACAAAAATAGGTCAGATAAATTATGTCCTGAAATAGCAGTCTCTTTCTAACATGGGTGTGGACATGCACAATGTAGGCGTGTAAAGTTGGATGAGGTGTATCTGGGCCAAAGAGCCTGCACCTGTAAAATTCAAAGTCCATTGAAATTAATGGAAAATGTTCTGTATGTAATTGTGCTTTGAATTTAACCAGGAACGGGGATTCTTAAGCTGTACTATTATCATCTGATCATTATGAACTTCATCCTCCCAGTCTCACTTTTACATTTGTTATTCTTTAATTTAAATAGATCCCCACCTCTCCAGCACAGATGTATAGTTAAAACAAACAAACAAAACCCTCTAACAACGTTATTTTAGGAAAAAGGTGATTGTTTCAATTGTGTTTTCTTAGAACTAAGCCTTAAGGTTTTTCTTGGTACATCCTATTCAGGAAGGTAGACTGTGTGATCATACCTTTGTTTAAATTGCATTGTGTTTCATTCCAGTAGCTGAGTTGTCAGCTTGCGTGAGTTAAACTTATGATTAAGAGTCTTTTACACTAAGCCTGCTAGACCTTTATGATGTGTACTTCTAAGTGCACTTCATAAATACTTCTAAGAAAAGTCACTTGTGCCAGTTATGGAGATGGACAGACCTTCTTGAATGTCAGTCTCATTTGCTTAGTTAAGAGATCTTTGGAATACCTCTTAAGCAATTTTTTTTTTTTTTTTCCCTAGAATTTCTCCTTATTGTTCAGTTTGTTGTACTGTGCTGATGGAGTATACAAACATTGTTAAATTATACCCATTACAGGAAGTTAAAATCAGGGCTCTTTAGAGTGGGTTCAAAGAACTCTGGTTCCTACCTATGCCACATAGCTATGTGTATTTATCTTTTCATATCAAAAGTGTGTAAGCTGGCCAGAACAAGATTGACTAAAGATCTGGCTAGCTTGATGTGCAGTCTCTGACAGTGGCCAATAGTGTATGCTCAGGGTAGATTATAAGAAATGGGATATAGAAGAATACAGCTAGAGATTTAGAGACTTCTCGAGCCAGAAGTTTCATTCAAATCACTGTGTTTAATGGCATCTTCAGAATAGAAAAGAAAAATGCATATGTTTGCTTCTACAGGTGTTCTGCAAAACTTACAGCTGGTAATAGGTGATTAGCCACGCTCAGTATACTAGAAAGGAATTGTATAGGAACAGGTTGTCATACACCTGTCTCTTTTTCAGCCTCCCTTCTACTGTTGTTTACCACGAGTGTCATATCATGTTTCTCTATATGGCCAAACCCTACAAACCCAAATATTAGTTTTTGAGTTGGCAACTAACAACATCTTCAGAATGACTGGCTTTCCCACTTTTCCAAAAATAAGACTTTGTGAAGGACAGTCTCAAGTCAGTTGTGAAAAATGAATAGGTACTTTGAAAAGCTTGATTTGGATGTTTAACCTACCTTTAGATGGTTACATGGTTAAACCTGGTGCCATGGATAAACACCCATAATCCTATTATTTTGAGCCTTTTACTAAGTGTGAAGTCCTGAATCATGATGGGTAAGTTAACTAGTCAGGGCTCGGTGCCCTGTTTTCAATGGATAACCAAGGATGTTGTAATGTGTTCTCCCCTGGACCTCTGTTTATGTATCTTAGAAATACTATGAATATACACCAGATATAGCCTTAAAAGAGGGATTGTCTAGAAAGATGGGAAGGAGAAGCATGAGGAATTCATCATGAACATTTCAAGAAGTGATTTCTCCAATCTCTAGTTTTATATTGGATGTACGGTCCAATTTAAAAAAACTCAAGCTGTTTATTGGATTGTTTATCAAGTCTTTAGTCAAGAGATTACTGCATTTTGCTTATCTGTCCATAATAAAACAGCATTGCTGTAAAAGGCATCTCATAATAAATCATCTACATTAGAGTATTTTGAATAACTCTACAGGACTAAATGAATATTTATATAAACTTATCCACTTTTATCCCTCTACCGTTGGGGAGGAGGGCAGTACGATTAGACTGCCCAGCTTTCTAGGGTACATTCTGTGAAAAACATATTATTATTTGAATACTGCACAGAAGTTGAAGGCATTCTTTTGTTCTTTCTGCCTAACATGCTCCCCAACATAACAAACAAATATCATTACATAAAATTACAAAAGGAAAATTTCCAGGCTATGAATATGAGCTCTCTTCAATTTTCAGCAAATGCCCATGTTACTGTTTCCATATCTGCAGTTTCATTCTTTTTTCATGGAATAGCATTAACGGTGCTGGAAGCTGTGTGTGGTTTGTAGCAGAGGATATTTGAACACTGGAGCAGAAACGTCTAATTTCTTGGCAAAGCTAGTTGATTGCATCTGTTTGCTCTATCTCTCTTTCTTGTCCAAACATCAGATGTGAGCACAGCTTATAATTGAAAAATATTTGATGATTCACAGGTCAGCAATGGGGTTTTTCCCATTTTGATTTTAGATTTCATCCTTACTGCTTTTCCTGGATTTCCCTCACTATGAAATAGGTGTTTGTACAGGCTGCCCTGGCCTCATCTAACCTTCGTCAGGTAAAGGGGAGTGTGTAACTTCAGTAGTTTCTGTTCAGAGAGCCCCTGCTCTTGCTTACTCCTCTACTGGCCAAGAGTCCAAGTAAAGTTTTGAAGAGTCTGTAAAGTATAATGATGGAAAAGCTGATAGGTTCCATGCTGGTGTTCACTATCTGTAGATTTCTGTTTCTGGTAGACAGTTGTTACACATCCACAGGTCAAAACCCAAAGGCAGCTTAGCACTTGTTTTCAGATTTTCTCTATTATTATAGAGCCTGGTGAGAAATAGAGCTCTGGCTCACAAGGCCAATTTCTGTGTGGCTTTTTAGAAGACTACGGAGAGCCTACATCACAACTAATGAACTCCCTTTGTGAATAAAATTTCAGAATTGTCAGCATGTATCAGTAGGACAGGGTTCTCTATTTCAGGAATAAAAATCTTGAATCCAAAAATTAATGTAATATTTGCCTGAAAACAAAACCTTTTTGCATTGATCTACTACAACAGCATCTAGGGCTTCTTGTTGATACTGGCCAGGGCCACGCTTTCAGAAAATGGAAAATGTTTGGTCTGTACACCCAAACAAGATTACATGGTGGGTACTTGGTGGAGACAGAATTGTTGTTAAGAAGCTGAGAGTCTGTGCCAGAATTTGGAGTTGTGCAGCAAAATTGCCAAATGTTTTGGCATCTTGAAAATAATTCCACATTTCATGATTGTACAGTTCCCAAATCCACTGACTTCTGATTGAGATAGCTCTTAGAGCTGTGAACTGTTTCAGACAGTGCTTTGTGTGCAATCACATTTAGAGTATTATCTTTATTATTACATGTTTAATAAGGTTTAACTTACTGAAAGTTGAGATTCTGAAACACAATTCTGTGTCAAGTTGAATTTATCATTGAGGAAACATAATGTGTCTTGATCACCTTTAACTCTCGCATAATAACAAAATCTGTAGCCTAGCAGCTTTTTTACCTTCTATATGGTGCACAAAGCTGGTGAGTGCTTGACAAAAATAAGTTAGAGCATTTTGTAAGCCTATCTGAGATTTTTAAAAATGTCATGTAAATCTTTGATCTAATTTCTATTCAGTTTAGTCTTCCGAGATCTTTTTGAAGCTAGTGTATCAAACTCATAAAGGAGACATTTCTCTTAAATGTAGGGTCATCTCAACTAACTTTACTCAATCTGTTTCATAAAGATGCTGAGTACCCACGGCCTTGTAAGGGACTTGAAGAAAAATGAATGCTTACCACTCTCCTGAAAACGTAAATTATATGCAGGTAATGCACCTGTATCTAGGCCAGAGCACTGAAATAGTTTTTAAGCAGATTTGCGATCAGTGCACAACACTGTAGAAAAGAGAAGGAAAATACGAAATCCCCAGTACTATCTCCTGGATAAGAAAAGTGGACTGTAAAATGAAATATTTGGAGTTCGGCGACATGCTGATACTAATATATTAGTCTTGCCAAAGTTACTCTGGAGTTTTAATTACCATGAGGCCTGAGGGAGTCTTATTTCATTGAGCTTTAATGAATGACTTGTACTCTCATTTTTCAGTGCATTCTATATGTGTTATAGAACCATCATGTGGACCTTCTTAGTCCAGATAAACACATCGGTAGTTGGGAGAACGGTTTATGGCAAAAATAAACATCATGATGCTGAAATGAAGAAAGATCTGTGCTTTGATCATCCAAGTTATCCTCCAGTCAGCTGCTGTTTAATAGGTGAGGAGTTACAGTCATCATACTTGTGAAGGACTTGGAGTGGTAGTAATAGAATCATAGAATAATTTGGGTTGGAAGGCACCTTTAAAGGTCATCAAGTCCAAACCTCTTCCTGCAGTGAGCAGGGACATTTTCAACTAGATCAGGCTGCTCAGACCCCTGTCCAACCTGACCAATACAGATGATTTTTACAACTATAAAATAACACGCATGAAGATTTATTTAAGACCAAATATAGTGTGGATGTAAGAATCCATGTATGTAGAATATCCATTAATAAATGTAGTAAATAATAAATTTATTCCAGAACAACCTTCCTATAGAGTATTGGGAACTTACTGAATTTTCACCTATAGTATGATAAAAATATGTGACATTTATCATGTCCTTATAGGCTGCTCTTTGCTGTTCTGCACACACCGAAATGCCAGGAGGCCTTCACTTCATAAAGGACACTGTTGAGGAACTGTATGAATTTGTCTGCATTTGGGGAATGGGTCACAAAATGATAGGCAGAGTTGATTTCTGGGGTTTCACAACCATTAGGTCTAGTATTGTCAAGAGACACAAACCCATGGATCCCCCTGTGTATCATGTTTAGAAGTAGCCACATGACTTTAGTAAATGTTGACATGAAAGGCGGCCCTGAACAGGTCATCCGAGTGTGTACCATGGTTCTCTCATGGCAGTGCACATAATACAGAGTTCCTCTGCTCATACGTACATTAGTTGTATGGTTCTCTCCTGGGAATTTTTGTAGGCTTGTAAAATGAATGTCTTATATGTGTCCCATACAAAGTAGGAAGTTTGACCAAGTAATACAGTATGACAGGAAGCCCTACATTTTACAAATGCTACATGATATAAACACCATTATATTTCCCAAGTGGTTAACCAGCACAGCAGAAGAGTTCTCAGCCAGGAGTCCACAGTAGCCCGAGGACTACTAAAAAAAATAGTTTGAAAAGGTAAACCTGCTCTCAGAAGACATAAATTTGCTATACCAGGATTTGCACCTCTGCTGGAAAACACAACATTCCTCATATCCAAGAATGTTGAAAACCACTGCTATATAGCCTCTCATACTGCTTGTGGCCTCAGCTGTCTCAGCCTGAATCCAAAGTACTGTTAATCTGCCAGGGACTAACGAAGCATGTGCTATATGATATCAAGAAATCTTCCATTTTACAGTATGTGATCTGTCACTGACTTGTTCTGAAATGAGCAAGAAGAAAGAGTCACCTTCTGTTTTCCCACATGAAGAGCCACAGAAAATAATGTTTAATGACTAATGTTCATTCACTGACAGGTAATAAGGAAATTTATTTCCAAATTGAAGCTTGGGATTGTTTCCTTTTGTCAACGGACAGAAATTTAAAAATGAAATGCGAAGGAAGGTTGGAGGTATTCAATGTGAGAATGAGGGAGATGCCTACAGGGGTTGGAAAAAAATAGGTGAATGATGTCTGCTAGTTTCACTGTTTTAAACCTCTCTCTCAAAGTTTTTAGATGCATATTTCAATTTAAAGATCTAGGAATAACTTCCTGTCCTGAAATGACAATCATTAGGATTCACACACAACAGTTGTGCACTAAGGCATGCAAAAATATTCTCCTATTAGATCTCCGAGAACTTGCAGGGTTAGGTGTGGAATCAAACATTTCCCATTATATTAAAAGAGGGAATTGTGGTGGAAATGGCTGTGATTTAGAAGTGGTGGGAAAAATGCTGTCAAATGTCATGTTTCACATTCATAACAGCATGTGAACAGGAAATCTCTCTGCTTGAGCTTGTCAGGCATGGCAGCTACTAAATAAAGACAGACTCTAAAACTGTTATGTGCTCTGCAGGTATCCATCTTTATTTGGGTATCTCACTTGCAGTGCAAACAACTTGTAGCCAATCTGTTTAAATATCAAATAAGAAAAATGTCAAACCACAACAAACTCTAACCAAGGCTTCAAGACGTGTAATGCAGGATAACAATAATTTTGGTTTTATCTAGAAAAATACTGTATTAACCATGAACAGCGCTGCGGTGATCCTAGATAAGTTTCCATTGTGCTGGTTGAGATGGCAAATGTCACATAGAGGTAATAATCAGTTATATGATTAGAAAATATATTTTTCCCGGGGAAAGAACTCTGGCTAATTATTTTTTCCATAAATGACGGTAGCTGTCCAAAAGTTTTAGACCCCCAAAAAGTACTCTAGGTAAAAACCGCTATATAAACCTGATGTTAATGCAGCAGGAAGTCTTGTCAATTAAGCCGTCAAAAACTCCAACGCCCTAAATGAAGGGTGCTCCACGTCATTTATTTGATCTCCTCTCCGTTCCTGCTCCTGGAGTGTTACATATGCCACCATAAAGAACATTTAGGTAGCTGGAAAATTGCACCAAGTGCATGCAGAATCTCAGCTTTCAGTTTCTGTGTTCTTTTAAATTCTTTTAAAGTAATTTTTATTCCTCTGTACTTCAGCAATAACTTTCCATCGGCAAAGTGCATGTACACTGAAGCATTAATACCTGCCTTGAACCACAGGCGTCCTGGAAGAATAAATCAAAGGGGCAGATTCTTTTGTCTGTTGTCAGTTTGATTAGCATATCAATGCCCGGCCTCTAAAAATGTTCTTCTAGCTCTTTCAACTAGGAATTTAAGTAAGGAGGGAAATGTGCATGAAAGAGAACAGAGTGAGGAAACTGAGGACAGGAAGGTGAATTTAAGAAAAATATAAGGAAGGGAGTCTCCAGAGAACATTTTTGTTATCAATGAATGAAGAATGTGATGGTCATTCACCAAAAATGTTAAATACAATCATTCAGCTACTGCAGAAAGTTTGAATTTTAACAATCTATTGCCTTGTTTCATTTAACAATATGGGAGCTGGACCAACTGCATTTTGCTTACAGCTTTGCTTTGCTTGACACAGTCTAGCCACTGGAGTCTTCAAATGTGACTCTTCAATTCTCCCTTTGTATGATAAACAATATTTGAAGATCATTAATTAAACGTTGCAAAATAACAAGGGCTAAGCATACCAACCTTTGCTACAGCTGATAAACTTAGAAGATCCTATGCTCCATTGCATCCTTAGAGAAGGAATTGTGTGTCTGGAAGCTTGCTGGTTTTTCCTCAGCAGTGAAGATGACCCTTAAGGCCATCCTTACTCTGTGCAACTGGACAATTTGATCAGTCTAATACTAGGAAACAAATTCAGACACAAGATAAGGATCTGCAATAGGTGTCTCTGCTTTCTCTAAAATTAGGAGATAACTGTGGTCAGAGAAAAACATATTAAACAAATAGAAAGTTAAAAACTCCCATCCTACAGCCAGTGATAAATCAGCCAGTGTCTCATCAGCCTTCCACATGCATCCTAAGTGTTTCCAGGGAAGATATTTTTAAAGTGAACAGCTTCATATTTAGAACTATATGCTGTTCAATCAGCTGGACATAACTCTACGTAGTTTGGTTTGTATTTGTATTCTGCTTTTTCCCCCCTTTTTTTGACAAGTACTTTAACAAGATATAAAGCATGATGAACTTTGTGCTCAGGCATCACAGAAGAAAAGCAGACAAATAAAACTGCTACAAAGTACTTGATGTTTTCTGGGAACTGTATGAAATGGCTTCCAGAAAAGCACCCCAACAATACCACAGATTGCATCCAAATCATCTCCACTAAGTTAGCACGGCATTTTCATTTTATTGCTGTTTTAGTGCTGGTAAAAAGGGGTTTGTGACATTTTTGAAGGAAGTTGTAAAACTGATTTTTTTTTTTTCCTCTTTGTGGATGCACTAATGGGAAAAACATTGGAGGGGCAGTACCAATAGTGGTAAGGCTCTTGAGGGATTTACACTGAAAAAACCTCATGATAAGCAACGTATTGTACCTGTTCTTTTTCCTTCCTCCACTGAGAAACATCAGGCTGCTTTTTCTGATTTTAGCCTATTCCCAGCCTGGTCACCCTTGACCTTGGCTCTCAAGAGTAGTTCTAATGGCTATCAAATTTTACAGTTTTCTTGGCCACAAGCGTCTTGAAAATATCATGACAACTTGAAAGCCATAAAAACTGCACTGTGTGTTCCTCTGATTCATTAGATCATAACATTTCCAAGGTCACAGCATCTAAAGAATAAAGATGTTAACATTTATGAGTCAAAAAATAAAGTATCTCAGGAAGAACCAGATGTAACAAATGATAGATTTTAATTTGATTTCTCTTCTAGAAAAAGTGACTTACAAAGCTTTTAGTAGGAAGAGATTTTCAGAAATGGACTTCGCTGTGAGATGAAGGTCAAGGTTTCATTTGGAGTAGGAAAAAAGTGAATTAATCTTGATGTGTCGGTATTTTCTTCATAAAATTTGGACTTGCAGTAGATAGCGAATTCTGCTATCAGAAAACTCACAGAGGGAAGCAATATTTCAGCAGGTCAGATTGAGTGTAATTGATAAAATTTTCCCAGCTGATTCTTCATACATCTAGCTGGGTCAGCTCTTGCAAATTTTAAGAGCAGAGCTGAGCGGACTTCAAATAATTTTGAACATGTGGAAATGTGCTGATGCTAAATTCCTCTTGAGAACCTAATAATTTTAGTATCCTTGCTTGGGTTGAATGCTTTCCATAGAGCTGAATTTTTGGCAAATTTTGCCTGCACTTAACCAAAACCGTCTTTAACCTCCTGTGCGTGAGCTTTTTTCCTGGCCTTTGGATCTGGAGCTGGTTCCCTTCTTAAGGAAAGTGCAAATTGATGTAAGAAATACAAATGCCTTGGGTTTAGGTTATCCAGTGTGTGTGTATGACTGCTGGAAGTATATTAAATGTTGAATCTGCCAAAGAAACAGAGTATATATAAATATTGCCATGTTGTTTTTATTTATTTTAATGGCTTCTACAGTTACCAAATCCAGTAATTAAAAAGAATAAGATGCTGCTCTGATTATGATCCAGGACTTGAACTTGTTTGTATTCTTGTCAGTGTGCGTGTTACTTCATTTCTGCCTGTTTCCTTAGAAGTGAAGTAACAGTGTTGATGCTACATTGCTGCTTGGTCTGAATTGGAAGGGGGAACAAGAAATTCAAGTGCTGATCCCGTCTCACGTGTCTCTTTACTGTGAGTCCCAGGAAATGTCTTCCTGGTTTCATGAAGCCAGTGGCAAAAATGCCTCTTGACTTCTGTGGGACTGGGATTGCACCTCAGGGCATTCCACCTTTTGGTATTACAAGGTCACTTCTTTCTCCAGCATCCAAGATCAAGGTTGCATAAAACTATGCGGTGATGAAGACAGCTCTGTTTGTACTGTAGCTCTATTCTTAATTGTGTCGGATTTGGAAGCTAGGCTGGGGCTTTTCTCCTGTATTTTTCTGTGGAAATGAGGATAGTGCATTAGTCCTAGGAGGAACAGTGACCAAAATTCAGTAAAGAAGCAGTAAAAAATTTTGAAAGTTTTTAAGAGAGAATCTATTAAAGTGCAAAATATTACCACATGGAAATATGTGTTCCAGCATTTTGCAATGTCCTTTGCTGCGTACCAGTTCTGGATAAGCTGGCAGCAGGCTGCAATTGCAGAACTGTAATATGACTTTTTAACAGAATACAACTGATAATAGAGAATTCTGCAAGTGCTATGCTTTGTCCTCTGTAGGGGGCTAGCAGCAACCTCTCATGGAGAAGGAAGGTAAAAACACAGTTTCGTTGCTGGGAAGTTTGTGAGGACAATGTTATTTACTGTCTCCATAATGCTTCTTTGGCAGTATTTTGTTTAAAGCAGCTAGATAAATAAATGAAGATGAACACCAAAATACTTTTCTCTTCAGATACTGCATAAATAAATAATTAGTAAGTGTATCTTTAGGGATAAATCCACATTTTTCCTGTGATTCTATGAAATATGTGCATTTATTCATCAAGATACACTTACAAAGAATTTAATATTTATTTTTCTAGCTATTTTATGTATCAAGGTCCTTTAGGAAATATTCCACATCCATGTAATGTACCTGTGTGCTAAGTTTTGCTTGTTGTTGTCTAAATTAGAAGAAATTGATGTGGGCAGACAGCTTCCTTTGGCTATTTATTTTAAAATGTCCAAGCACATAAATTATTCCTTTCAAAGTCAATTGAAATTTGTGTTTACTAAATCAACTCCAGATCTTTCCCTTACATTAGTAGTCAAGAAATACTTTCAAATAAACAGAGATTTTACCCATTCCTACTCCTGTTTTGAACATCTTCTGTTGCATTTTGTGTGTTGGCCTTGACAAATGCCAAGATAAAGGTTGTGCCAATGCACACTTTCCCATTTTCTATTGAAATAGAATGTAGTGGAATTCAATACTATTTTCTATAGAACTAGAAATAGTGGAATTCAACACTAAAAGATTAATTTGGCTCATTGACTTTCAGGCCTCGGCCATTCTTCCTTTTGCATATTAATAGCCTTAAGGCTTCTGTGATAGTTTAGCTGGGACAGTGATCCAAAAGTTATCAACTCCATGCAGACATTTGCTTTGATTTCAGTAGCTTTGCCCATAATGATCTGTAGCTGCACTGACAAATAGATTTTGGTACGTGTGTTGTAATGAGTTTTGGACACTCAGGAACTTAATGAATGGCAATTGGTATAATGAAGAGCAGGGATTTTGCTGGAGGTAGATTTTGTACTTTCCCAGCATAAAGTTTATGGCACCTTCTAGCAAAGATTGTTAGTGCTTGGAAAAGATGGTTAGCATGCAGCAAATTTCATGACGCTGCTGAAAATGTTTAGACAAAATGGGAACTAGCATTTTCCTCTGCTTGACAGTTTGGTTTGTCTTTTGAACATTAGTCATTTCATGCTGATGTGTCTTCTGTTCCCTGCTGAAGCAGAAAGCTGAAATAATGCAATACTGGAAGAAGAAGAGATTGATTCTTGGTTTATTTTGAATATTTCTTAGTCAAGTTGTATGTGCTCCTGGAAGAGCTGCTTCTCTGCAGGGTGGCCTTGTGAGACTTCTGAGACTGCCATCCCTCTGTCACAAAATACACAAACGAAACAAATTTCTGGGATAGTGTCAGTTTCACCTGTAACAATGAAAGAAGAATCAACCCCAATCTGTATAGGGTAGATACAGGTCCCCTGACTAAAAAGAATTAGGTCAGTTAAAGAAGACAATGTCAGCTTCTTTTCCGATAACTGGAATAGTGATCGTAAATTACAGCATTTCCTTATGGTAACAAATGCTAGGAATTCTTGAGTCACTTGTGTAGTTTTCTTAAAAAAGTTCTCTGGTGCTTTTATAATAACTGTAGTCGCATTCAATAGGTACCCTTTAAGTAACACCACTGCTCACTGAAGAAGGCAACAGCAGAGCATGGCCGGGCTGTGTTCACTAGGGTTGCTGAAAGAACCAGCTGGTTATTTCCAGCCTGTAACAAAAAGATTCACCACTGCTTTCCAGAAGGAATTATGATGTAGTTTCCAAGCTTCTTTTGCCTTGGCAAATAGCTGAACCAGTACAGTTACTGGTGTGCCAGTACCAAGTAGGCGAGCTTCTTTTTATCTCTTCTTTCCTGATATTTTTTTCCTTTAAAATTTTTGAAACAAGCAGTAGATTTTGGAGATTTCCCAAATGAGTTTCAGAAAAAGATAGTCAAAACTAGCTCACCAACAGCTGAGAATGTGGTTGTATACATCCAGCTCTGGGATTGGGAGCTGCTGCATCATTTGAACACAGAAAGCCCAAATAGATTCTTGGCAGACTATGTCATTACTATAAATGGCCCTACACCTTCTTAATAATTTTGGTGCATTTAGGGTTTTTTCAGGGATCCTATAATTGCTGCTATTGTAACATCATATGAAATTAATTCCTCTTAGAGACAAAACTGCAATATTTTTTTAAGATGTTTTCTTCACTAAACTCCTCAGGAGTTGCCTGTCTGCACAGCCAGAATGTGCTGGAGTGAAAGCTTTTTAAATATTTTCCCCATGTAGATAAAACTTTAGGTTTCCCATTGAGACCTAGATTGCAGTAAGCCTTGCTAATTCAACGGTATATGAACCTGCATCCAGCACAGCAATTTCGTGGTGGGATGGCAACATTTCTCTTGTTTCGCTTTTGTGTTACGGTAACTTCTTCATGGTGAAAGACAATATTAATTGGTCAAGCACTAAAATGTTAAGTATAGTTTAAGGTACAAAATTAGCGGGAAGAATTAACTTTCTGAGTTAGAGGTGTTTGGAGCCAAGAGTTTGATGAACATGCGATTCTATCAATTACAGGAAATAAAGAATAATAGAATATGACCTAACCAGAAGGAAATAAACATAGCTGGCCCCTGCAAATTTTGAGTTTTACAGGAGATAAAATTAAGAGCAAGCCTGCAGGTTTTATGTGTTTGCATATACTCCTATTGCTTTTATCACTATATTAAGTTTACTAAGCAAGCCATATCCTGCCATGTCAGATGTAATATTCTCCCCATAAATTATAGTTGTTCAGCACTTTCACTGAGGCGTTCTTTAAAGCCCTCCTCCAGGTACATGAGAAGATGGGATGGCGTTCACATTGTTTGCAGGCATGTTGTCTGCTTTTCTCTTGATGCAGCTGGAGCTTGAAAAAAGCTCAATGTTTGGACTTTGCAGGCTGTGTGCATGCATTTGGTGGGGTTTGTTTGTTTGTTTTAAAAACTAAAGTGTTAAATTTGCCAGTCTTATTGCCCTGGGGTTTTACTAGCAATATTGGAGATAGAAATTCCAGTCAGCCTGCCAGGTGAAGTCTCTTAAATAACAAACTCACAACAAGGCTCTTACAAATAGGTAGAATGACTTTGCACGGCCATGCTGCAGGTGTGTTCTTAATGAGCCTAGTATGTAGTAATTGATTTGCTGGTTATTGTTTTTAGGGAAAAAAAAATCATAGATGTATCTTTTTGTTGTCATACTGGACTCCAGAAGGTAGAGCACATCCATGGCTGTGCTGACTCGGCACTTGTACAACCAATGGATGGAAATTATTAGTAAGGGACGTGAACCTGCTGAAACAGAGCAGTAATTGAAAGACTAGGAAGTTTACCATGAAGCAGCGGGTCATATTTTTGCTAGGAAGATCCTTTCTCCAGTTTCTTATTTCCAGCCTTTTTGTAGTGCTGAATGCGGAGTTATGAAAAAGCTAACTGGTTTTACAGGTAAAGCCAAATTCATAATCCTGTTTCAGGCTGCTAAGGAGATTGTAAAAGGAGAGCTCCAGAGCTGTTGGAGGGAAGTGGATTGAGACCTGGGCTACTTGAGGTTAGGGTAGGTTTCTGGGATGGACAGACCTGAGGGGGAAGGCTTGCAAAAAAGCCTGGGAGGAGCCTGTTCTTGCTCTGAAAGATCAAACTTCTCAAAGGGCTGTGCAAGGAAGGATAAACCTAGCCAGACTCAATCCAGGGGCGAGAAATGCTGAAAGCATTGAGTGACTGAGTCGGAGCTGTCTTTTCAGAAGAATCTGGTTTTCCCAAACTGCCTGGCTGTCCTGTGATTGCAGCTGGGTATGACACCAAGTAGCAAAGTTTTTCCTGGGGTACTTCTAGAATTCATAAAAAAAATTTTAAAAGTGTGAATGTAAACAGAAATATTTCAGCCACCTCTGCAATGGATGGCACATTTGAAATGTACAGCCTGGATAGCTTTGATGTACTAACAGATGATTTTCTAAAAAGATTACTTTGTTTATCATGCACTGTGTAACTTAGGGACAGTAACTGGCATTTTTGGTCTAGCACACCACAAATCTAGAGCTGATAGTTAGCAAGCTATGAGGCTTTCTATAATTATTTGTGTATTTTTAGTTGGTTGATGTGCACCACTGAATGATTCACAGCAGTGACTGTGATGCTGACATTCCACGTGTAAGCCAAGATACAATCTGTAAAAAGAAAGTTTGTACTTTCTAGAATGAATGAAGAAATTATTTTTGTATGAGGAAGGGAAGATCATAACAGAATTGATGGTAGTTGAAGCAACGTCTTTCTTATCATTCACGGTACTCTTTCTGATACAGGCCAGTATACAAAAAAGTAATTAAAAATAATTCTAGCATACTTTCTAAGAATAAAATGTTGAACTTGTTGTTGCCATGTGTGAATTAATACAGAAAATTATAATAGGGCTTATTTTGTGGGGGAAGTAGAAGAGACAGACAAAACTGTACCAAGTTATCAATAGTAACTTCATAGAGCTCATTGGATTGTGACAGCTTTTTCCGAAATGTTGTTTTTCCAGGTTTATTGTACAGAACTACAGCCTTATGTATTGTCAGGCATATACCACATCTTCTTGTTCTGAGAAGACAATTTTTTGTTAAACAAGGCATACTTTTCTCTTGTCTTATGCCATATTAATAGCATGTTTCAGATAGTTGCTTGTTACTACAAAGTTGAAGTTTTAACTCATTGCTTGATTATTTTAAAGACAAAAACCCAAAACTTCATTTTAAATATTAGGAATGTACCAAAACAGGTGTTTCTTTTTATTTTTTGACAACACATCATTGTTTACCGTGATGATAGTGCAATTATTTTGGAAAAGAGTGTTCTATGCATTGACTTGCTGCTTTTCAGTCATATGTGACCCTGATATATTCAGTCAGTAATTCCCTGAGCTATCCATTGGATCAAAAATGCAACATGAGTATATAGAAAGATTAGGAACATGCATATATTCAAAGACTGTGCTCAGTTGGAGAGATATTTCTGTATTCTTAGTATTGTTTTTTTACAAAAACTTCTTTTTCTTCCTCTTGTGTTTTAGATATTGACGAGTGTGAAAATGACTTCTACAATGGGGGTTGTGTTCATGAGTGTATCAACATTCCAGGCAACTACAGGTGTACATGCTACGATGGCTTCATGTTAGCCCATGATGGTCACAACTGTCTCGGTAAGTAGCGAATGCTGGCAAGAAAGTTTAATTTCATAGATGTAGTAAGAAGGCCTGATCTGCTTGCTGTATTTTGTCATCTGGTATGTTTTTAGTAAAGAGTTGATCCAGATCACTCTGAAGAAGTTCAAACCTGTCCGTTGATTCCAGCATGGTTTAGACCAGACCTTTAAAGTTGGCACTCTTAATGCTAACATACTCAAATCAATTTGTCCATCTTTAACGTTGCTAAAATAAACCCCAGACCTCCAAAGCCTGTGCTGGATGTTTGGGCTGCTTTTTTTAAGAAAAGTAATCTCTCCCATCCACTTAAATTTATTTTGTCTGTTTCTTCCAACTTTTGTAATTCCAGTCATATCTTTAAAGTTTCCCCTCTCCTTTTTTCCCTTTAAGGGTAACATAGTTCTAGGATATGCTGGATGAACATAAATTACAGAATGTTAAAAGTGCAAGAGTGATGAAGGACTTGGACAATAAAACAGGGCAGAAGAAACAGTTATCAGTAATAGCTGTTTACAAAGGGGAGGGACACAGTCCACCAACTGTACAAAGCCATGTTCAGAGCAGGATCTTAATTGCTTCAGCAGACTGAGGATTTGGGGATCTGTTTTTTTTGATACATATATATTGCTCTGGTTTAGATAGGTTGGGTTTATCCTATAAGCTAAAAAAGTATATGTTTCATTTTGAAATTTCTTCACACCAGTTGCGTGTAAATGAACTTTTACTGGTATATCCCGTTTCCCATATCTGCTTTCTTGGTAGTCATTTTAGCTAAATCCTAGTGCCCAGGGACTATCTGAATATTCCCAGTATAAATGCAGTAACCAGTGTCTGGTACAGTCCTAAATTCATTTCAAGGTGATGTTTATAAAACAGTGCAGAAAATAGGATTTTTCTTCTGTATCACTCAGCACCTTTACTTTGGTAAAAACAGAGATTCTTTGCAACAAAAGTCAAGCAATCAGGTAGCAAACCAGAAATAATAAAGTCCAGTAACACCATTCTGCACTCATTGAAGGGATGGAATAGCTAGAATTTCTGAACAAGGATTTGGTTAGCCTTTCAGTAGACTTACTTCCTCCTGGGTTAACTTTCAAACTGGGTCATATTTGTTCAGATGGATTATATATCCTGACCATTGACAGGCTTTTGATCTAAACTTCCAAATTTCATTTGTTACAGAACAGACTAAATAAATTTATTTGCCTTAATCTGAGGTGGTCAAGTGATTAATTGTGCAAGAGGTATTTCTTATACAAAGAACAGCCAGCCATTCATTTAAAACAGAAAGAAAAATTCTGTTTATACTAATGTTCATAAATATATCTTAATAAAACAGGACACAAACATAATCAAATAGTCCAACTATTTTTAATTCAAATAACTGTGCATGCATGTTGTTTCAAACAGCTTGCTATTTTCAACTTTGTTTCCAAATGATTCCCATAGTAGTAGAGAAAAGTAAGTTAGCAATTATTAACAGCAAAAGGAATGACCTGCTAAAGAATGAACCCTTCAGGAGATCCGTGGGATTTTTTTTGACCCCTGCTGCCTGTGTTGTTGCTCTCTGGTCATGAAACATACAGGATGGACCTACAGAGCCAGGCAAATTTCTAATTTTCTTTTCATTAATTTCTATTCAGCCACTTGATTTTTTTTCTTTGGGGGGGGTGGGGCGGGGCCGGGGGAAGAAGCCTACAGTAATATCAACCATTGTGCTTAACAGGTGGCTGTGGTTGAAAGTATTGATCCAAAGCTTGACGAGAAAGCTTTCAGGTTTTTAGAACTGGTGTCTGCCCATATTCATGGTCTACTCTGAGCTGACTTTTTGCATTACCCCAAAAATGTTAGGAACCTTGTTGCTTCTAAAAGAGGTTCAGTGAACAGCTGAGTGGGGATAATAGCAAAGGGCCCCCTTTCTCCCAGTCTGCAACTTTAGGACAATAAAAGAGGTCACAATAGCCTTTCTAATTTTGATACTGCGGACTGGGGAAGTTTATGTTCCTCAAATGCAGATTGAATATTTGCAGCTAATGAATGATCTTTGATATTTCTCAGAAAAATAACTGCTTTTACTTAGAGGCACTGAAAAGGAAATCAAGGCACATTCCTCTTTCTCCCTTCTTTAAAATTCGTGTGAGTTTACTGAAGACAAAAGTGTCTGATTTTAAGGTCTCAGACTGAAGTTTTTAACCCTGACAGTGGCCATGCAAATCCTGTTATGATTGCCTGTTGTGCATTAGCTCAGATTTGAGACACTGCCACTAGAAAAGAGATAACTTCATTTTTCTGCCATCATTTGGATCCCTAGTTGGCTGCTGGTTATACTGGCTATCGGTTATACTGATTGCTGGGATAGGCTGGTTTGGCCCATTAGCATAATATGAGTTTTGAAAAGGGGGACATTCTAGTCTTTTCCCTTCTGGAGTAGTTTTATTTCCTTTCACTTATGCTACCAGAAATGTGTAAATGCAGTTGGCTGTTTTTAAGAGGATGCAGTGAGGTCTCAAATCAAAACCAGACCTTGTATTTGCACATGTTTAAATTAGGATTTCTATAACTTTGGGAAAAATTTTCCCAGAATGTAAAACTTGGATAATTTATTCCAAATATATATATTTTTTTTTCCCCATGAGGAAATTAGGCATTGAACGGAATTAAAATTTTGATCAGTCCACGTGTTTCCACCTGTTCTCGCTTTTTGAGGAACCACTTAGTTTTCTTGGATTATAAGGAGACAAAGAACTCTTCATAAGATTAGTGACAACATTTTTCACCCTTCAATACATTCTTTTACTGATTTCCACACCCTCCCCCTAGGACTTTACAGAACTGTCAAATGAACATTGCTGGTTAAGTACTGTATCATACATATGTTCTATCAAGTTTACTTTCCTCTTAGAAAAGACGTGTAATGTTTGATCAACATGCTGAATTTAAGTCTGTATACACATTAAGTAGGGCTATAGTGGATCTTGTATAGAACTATGTCATTTCCATAGAATTTGTAGATGAGCAGTAGGTTGATTTCAGAAAGCCTGCCTGAACCATCTTCTCATACAGCACCATGGATGTGTATGTACTTGGATAGAAGATTTGCTAGATTTGGACCCAACATCAAACCACACTATTCCTACTTCTCCCCCATGCTT
Organism: Chionis minor; assembly: GCA_013398295.1. Taxonomy (NCBI): domain Eukaryota; kingdom Metazoa; phylum Chordata; class Aves; order Charadriiformes; family Chionidae; genus Chionis; species Chionis minor. Next base: position 593,722 of record VZSF01006297.1, read on the forward strand.
TGGCCATCCAGGCATTACTGTTGGGGTCCATTTTGTCAGTATGTGGTGAGCCAAGCAGCAAGAACTCTTAGAGGGCGATCTGACTGCCCAGCCATAGGAGCCTCCTGTCAGGGAGCCTGGAGCTGGCCGATATGATGATGTGAGATCTACAGGAGTAGATCTGGAGTATGAGGTGGAGGCTAGATGAGATACTATAAGGAATCTAAAATGGCATCTGACTCCAATGTTTAGACAGCTGAATTGCTCTCCCAGTGACTTGGGCTGCGTTTTGTCACGCACACCTCCCCAGAAGTCTTTGTCTAGTGATTTTAAATAGAAGGCCTAGAGATGGAACCCCGTGATAGTTCACTGTCAGTCCTGTAGGATGTCTAGGAACCTCTAGGAAACAGGTTGTAAGGGACAAGACGGTTATACCAGGATTTCTGCATCTCTTGCTTGACTGAAGTCTACCCAAAATCTTACGCCATCTGTTCTTGTCAGGGTTTACATTCCTTTTTAAACCTTCACAGGATGTCTTTCTAGTAATGTCAGTATACAAAGATGATTACAATCTTCTTTATAAATAACAAACTTAGAGTATTCATAACTAATTAGATCAGATGCAGTTGACAGGTTAAGGGTTTTTTCCTGAGTCCCTGTTTCAACATTTTCAACATTTCTCGCTTTCTGATCAAGTGAAATTTCTTATTTATTTATTTGTTGGGAGGAGGTGTTTGGTTAAGAATTCATGGCTAAAATTTGTACTGGAAAATGTCCAAAACTGTCCTCAGGGGAACTCGACTCGCCTTCTATTTGACATTTTTAGTGAGGAATTTCTCAAATATAACATGAAATGACACCACAGGGAATTTAAACTATGATGAGATCTGTGTCTGGCTAAAAATAATTTATTTTAGCACTGTAATCACTTGAAATAGCAGTAGTTCTTTCTCAAAATTGCTCTAAATTCTGCTCAGTGGATGCAAGACTAATATTTGGTCTCATGCAATAGGTTTTCTTTATCCTTCATTTGAAACCAGTCATGAAATATGGTTTCCCCTCTCATATATGAAATACCAGTCTGATTTTTTTTTTAATAAGCAATTAGCTCACTGGTCCAGATGTTCTTTCCTGTTTGATCCCTTTTTCTCCATGATCTTACTGATAAATTGATTTTTTCTTCTTTGTGTCTTTCACATGTTGAAGCATACTATCAATTTTCATTCTGTTGCCTTTAGGAGAGATTATGGCATAACTGATCATCCTTCCTATTAGTGCCAAACACTCTCATTAGTACCAAACTCATCTCATTTATAGTAAATCAGATTCTGTTCTCAGATACCTGGTAAAATCTGTGAATCTGTACCGCAGATTGTCAATGGATAAGACTTATGCCTTTAAAACTGGTTATTCAAAGTATACTCCCTGCTCTGATTCAGCATGACATTTAAAGGTGTTCCTCATTTGCCTAGGTTTTATTTTTTTACTCTCTTGGTTTAATATTAAGTAAGAAGACTGAACTTTTGCATATGTTTAAGTACATTGTTGATTGGAGGCCTCTTTGACAGTTGGGCATACTTGTACTCTGTCTTGGTGTCCTCTTGGAGGCTTTCAGTAAGACAGACAGCAGAGGCGGCAGGGGAAGCCTGGTGTTGTAAACCTGGGTATTGTACAAAATAAGATACACGGTGGATGGGGATGCCGTAGAAAACGCTTGAGAATTTGTCTTCTTTTTCATTCAGAATTTCAGGGGAGCTTGGCATAGTTGCCAATATGGTGACTGCTGAATGTACTCAGGAGGGTAAAAGAGAGTTTCCTGTTTTTATTTTTTTAGTTTAGTTTCAAGCTATTGGGATAGGAATTGCCACATGGAAAGAAATCCTCTGTTCCTTCATGAGCAGTAGGACTTCAGCTGGTGGAGGACTGTTCAGTTTCGGGCATTGGACTTGAACAAAGCCAAAAGAGAGCAGTGAGAATAATGAGTGATCTTAAAAAAACATACAATCATAGAATATCTTGAGTTGGAAGGGACCCATGAGGATCATGAAATCTAACATGGCTAATGCCAGAAGAATGGAAGAAAAAGTATAGTTTTCTTCTAGGGAAGAGAGATGAAAAAGAAGACGCAGTAGTCATCAAATCCAAAAAAGGCTGCTGCAAAGAATTATATTTTTACTTTTTTGTTTTTGTATTCCCGCAGAAGCAAATGAGGTAGTGCAAATAGTATTTCGTTACTCCACTTGGGAAATTCAGAAAGAGTGTTGAATTATTTTTCCTTTCTCCTGAAGGACTCTCATGTGGAGTACCATTATCTTACATTAATCTCTCTCCTACTGTATAAAAATACAAGCTTCCTGGGAGAGTATTACGTGTTGTGTTAGTCTGAAGCATCACTGAAGAAGAAAGTTCTGAAGCTTATCATGGATTACTAAACCTTGGGATTTATCCAGGAAAAACTTGCTAGAAACCTTGCTGAAAGCAGTTCTTGCTGGTGTTCCTGACTAAGTCTTAAAAATTTATTCAGCATCTGCAAACAGAAAGTGGAAGACAGTACCAGAAGTACTTGGATCAGAAAGCGGAGAGCCTTGCTTTCAAAATTTCCTTGCCAATGGGCTCACAAATCAGCTGATACTCCAGCTATTCCAAGCCTTCGGGAATTCACCTGTCTCTGATCAGAATGTGAAAAAATGGGGAACAAAGAGCATGCAAGAAAAATATGTAGCAACAAAAGCTGACTGTCATTGGTTCTTACTTGGGAAAATCAGGTAATACCCCCTCTGCATTCTGCTCTTAAACCTTTTTTTCCTGTAGGCAGACTTTTGTGTATGTAGAGTTAGGGAATTCTCCCTAAAGAATCAACACAACTCATTGTTTCTGTTTGTCAAACCAAATTGGGCTGTGAAAAATATTTCAGGTTAAAGAATGGAACTGTGTGGAGTGATTTTGTTTTGCTTATCTATTCAGATATAAATATGAATAGCTATGAAGTGCTAATCCTCTCTCTCTGGTTTGTGTAGGCTTTTTTTATTTTATTTTCTTCTGATTTGTGATAGTCCCTTTTTAATAGGGAGTAAGCGTTGCTTTTTTGCAAACACACCTCTTGCTTCCAAGTTGTGCTCATCTTAACTCTTCTTTCTTTTAAGGATTAGCATCAGTTTCTTGAAGTCCTCTGCTCTTTATAATTCTTCTGATTAGTAAGTGTGCTCAAGAAGGCTGTAAATGCTTCTTAGAAACCATCAAAAAAGATACAAAGGAGCACAGACAAGAAAATTATCATAATTTATTCAGAGATGTATTTATTTTATTTATAGGTTTTTCTGTGGTATTAATAGCTGTGATATAGAAATATATGTGAACACCTTGTAAATACTAATAGATTTGTCCTTACAAAATCCTGTAAGGAAAAGAAGCATAATTTTCATTGTTTTATAGATGAGGAACTGGGGCAAACAGATTAAATTACTTCTCAATCTTCACGCAGGATGTCTGCAGCATAGCCAAGAATAGAATCTGTACCCTTTTGAATCCCTGCTTACACACTCTTATTTAGAATATTCTGTGTAACTTTGGTTTCTCTTACAGAAAAATAATGGTTAGTAAATTTGGACATCTATGGTGTATCTCCATTAATTCTCTTGTATGTCAGACCTCCTGAAAATAACTATAGAAGTAGGTTTTGATGATCCAATATAATTTATGGTTCTTCAGCAGTTAATCCTGTGTCTGATTGAGAAGAGTCCTGGGAAGCAGATTGAACTTCTGATTATAAATCAAGCCAGAAATGCAATTACTAGTATGCATTATTGATTCCATGGAGCTCACTGCAAGAGCTGAATGTTCGGTAGGGTAGACAAGAACACAAGCACAGTGTCAGCTGTGAATTCAGTAGCAAAGTCCTGATTATGTCCACAATCTTTAAAGGTGTGCTTTGGGCAGAGGCCTGATTTTCCAGCTTGAAAAATGGACATTACTGTTCTTTTTGTCTGTTCTCAGATGCTATTTTGCATTTCTTGACAAAGTGACTGAGTCACGTGGAAGCCCCTGTGGGAAAGGAAAGGTGGCACTTTTCCCTGGAGCAACTGAACTTGCTTGGGAGTGGTACTGGGCTGCCAGCTCTGGTGAATGGAGCAGAGCAACAATCACAGCAAGGCAGTTGGGAGCCTGCATCTAAAGGAGAAACGTCTGGCAAACCAGGAGCAGAGGGTCACAGGCCTCAAAGTAACATCTGCCCCTCATAAAATGGGCCTTGGGATCCCAAATCAATTTAAAAATTAGGTTCATCTTTGAAATCATACAATTTCTTTTCTTCTAAGGTCTGAAGTTAGGATCCAAACCCAAGTTCCTGTCTTGCATTGCTCCTTTAAAATCTGTTGTGGAGATGTTTTAACCCTGGCATGTAGGCTTAATTCCTGACTGGGTAGTAGTAGTCTACAATGTGACTCAAATGACAAAAGGAACATTATTACGTACACGTGTATGTATATAACATCACATTGCTCATCCTCTTTCAGTGAATGTTCCAGTGCTCTATGCTTTTCTTTCAAAAGAAACCCAAAACAGTTAGAACCCAAAAACTACCTATTCCTACCTACCCTTCTGTTTGTCTGAATGTATACACTGGGTTGGGGGTTATGGCCTAATCTGCCTGTGAACATGAAGTGGGTGGAGAGTTGCAAGTATATGAGAAATCATTTCTAAAGCTCCCAGATGTAAAATGTCAAGAAGGGGTACATAACTCATTTAGGATTGCATAATCACTGGTATGATTAAAGAGACCAATGTCTTCTTTTTAATTTAGCTTTATTTTTCTTCCCCAGACAGCTGTGCACAATGTGTTGCTTACTTGAACTCCAAATGAATGCTTCTATTACTGATGTTTATTTTTCTGTATGTTTCCCAACAGTTCAAATAGATATATATTTTTTTTTTTAATGTGAACATCTTTAACATAGAACTAAAAAGCTTATGGAAAGTTGTTTTTAGTTTTAGAAAAATAAGTATTTTAAAGAGAAGCTGAAAAATAGTCCATTTTCTTGACTATCTTCCAGTTTTGTCTGCCCTTCTTTACTAATTCCAGGAGACTATTAGGTGAGCTGACAGATAAGTATTGTCCTCCTCTAGCACATCAGCAGGGCCTCTAATAATATTATCAGTCATAAACTCTCTTCCAGATTTTCATGGTTGCTAATCTTAAGCTCCTTGGCAGATGGAGGGGAGTTGAATAAACCCAATAGCCTTCTTTTCATAACTCTTCATTTTTATTAAAATACATGTAAAGTTATGGTATTTTTGTAGACAAAGTTATTAATCTAAATCTTGAAGCTTTTACTCATTTCCAGTGATTCCAGTGAGAGTTTTGCTTGAGCAGAACTTCAGGACTTGGCAGTTGTTTTACGTCTTAAGAGAAGGAGGCCAGACTCCCAAATCAGGGCTCAGTGGCTGAGTAGCAGAGATCTGTTCTAAATGTGAGGGGCCCAGGCACAAGATGGGGCCCTATAATATATATATTTACAGACAGGATGAAAAGTGTTGAAATGCAAGTTTTAACAATAAATGTATCTGTATGTTTTAAACCTTTATGTGTTCTGTATTTCTGCAAATGGTGACTGGCAATAATTGGGTTCTTGGAGCATAGGAAGAACCTTGGTGTTACAGGACTGCTGCAAATGGGGGCCCAGAGGTATTAAGCTACTGAACCTCCCCCAGACAAGCTGCAGTGGGTGCATACACAAAAAGCCACACTGCAAATTGCACAACTAACTGAATTTTAGTTACAAATGCATTCTTTCAGGAAGGAAAACTTGAGTGCACTTTTTAAAGTTCTTTGTTTTTCAGATGCAAGCCTAAATGACAAAGAAGGTTACTTTCTGATATGCTTCTTCAGCTAATTTTTACTGTATTACTGTTTCAAATCTTTTATCAGTCTTGCTTGGTCTGTACCTTACATGAATTATAACAGCTGGGATTCATCACAGGATTTTAAAGTGTCCAGTGTTTGTGGTACAGCAGCATGCATCAGGTTTTATAACGCACTACTATTCTGCAATGCCTTCCACTAACTGATGACTAGGTGCTAAGCAAATACAAATAGCTAGAATGATGAGTAAATGTTCTATAGACAACTCTGTATTAGATGCTTACACACAACTTCTATATATATATGTGTTTACTTTTGATACTTGGTTGCCTACATCTTCTGAGAATCTTCACGGCGCGAGTGGTAGCAGGCAATCATAGAAATAAGTTAAATATCTCTTTTGAGATGGGATTATAATATGTTAGTTCTGATGATCTTCTTCTCCTAAACCTCAGGTTTAGTTGTATGGTACCTGGTAACTGTAGAAATTTCTAGACTCTGAGCCATTGCAGCCTCCTTTCTTCATGGCAGGTTCTATGATGTGTGGATAAGAATCGTTATCGTGGTGTTTGCATACAATTTTCAAAAAAATTTAACAACCAAGAAGTGAAGCCCTATGTTTCTATAAAGCTTATGAAGCCCTTAAATTAAGAATCACTTACTTTAAATGGCGTAAGCTGTGCTTCAGCTGATGGAGTGTAAATGCCTATAAGCCATCTATCTGTACTCACCTTGGAGTTACTAGAGAGAAACAGTTACTTTGTGTGCACGAATGCCCTCATCCTAAAGTACATATTTACTGTAGCTCAGATGAACTGCTCCCTGTTCTTTCATGGATGCAGTCCCATGCACTTCAGTTAATCAACACCTTTGAAAATAAGATCATTGCTATCAGAAGTTTGGAGCCCAAAATTGGAAACTGGTTTTGAAAATACATCAATGTTCAGTCTGGAAATCCAATAAAATACGGAATTCTCATTGTGGTTGATGGAAAGGCCTCCAATATCCAGCCCTTTCTGAAGCTGGGATCTGAACACACTGCTTTCCTTATCCTGCTTTTTCTATTTCTGTATCTGAAAGTTTCCCCCTTCAGAAGTACTCTAATGTTTGGTCACGCCACATTAATCTTCTGAGTTCAAATGAGATATAACTTTCTTTACATGTTAATTTGCCATGTTTGCTTTCTTAAGCCAATGTGATCTGAGAAGTACCAAAACAAGTGAGAGTATAAATCAGCATAGGCCCACGGTTTTTTGTTAGGTATGGGGGAATAATCAAAAGTGTAGAATAAATCTTGGTCGCTGTCAACTATGAAGTTATATTCTCAGACTGTCATAATAAATCAAGAAACTGGGAGCTACGTGACAGCAGCATCAATCTCAGTCTCTTGTTTCTGCAAGTCTTCTTGTCTGAGTCTTTTCTTTTTAAATACTTGCTCCCTGGAGGAGGTAATCAATCACAGTAAAGATTTCTCTACATGGAACACTCAGGAAAGTAAAGAATAATCAGCTTAGAGTGTGAAGTTAATATGTATAAGTTAAATCCCACTCTTATTTGGCCTGATATGGCTGGACCTTAGTTTAGCAAAGCCACAGTTTTATCCTGCATAACTTATTGTGAATCCTTACTGCTTTGTCTTGCTTTTATTAGTTTTGTATGTTTTGTTAATTCATCTTAGCTTTCTCATAATAGCAAATTTCTAAGCCAGTGTGGCCTGTGTTGATGTATACCATAAGAGAAAAACTATAAAATATATTAAAATTTACCAAAGCTTTGGGAGCCACAACGCGTTTAGCACTTACTTAAAGCAAGGGAGAACGTGTATTCACCTGAGGGTGCAGGATTTCAGCTTATAATGGGTGTGGGTACCAGTCAGATGTGGATGACATTCAAGCCTCCCCTCATGGAACGGTGTCTTCATCAATCCTAGAAATTACATTGATTCAGTTAAAACACTGAATTCATGTGGATTACAAGAAGACATCAGACAAAGTGAAGAGCAGTGGTCATTTGGTCTCTGATATAGTCACTGTCATTATACTATGCTTAGAATGCAATCAATGCTCGGCAGTGTTATTTTATGATAAATAGTATGATTTCTGCAGTCAAGAAATAGCCATCAAAAAGAACGGTTGCTGCATAGTTGCTTGCTGTATTAGAAAACAAAATAAAACTCTTCTAGTATGGATGAGTACCAGATGAAAAGTTGGTAGTGGATTTCTGTGTTAAGTAGATTCCAGGGTCTCAGCTTTCTGTAGTACCGTGCTTTTGTGGTCTAATACTTTCTATGAATTTCTGCATCTTGATGTTATCCTTTTGACTTCAGTGTACAATGTGAAAATTTAAAAGTTTGAATCAAACTGCAAGACCAAGACAGGATTATTTTTACTGCTTCTATTACCTTCTGCAGACTTTAATCCAGATCCTTCTTAAGTATCTCAAAATATTCCCTGCATACACATCCCTTAATGGAATTGTATCAGAGCACAAGATGTAGTTTTGTATAAAAGAAGGGCAGGAAGGAACATAAACTAGTTGATGGTAGCATATTTTAATACAACTTAGTGTACCTAACATTGAAATAATAACAACAACAACAACTCCCCATTAATTAAAACACTAATTAAATAGTCACTGGACATACTTTGCAAGAATGGTTGGTTAGAGAATTTGGAAGATTTAGGATTAAAGCAAAATTTATCATTAAGAGACCTTATGGGTTATGTAAATAAATGTTTGGAAACAATTGAAATACACTTTGTTAAATAAATAAGACTGGAGTGGACATATGGTATTGTGCTGTAGGACAGGAGCAGAAATAAGAGTCAGGGCAAAGCTTTTCCACTCCATCTTAACAAAAGAAAATTTTAACGGAAGAGAAAGTTGCTACAGCGATGGGTGTTGGTACAGTAATGAGTGGCTATAGTACAGCCTCTTCAGCAAAGTGGTTATACTTTAGTTAAAACAGAATGGAAGTAGAATTGAAGAGTTTACAAGAATGGAAAGATGTATTTGTTGAATTAATTTAGATGGCAGTGTTACAGACACTCCTCAGCAAGAGTCGGGCATCCAGAATTCTGGTAGCCTCTTGCTTTGTGTACCCTGGGTCATATGCTAGTGAGCGTACTTTCGTGGGTTTTATTCCTCTCACAAGAAGAGCTGTGCAGAGAGGACAAGATTTCTGTTGCAAGACCTACAAAGGTGGCTTTACTTTGAAAACTGGGAATCTAACATTGTGTAGTTCTTCATGGGGAAAAAAGTGTATTTTTTTAAATTGTAGGGTACACTGTGCAGTTTTTCATGCTAATTTTTTTCTTGTACTAGCTATTGTATCAGAAAACATACTAAATAGAGAAAAATTAGGTGAATTTTTTTATAATTCCTTTTGACAAAATAAGTTTCAATGGGAAACAACTACATTTTTCTACAAGGTTTTTTTTCCTACAGAGTTTCTCCAACATAATGTGTTTATGAGTATACAAGCAACTTCAAAGTGAGGTGATCTAGTTTGGTGTATCTGAATCAACAAAAAAATCCCTAAAGTCATTTTTTGCAAGTATTCCTAGTGTATTTCTATCATGACTGATACAGGCATAACTAAGAAGCTCTTTCTGAAATTAGTCAGAGACACAATAAAAATGGCTGATATGACAGCGAAAACTGGGTTCTGGATCCCACTAGTGATTCATAGGGACAGGCGCGGGGCTGCACTTCCAGGACAGGGAGCCAGACTTCTGTTGTGTGACTTACAAATCATTTTGGGCTCGGTTAACATGCTATGCACCCTGGTGCCAGTGCATCAGAACTTCTGCGTGCACACCAGTACCAGTATGAGTCACGGTAGCTGCTGCCTCTGCAGCTGCAGCACTGTCTTTAACAGGCTGGAGACTGTCTGTCTGCCACCAAGTGTTACTCAGCACTTACAAAAACCTCTGAAACTCCCTGTATGTATGTCTTAGGGAAGTCTAGGAGACTTGACTTTTCTCACTTTAAAAATAACTGGAAGAACTCCTCTTAACTATCAATTCGGTACTGATTCGGCTCTGAAGGGACCACGGGCTCAGCCTGTTAGTGACTGCACATTGAAAGAATGTGAAAACTCATTCTTGTGCGATGAAATGACATGAATATCCTGAGCGCAGACTGAGTTTTACTTTGAGTGGCTGAATTTGAAATCAGAACTCAAAGAAGAATTCAAGGAAACTGAGCTCCAAATAAAAAGGTTCCAACACGTGTTCACTGTGTAATTTCACACAGACTACATGTCCAGGTGGGACTTCAGGGACTTCAAGTTGCAGAATTTGTCAGTGAATGGTCAGTCCATTTGCCTTAACATGTAAGTACTTTTCTCTCTGACTTAAGGTTCTGTACAATCAACATCAGCTATCTTAGAGTAAAAGGTACGAAGGCTTTTAGTTGAGTAAGTTGCCCATAGACAGCTCCGCGTGACTCTTGTCATTTACAGATTAACTTGTGCATCAAACACAAGGTTTTCTGTCTTGTGTATGCATTTAACCTACCTGATGCCACTGCAAAGTGAGTGGATGCATTAACTTCATATTTGGACACTGATAACAGAAGACCACAACTCTTAAGTACTTAGATTTAAGAAAACATGTATACTGTTATATAGCTGTTATAGAAATCTATTTATATGTTCCCGGGTGCTGGTGAAAAGAATATACAGCTCTGGTGAATTTTGTGGGGAAGGTGGGGATGAGGCAGCTGTTTGTTTTGATTTATTTTGGGTTCTTTGTTTGTTTTGGCTTTATGCTACCATACCAGCTCCAAACTTATTAAATTAATCCCTTCTTTACATAGTTATGACGTTCCTGAAGTCAGGTTTTTTGACCACTGTTGCTTTTTATTGACAATTCCCAGCACTCTTACTGATCAAGGCAATCTCTCTTTGTAAGAGATGCATGTGGCTGATGGTGTTCACCTGTTGAGTTGCATAGCACTAACACAATTTACTACAGCTTACATGTACTAGTGGGTGGCTGCTGCTTAGCTGGTGCACAGGTGTCCAACTGTTCTCTAAGGCTGTTTTCTTAAAAGCAGGTACTCAAAACAACCAACCAATCCAGCTTTTAATGTGTAGCACCACAGAGCTAGATTGAGTTTTGCCAGTATTGCCGTTTCATATTAAAAAAAAAAGTAAATGAATGTTTACTGTAAGATCTTGAATATTTTTCAGGTATTTCTGTCAAGAGAAATTAGAGAAAATATTTGTTCTAGATACTGCTTTTTGTGTTACTCATATTTGGGAGAGTAGAAATGCTGAGGTAGTTTCCCAGTGGCATGAATGCCCATTTGCCCAAACGTTTTGTGCCCAATGAAGCATTCATACACTGCAAACGTACCTACTGAAACTAGTCAGAAAATGGGGTTGCATTTACAAAACACTTTTCACCAATGGAGATACTTTCAGGAACATTTAATTGTTTTGGTATGACTTACAGGAGCAATTTCAGCACTTCCAAAACATTTTCAGCATTTTCCCGTTCACAGAAGTTTTAATGCATAGGTATTTGCCTGACGAAGCCAGTGTTTCTCAACTCCTGATATAGTTCTGTTTTCAGTGTGTTGAAGGTTGTGCTTCAAACTCTCTATTTCTTCCACTTTTCACAGACATCACATACGATCAATATAGAGAGTGAGAATGACTTCATAGCCTACTGGATGCCGCAATGCTTAGCTTAAAATCCCACATCTGAATCTAGAGAATCCCTAACTGTGTTACTGATAGATAACAAAGAAAATCATCAATCTAGCCATTTCCTTGGCTTTTTTTACCAGAGCTCTGTAACAAAATGTTTCATGTTGTATAGACTTGGAAGATGTTACCGACTTGAAATGGAAATACTGTTTCATTTTTCATGTTGTTATATGCCTTGACCTACAGCAAAATATTTTTCATTCTTCTAAGAAAAAAAAAAAAAAAAACAAAAAGCAGTTTTGAATTAACCCAAGCAGATTTTTCTGATCCTGGCAGGGTCTATAAGTAGATGTAAAAGGAAGCCGGTATAAGCAGTAGTTGTCTTGGAAGAAGGATGTAGAATACTGCTGCAGTTGAGCCTGCAGCAGTTAACAGTGCTCCAGAGAAAGCCCAGGGGTAAGACAAAGTAAGGGACATTGTGGTAATAGACTGGATAATTTAATCAACTTGTCCCAAATTTTTTCCTTCAGTTGAGCAGGACTGCTGCGTGTTTGCATCCCTAATTAACTTCCCTGCTGCTAGTTTATGGAGGATTTTTAATCCAGCATTGCAACTCGGAGTGCCCTACATGCAGCTAGACATCAGTGGGAACTGCAGGCTTATTGCTAGCAGGGCTGGGGCTGTCTGAGCCTCATGGTAAGAGCTTCGTGCCAAGCTGGAGGCTGCTGGCATTCCCTAGACAGTGGCACTGTACGTGAAAAGAAGCAGGATCAAATTCGTACAAAATTGTTTTAAAACCCTGTATCAGGAGAATGGCTAACTTATTAAAAAATAATTGATTCGGAATTTTGTTATGTTTAGGCACTGTTGTCAGGAGGCCACCATGTGCATGCGTCTGTCTAGAAAATAGACATGGTTACGAAGAAAGAGGATAGAAGCTACAACTAAGATGTCACATTAAGGGGCTTGAATGTTTATTTTGGAAATGCTAAAAGCTGCGAAAAGGGTTTCGGTGTCTTAAAAGGACAGACGCTGGTGCCCAGTTGTTTAAGAAAGGAATAAACAAGTGACGTCAAGAGACTTGAACTCGATGCAACATTCGCGTGATGTCCGTGGGGCTGTTTACTTCAGCTCAGCAAATGGGCAGGCATCACGTGCAGCAGAGCTAAGCTCTTGCATTAAGTGAATATTTCCTATGCTGTACATAGTAAAGAAGTCTGTTGCAGCTGAATTTACACTGTGTTTGTGTAGTGTGAAATTTAAGGAATTCCACTGTGTGTCACAAAACACATATAGAAAAAAGATTTTAAGCATTTATTTTCAAGTTGTGCACGTCTGTAATGGTGCAGATAAACAAGAAGCCTAGTCAGTAAGTATTGAGGTGATAGGTGATTGTAGCCCATGAAGAGATGGGATTTCCCAGGACAGATAGGCATCATTTTAGGTGGTGTATCCTTGTACATAAGAAAAGAGTGGTTCTAGGGATCAGTTTAGAATTATTTTAGTATTCATCACCCAAGAGCATCCTTGTGATTAGTACTTTGTGTTTCTCTTCTGTAAAATGTCCTTTATTTTTCAGGGAAAAGAAATTTTTCACACTTTTGGTTTTTTTAATGTATACTCCAGTAAATATTCGCTGCAGTAGGATCTGTTTTATTGCAAGTGGATCTCCTCTCAGCAAGGGCTGTAGTGAAGATTTCTGCAAGTGTGGTAGTGAATGAAGTACTGGATTCAAGGGTGTGATGTTGTTTTTCCTTTTCTTCAACACATTTTTCAATTTCTTACAGAAGGAGACAAAAAGCAGAATTCTAGCCTTATGTGCAAATAGTAGAAAATTTGGTCCCGGATTTTAAATTTTTGGTGAAGTCTAATTTCAGATATCCTGGAGATATGAATGCAGTGTATGGTAGCGGTGTCTCTTTCTTGTAATATTTCCCTTTGTATGCTCATATAAAGTTGGTATAAGAAAGATGGTTTAGCATAAAGTTATTTCAATTAGCGATGATTCCTGTTTCCATGGCCCCCTCAGCTGATGCAATGTATCACCCTCCCTACCTTGACAGCTTGTCGCTACTTGTATGACCATTCCAGCAGGAGCACCTGCCTACAACCTCTAATCTGATACCACTTGCTTAACTCCTACATGCCAGATTTACTCTTTGGGCTTCCACAGCTATCTTGAAATCAGATCTTCCAAGACACCCACTCCAATAGAGCATCATGGTACTTGGAGGGAATGGAATAGAGAAGTGAGAAGAATACGTGCCAAATGTTGCTGTCATTAAGGTTAACTTCTAGAAATGAGCACTTTTGGTTTTAAACATGATATACTGAAGTCATTCAAATTGTGTCTGTTATTATCATATTTGTATACTGCTGTGCTTCAGGGCTCAAAATAGATAAGGTAGCAGTATGAGGCTGAGAGGGACCTATAAGATCAAGAAAGACATAGAAAAGGCAAGTAGGGAATGAATTTTTACTGTTTCTCACAATAATGAGAAATAATAATGAGTTGGGGTCATTCATTCAGATTGTTAAGCAACATATTTGAAAAAAACCCAAAAAAGCGTGTCTTTTTTATGTAACTCAAATTGCAGAAGTAATTGCTCCATCATGTTGGGTTTAGAAGAGATTAGACAAATTCATACAGGAAAGACCTAGCAGTGCCAATGGTCTAGCTAGTGATTTAGGAAGGTTAATAGGTATGTGATTGCTGAAAGCTGGGAGAGCATGCCAGCAACAGTTCTGTCCTAACTCTACAGTCTTCTCCTGATTATCAACTACAGGGTACTGTCAAAGAGAGGATGCTGGGCTAGATGTTCTTTTGGTATAAGAATAACTATCACTATAGGAAATCTAGGAATGTGATTTTTTTAATGAGTCTTTCAGCCAGCTTTCTGACTACAAATATTCAGAATATAATGATTTTAAAATTTCAAAACCAGGTGCTCATAGTTTCTGAATTTGCATTTGTTAATCATTTCTCTTACAAACACAGGGTATTCTCAGTGGTGTTTTGTTGCTAACATTTGAGGAAAGTCTGCAGTATTGCTAGCAGTAGTTCATCTGTCTATCAGAGTGTTCCGCACTGGTAAAATAGGCATCTTGGGGAAATCTTCCAAAAGCTTCAAAGAGTAGCTTAGAGAAAAATTAACAGGATCAGCTCCCTGCATCATGAGTCAAAGTCCTCATTTTAGAAGTCTCCAAAGAATCTTAATGCTATAGTAAGTGAATTGTACTGTGGCTCCCAAATGCTTTGGAGACTTTGAAGATGAGGCTCAGATTTCTGAGGGGCTTAAGTGCTTATGAAAATGCTGACATAAAAGGAAAATGTCAGAAGGAAGGAAGAGATCATGGGAGGAAGTGGACAGTGAACATACTGTTCTTGACATTGACTCTGTGTAGCGATTCCACTTTTGTATCTTCCTGCTTGTGGCTTTGGTTTCAGGTACCCTTAGCAGACCTTTCTCCCTCAATGGCATCCAAACAGGATGCTCAATCAGAATAGCTTCTTTCGGCCAAATACTGTGGGAAGCTCTGGAGCCAGATCAGGGTGAAATACCAGTGGGGCTCGTTTGAGAAGTTCATCAGATAAATTAAATGAGAAACCAAAAGCATTTGTTTATTTAATAAATAAAACATCCATCTTTATCAACTGTAATGTTTCCTACCCTTTGATACGGTTCCACACTACTGCTCCCTAGAGGATCTCATCTTACCAAGATACAGAACACAAGTTTGGTTATGTGAAGGCAGCGAGCCAAAAAGCTAGAGATCTTATGCAAATTCAAATATGCATTCATTTGCATAATGCTGCTAATATAGAGATGTATCTATATATGTATATATGTATATGCATCCATTATCTCTCCTTGTCTTCTGAAAGATACTTCTCCTTTCCCAGCCTCTCCCTGAGCTGGCACTTCCCTTATTCCTTGTTGCCCTTGGTGATGACTGGCCAATTTGAAGTCCAGGCCCTCATCGCCCTGGAAACATAGGTTTGCTACTCTGGTCTAAACTCTGTATAAGCAATTCTAGCTGTTTTGCTGATTGTTAGCTTAGCTATTTATTTGTGCTGGTAAGGAGTAGTTAAGGGCTGTGGAAATTGAATTATTTTGAGATGCTTCCATCAGGGATTGTCTTTGGTAGACACAATCACAGGACAGTTTTTTGTGATGAGTATTACAGAGAATGGCTTAAGGACATATATTCACTTGCTCCTAGTTTTTCTCCTCTTTTTGAGGATGAGGGTTGGAGCAGATATGTGGGATAACCATCAGAGTTCAGCTTAGGTGGGAACCTTTTTCCATCTTTTTGTGAGGTGGGATTGTGTAGGCTTGCTGAAACCTTGCTCCAGCTTCCACCCTGGGATCATCAGTAGGATTTTGAGCCTCAGCTGTTTTGTAAGCAGTGGATGATGTACCCTAGGAATCAGCACACTGTCAGGTGGTGAGGCCAAGCTGGATAAAAGAATTTTTGCTGGATAAGGAGCCTAGGAAATGGATTTGAATTTCAATACATCAGTTTCAAGGAAGGGAGACCTGCACCTGCTGCCTTGGGGCTGTAATCCTCAGGGAGGCAGCCCTGGTCCTGAATAAGATGACCAGCAGCTGATTTTGTGCAAAAGGTTGCCAAAAAGGAAATGTCTGTTTGCTCTAAAAACAAAACAACAAAACCCCCACATTTTTATAAAGAATAGAGTAATAAATAAAGTGAGATTTGTATTTGTGCTGTGTATTTTTATATGGGTTTAGTTGGGGCTTCAAGTAGATGTTTGAGTGAAGGGGTTTTACATCATAAGCGACTTTCTTCCTATATCTGGAGTTATACTCTGGGGTGCAGGTCTCCAGCAGGTGTAAACTGTCACACGGAGTGACAACAATTAGAGCTCCTGAGGATCCACCTTCAGTTTTTCAAAACAGTCAGCAGCCCAGTTTAACATGTAGAGCCTCCAAAACTGGAGCCAGAAGAGCTTTATTGAAAACCTGGCTACTTATTTTGCTGTTTATGTGGAACTTAATCTCTAGAAAACCTGTTCCAAAATGCAATCTGACGTATGCTGCATTACCAGTGTTTACATGTTCAGCTGGGTAACTTGAGCTGCATTGAACGAGGGTTGCACAAACAATGAAAGAAAGAAAAAGCCCCTTTGGCAGCCGTTTCATTTATGAGCTTTGAAAAAATTCAGATACATGAAGGAATTATTCTGCCAGATCTACCAAAAGCTTGAGCTCGTGGGAGTCAATGGAGTTTTCTCTGCTAACTTCAGAAGACTTTTTTACCCGTTCTTTAAACTGGGTTACTAATAGGCTGATCATAAAGTGACTTTATTGGAAAGAAAGTTTACCGATTAAACAATTCAGTAACTATTTTCCAGGCAGCCATGTCCAAGAGATTGCTTGATATGGTGGATAATAAGCAATACTGCCTTTTAAGACTGCAGTAATACAAAGTGTTCCAGAAAGCCTGACCCTAGCAGGATTGAGGCCGGAGAAGAGACGATGTTAATCCTACACCACCAGGCCAAGATTTATTGGAAGGCATGTAGTACGGAGATAGAGATACAGTAGTCCTAGATCCCAGCTGCTCCCTTTCTTCAACTCCTCTTCATAAATGCATATTAAAATAATTTTGAGGCAAGTAATTGAAAACAACTAGAAGAAATTCCTCAAAGTGAAGCTTTTTAAAGAGTTTAAATGGTAATAACTTTTATTTGAGCATATGGATTTTGGGCTTGTTGGTAAATTGAGCTGTCTCTTTACGGAAGTGGTAAATCACCACCATTTGCTCTCAGGAGCAGAAAAAAAAATGTTTATAAATCATTGCATTTGTTTCAGATTATTCATCAGAGCTGGAAGGCAATTGTTCAAGTTGCTTTGTGATACTATAAACAGAACACTGGGAAGGCTGTGTACTTCATAAAAAAATTTTGGGGTTTGTACATATACCAACGGAGACTTTCCTCCAGTAAGTGTTCAACCAGTCTTGCAGAGAGGAGGATCTGGATGTGTTCCTTCAAACAGTGTGCTGTTTTGATGGAACTAGGTTGGGTTGGCACTAATTGGGCAGCAAGGCCTACTGACTCACAAGAGGAAGGGTGTCACAAAGTTCGTGTTTAACTTTTCTTCTTATACTGCTATAGGCAAGGAAAGTCTTCACTTCTTTTCCTGTGCCCTCCCAAATTACTCTGATGGGCTTATGGAAAGGTTCAAATCTGGAAGAGGGCGAGAACTGAGGTGGGGGGGAAGGATTTTGATACAGGGAATTTGAGGCAATAGTGCCTAACATTTCCTGGTAAATAAAAAAAGGAGAAGGACTGTCTACACACTCGCATGGTAGTTCAGCACAGGAGGAGACTGCCTGGTTTCCCCAAGTACTGCTGTAATTACCGTAGAGCTCTTTTTCTCGAAAGAGATATGATTTCTGTCACATGAAGCACAGGCAGCACATTAGCACAAACAGCAATAGCAGCTTTAGCCGAGGAAGCTGCCGGAATTAGCTGGTTTTCCTGCATTAGTTACTGGCTGAGTTTCTCCAGCATTTCAGAGCTTCCTGGCCTTGCCTGCAAGACTACTGGCAAAAGCAGCTCGGTTTTACCTTAGTGTATTGTGGCCAGTCCTGGAGGAATTGATTAATTAAAAACTTAAAGCACTGTGCCAGCTCTTCAGAGGTTTTGAATGTTGTGGATCATTTATCTTTGTTGTGGTTCTTTCCTCCCTCCAAAAATAAAATGAAAGCAAAACACACACCAACTCATTTGCTGACATGTTGGCAAATACTGTGAAAGAACTAACTGGTTGCAGAGTCTCCATAAAAATGAAAAACATGGATTTTTCAGGTAGCAAATCTCTTTTATCCAACAAAAAATAGAAAATGGATATGATATACCTTTTACAAGCAGAACAGGAGACTTGCAAGGTTGAATGTTGGTCAGATATCTTTTAGTAGCAGTGGTTTCCCAATGCTAAAACGTTCATCTCTGTTAAACACAACAGCATAAAAACTTTTATACCAAAGAGAGATGATGGGGGTAGGCAGGGACCCTCAAAACAGCCAGTAGCTAATGCTGCCTTTGTGGTTTTATATATTTGCCTATTAAAATGACAATACAGACATGGAACATTTAGATTTAAGAAGCCTTCTTTTCATTAAACAACATTAAACAAACTGACAAAGTAGGGGGTTATGACTCCAGTAATTGAAACATGCTGTTCTGTTCAAGACCAGAACTCTATAAAGACTCTTTTCACCCAGTAATGCCCTTTGTGTTTGCATGCTACCCCTGCTAGAAATTACTGTAGGCCTGAAGTATGTCTTTCCAAGTGGAGTGGGAATGACAGAGTGCAACACCGCACTTGGCAGATGGGGTCACAGCCTTTTTAGGACGTTAACATTCATTGTGCATTGGAAATCAATTTGCAGCCCAGAATGCATGGAGACTTAGCTGGACTCCCCTCCCCACTGATTTTTTTATGTTAACTTTAAACCTGGGAGGCAGGCAAATGAATTAGATGGATTAATTTGGATTAACTGATGGGGTTCGGGTAGTTTTCATTAGCTTAATTTACAGTGTACCTTTTTGTGGATTCCTTGCTCTTCTGGATGTATGTTCTGAATCTGTGCATTACCTCGCATTTCTTTTTCCTTCTCTCTTCTAGATGTTGATGAATGTCAGGATAACAATGGAGGGTGCCAGCAGATTTGTGTAAATACGATGGGAAGCTATGAATGTCAGTGCAAAGAGGGATTTTTTCTGAGTGATAACCAGCATACCTGCATTCATCGCTCCATTGGTAAGTTTCCAGTGTATCAACTGTGCTCTTTAGAATAACTGTGTTCAACCAGAAATGCAGAAGCTGTTTGGGGGAATTTTTTTATCCCAGAGCTCCCAAAATCATTTCACTGGTTGGTTGGAATTGATTGATTCTTCTGCTACCCAAACTTGTAGCAGAGCCATAAATAAGACAGGGGAAAAGGCTTTAGTTTGACATAGAAATTATACATGGTTTAAACAGCAGGCCCTTTTTGGGCAGGCAGAGGCAGATTTTCAAATGGCAGCTTTCTGCTTATGAGTTTCCAAGACTTAAAAAATTCTCATCTATTTAATCTATGATAGTTCACCTGTCTTCCACCTTAGAGAGCATGTTATCTTAAATCAAAATGAACAGCTTGTGGCTTCTGGAAGTTATATGGGTTATGTTTTTTTTGCCAGGCATGTAACTCATTGCTTAATTGCACACTGATGATGGCTGATACTATATTGACACAGCATTTTCCTTTGGTTCAGTACCCTGCCCAGGGTGGATTAAAAAACTGCTTCTCTGTTGCCTATGCACTAGCAGTAGAAATAAGGAATCCCTGCGAAACTGCGATCCTTGTGTGCTGCTGATTTTGACTAGAACAAGCAGCTCTCCCTTTTCTATACATGTCAGACATGGAAGACAAGTTGGAGTGGAAAGGGAGAAAAGAAAACAGCATAGCTATAAATCTTTGCAATTAAGTGGACTCTTTGTGTGTTCATTCAGACTCCTGGTGACCCTGGCAGCAATGGGAATATATGCTAGCAAACTCATTTACCAATAGGCAATACAGAATGACGAAGTAGCAAGACAAGTCTGGTCATCAACAATGTAAGCACGCTGTAAATTTCAACAAGCCACACAAATGGCTCTTAACTATTTTAAGTCACTAAAATTAGTTAGAAAAATGCTACTGAACATAGAGTATGAGTTTAGTCGCTCTGTTGACAAGAAAGCAAAACGTTGTAGTGTAGCATCTCAGATATGTAAATGTATTTTGGACACTGTGTGTCTGCTTATGCAGAATTGTAAAGACAAGTAGTAATTTTGATTTTCAGAAATTGCAATCTCTGGAATATATTCACAGGTCCACTTTTTCATATGATTATTAACTTTTAAACGATTGAGTTATTTTGATTATGAGAAAAACATATAATTAAGCTCTATCAACCAGTGCATTTTAAAGGTTGTTATCTAATAGGTTTTTAGTCATTCTTTTCAACATAAATTGTTCAAATTTCTGTCCAGTGTAAAGTGACACAAAGATATCCAACAGAGCAAGGAATAGTAGCTGGAGGCTTAATGAAAACCACTTGCGGGGTACTGCGATACAATCATTATTTCAATTTGCACATTATAAAAATTCCCAGCTGTAATAAAAGAGAATTTAGTTATCTGAGATGGAAACTAATGAAGTAAATGAAAAATGAGACTCTAAAGGCAAAAGTTTCTTCCAAGGAATAGATTTATTGAGAGAAAAGGGTAAATTTTTATGGCAAAGAGGGTTCCTTGTTTGCCGGAAGGACTGGGGGAGTGGATTTGAAGGTTGACTGCTGTATGCACATAATAAATATGCATGGGAATAATATATTTGTGTTAACTTGTTTACAAAGAAAATGTCATATAAGACACAGACTTTAATTTGAAGCAACACCTTCAAATTAATTTAGATCTGAAAAAAACAAGCAACCTAGCAAATAAACTGATGGTGATTGCAAAGTGTTTTATGAACAAACAGTTTGTAGCTTTTCAAAAATAAAGTGCCAATTTACAATAACAGCAAACATTACACTGTAGTGCTATGATCCCTCACAGAAATACATCAGGTAGGTATGCTGGAGAAAGGAAATGAGATGAAATGATCTCTTTCAATTGTCAGAGGTGACTGAACTGCAAATAGTAAACATGCATGGTGAGAAAGTAAATGGCTTTTTTGATATCTGTGTTTACTCACTTTCATCTGTCTCGCTTGTAAGCTCCACTACAGAAACTGTTGGAACACAAAAATATGCCTCAACATAGTTAGCCAGAATTGTGCCTAGGGCTAGATTGTGTCTATACCTCTGTTGGTAAACAAGGCTGAAGTGGACAAAGGCACACCACACAGCCAGCATTGCAATCCAAACACAAAGGCGCTGACTTGCCAAAGCCCTTTAGCAAGCTTGTTGACTTTGAGCATAATAAGATCCATTAATTGCAGTGGGATTACTTTTCTGTCTCGGTAAAACGCATGTGCAGTCACACAATCTCGGTGTCCTTGACATTACCTAAAGTCTCTTCAAGGACTCAGCTCGTCTAAAACAATGAACCACAACGTTCTTCATGCAAGTTGCTGCCACCTTTTCCCTCCTGTTTTCAAACGCATTGGGAAAAGGGGAGAAGCATTGCAAAGTGCTTAGAATGTACATGGGGTCGGGATGAGTTCGGAATGTAGGGATACTCTGGTGCCAGTGGGGATAGGGGTAATTTTCCTGAGGATATGGCATGAGACCCAGCTATTCCTACCACGTGAGCCATGCCCAGTCTATAGCGGGGAGCTGGCTGGGGTAGAGGGCAGGAAGTCACCACTTGATTTGGGAGCAGGATGGGGCTTCCTGGGTCCAGCCGGTGAGCGGTAGTACGGTAACCATGTTAACCGTACATTCCTCCGACAGTGTTATTGTCTTCCTCTTTCCTTTGTTGTTCTGTTAAACTGCCTTTAACTCAACCCACGAGTTCTGCCCTTTTCCTTCCGATTCTTTCCCCCATTCCACAGCTGGGGGTGGAGGGTGAGCGAGCGGCTGCATGGTTCTTTGTTGCCAGCGGGAGCTAAACCACAAGAAGGGATTCGTACCAAGCCTAAGCATTTCCCTGCCTGCAGACCCAGCTCACTGGCCTTGGACATCAGCAAGGCTAGTGCTGATCACATGCTTTGAGCTGATCAGCGTATTTAAGTGATGTGGTAGGTTTGGAGTTGAAAAAGAGCATTGGATATTCTTTTGGGGGTTGAACAGAGGAAGGAATATGTCCCTTTTTGCACTAACCAGACAGGGGAAAGGCATCGTCTGGTATGAGGCACATTCCTTAAAATTGTGGGCTGCTGTGTGAATTTCCTCAGCTTCCAGAGATGCGCTGTGCCTGTCCCAAGTGTTTTGGGGGTGTATTGTACCATCATGCTCCTACCCACAAGCTGTGGTTAAAAGCCACACTGCGAGTTCATGGTAGGGGATTTTAATATCATCCTTGTGTCCCAAATGACATGTTTGTTTGCCATCTAGAAGTGTTCTTATTATTTTCTGTGGACAAAAAGGATTAATGATTCACAGAGAAATAGGAATTTTATACCAACGGGGAGGCCAGGCTGACATTAAAGTAAGGGCAAACCTTGGTTTCCCAGTATTTGCTTTGTTTCACTGTCTTCGTTATAGGCCTGTTGATTTCATATGTTTAGTCTCAGCATCTTTTCGGAGGATCCTGTGCCCAGTACAACTTATCTCATTTATTTTTGCATAAAAATTGCCCTTTGCTGAGTCAGATTTCAGTAGCAGTTTACTCAAAACAATGATGGCAACAACAGGGAGAGAGAATGGGAGGGAGAACGGATTGTAAAAGATACGGAGAACTTAACAGTTGTTTATCTTAGTACCTCTTAATTTCAACAGTAGGTGTGAACACTGTGTATTATACCAGAAATACATTTGTGTTTGTTTCCTCATGACTTTAGAAGAAACCAGAATAAAAAGGCTGTTACTATATCGGCTCCAGCTCCAGAGGGAGCATGTGTTTAATAAATGTGGAGATTAGTATTGTACACTATAGCTGTGATTGAGTCAGGTGAGTGCGTTACAGCTTGTTGTACCTTAATTTGATGATGAGCCAAAACCCCCAATTTGGTAAAGCCTCTGGGCACATCCTTAAAGTCCTAGTGATAGCAAAGTTGTTTAAAAATCTGAACTGGGCTTAAAAAGCATCAAAATAGAATTTAGCTATATGTCTTTATCTCTGCTGAAGTTCAGAGCGATCAGAATGAAGGGTGTAGTATGTCCCATTTGCATTACAACTATAAAAGGTATTGTGGTGAGGAGCCCTGGCTACAAGCTGCCTCGCCAACCAAAATTCCCAGCTGAAGCATTATAGAAAGCCATTGCAGTCCCACCTCCAGAGGGCAAGTCTCCTAAAGTACAAAAGTTGTTTGCTTACAAGCCATATGCTTCAGAAGTTCTGTGGCTAGGAAGACTTCTGTCATTTTAGATTCCATCCCCTAAACATCTACCTAAAGCATAGTTACATGTCTATATATATAGTGTTATGCCTGCTAATCATTTGCTGCCAGTGTTTTTTTACAGCTATTGCCAAGTAAACTAAAAAGGCAGATGCAATTAGGAGTGGTAATTATGACTGGAGACATGAAGAGGTGGAGAAGTAGCAGGTTACAGAAGGCTGGGAGTTATGATGGTCTGGTCAAACACTGGAAAAGCTTTTTACACGGTTGTCACTATCATTTTCAAGCCTGTTAAAAAACCATTTAGCAAGGAAATGTTTTTTCACTTCCCCTTGTCCTGTTAGCCTTATGTTCTTAGCAGAGTTAGGGAGTTTGACATAAAGTCAAGCTACCACAATTTAGCAAATTACAGTGCTACAAACCGGGTCTCAAAAACCAGCTTGTCTCTTTCTGCACCAAAAGTGTAACAGTTTAGTCCCAGAGGAAAAGGAAACATGCTAAGCCAAGTTGTCTTGCTTTTATCATGGGCTAAGTGGGTTTATGGAATGGCTTACCATGCTTGTGCTGATACATAGTAACTTGTTAAACTTGATTATATGTTTAAATCCTTGTTAATTCTGCAGTAGTAGCATAGGAGTCCTTGGGTCAGCTGACATCAAACTACTACGTTTCTTCTTGTTCTAAGGATTGTAAAAACACCTTTGTTCAATTTTTTAGTTCTGACTTTCCATGGTTCATATTCCTTACCTGTTTTCTTAGTTCAGTGCAATTTTAGAGTGGTAGAATAATGTGTTATGACTCCCTGGGAGGAAGCACGATCCCCAGTCAGTGCAGGAAAGATTACAGGTTGGGACTTTATTCCCATCTCTAGTGCTGATGCCTTTTGGGACTTGGGGCAAGGAGGTTATTGTGACTCAGAATTTCTGCAAAGCAGTTTAGAGGACAGAGGTGCTTTTCCTAAAGAAAGCACAATAATCTATTCATATTTAGATTGATGTGGAAGGGTGACTTTAAATAATTAAGTGTTGCCAGCACCATTCCAGACTTTATGAAATACAGCATTTCTCATCTCAACTGTGACAGCTCTTTCATGATGATGTAACCAGTGAAATTACTCCATTACTTGAATATACTTTGCCACAGCTACCCTGAGTACAGGCATCCCATTCACTGGAGCAGAACAGTCCTACTTGTCTTTTTAAATTTGAATCCTAAAGTGATTGTAAAGGAATATATATAAAATAAATTTTAAGGAAATCAGTGCATGTGCTTTTAGATAACATAATAAGGAAACCTTTCAGGCAGCATAAGTTTTATCTGGACAAACATACTGTGATCATGGAAGCTTCCTCCTAAAACTGCACACAGTATGACCTCAGTGTAATAGAAACTTCCCATGATACATTTTGAATAAATAGTTCAATTGATTATCTTTCACAAAATACAGTATAGAGAATGTATCCAGGAAAAAAAGGCTTAATAAACCATTCTTAATCTCATTGTGCCCTGTTAGAAGTGTGTAACCTTTTTAAAACTGTGTATAACCTATGAAAATTGCTGTACTTCAGTTTCAGGGATTCTTATTTGCTCCAGCAGCCTTGTGAAGGGCATCGCACGTGCTTTCTCCATTCCTGTGCAATGGAAGGAGTGTGTAATTTGTCTCAAGGGAAAGTGCAACAGGTGAAAACACCTGGTATAAGTAAAAAATAATCTCTGGTAGGCCTGATCTCCCTCCTTTCATATATCAATGATTTGTCATGATTAGGACTAGTAAATTTACACTGGTGTAAAACTAGCTTAAGTTTAATCTGACTTAAATTCAGCTCTGAGAGGAAGCAATATAATTATATAATCATAAAAACAATATTGGGTGAAAGTTTAGGACTAGGTGTGAGAGTAAGTAGTCTCACAGAATCATAGAACAGCACAGGTTGGAAGGGACCTCAACAGATCATCTGGTCCAACCTTTTGTGGGCAAGGGAGCCTAGATGAGAATATTGAGTGCCCTGTCTAGTTGCATCTTGAAAACCGCCATCAGTGGGGACTCTACCATGTCCCTAGGGAGGTTGTTCCAGTGAATGATTGCCCTCACTGTAAAAAGTTTCTTTCTTATGTCAAGATAAAACCTATCCCAGTGCAACTTGGAAGCACAATATTTTTAGAATTTTCCCATTGCCCTTTGTATTCTCCATGTAGCTCCTTGTGAAAAAAGAGCCTCCATCCTCTTTGTAGCTGCCCTTTAAGTACTACCCAAATAAAACGTAAGTCTATCCAAATAAAACTGCAAAAGCAGAGTTTTAAGTATCACAATTGTCAGTAGTTTTTTGTTGTGCTTTTTTTTCCCCCTCAGCTTTTCACATTAAGGCCTTCAGTAAATGTCAGCTTAAATGGTGACTGCTTAGGATGACACAGAATTGGAGGCAAAGTGGTGGCACTTTTGGTTTACAAAAATTTTAAATTCATCTGAAACCTGAGGCTGCAATCTTCCTTTTATAGGTAAGAAAACCAAGGTGTAAATATTACGGTATTGTCTAAAGCTCTTGTGCCTGTGTCTGCAGGATAGATTCACTCTATTAGAGAAGCTTCAGTCCCGTTCCTCAGAGCAATCCAGATAGGAACCAGGCTGTGAGGAAACTATATAGGATACAAAATCAAGATAGAGTTTCAGTATATCCCAAGTTGCAGAGTTAAATACAGCCAAGTAGAGTTGGTTGCAGGCCCTCACTGAGTTCCCAGGGACCAATTGAGACCTTATCATACTTAAACTCAACAAAATACAATGAAGGCTCTACATATTCTACCTTAGTTTTAGAGCTCACTTGCCTTCTGAAGGAAAAATATTGTGCTTCAAAATTTTCTGGGACTTTGAATTAGGTTTAATTCAGAAAGAAAACCAAATTTTTTTGAGTAATCAATACCCTCTGCTACTTTGCTTCAGCTGAGATTGAACAGGCTGGTAAACTAACCAGTTAGCAGGATGCTGTGGTGGTGAGCTCATTGAAACTCAAAGGACAAATTTCCCAAAACTTAGCAGATAGCCAGATTTTGCCAAAATCTGAGATTCAATTCTAAGTGTGTTGTGCAGAAGCTGTCCTGTAACAGGTCCCATACTTAAGTGCACTGATCAGAACAGACGTCAATATTTTAAAAATTAAAAAAGAAGAGAAAATAATACAAAAAAAATTCAAAGGCTAGAAAACTAGGAAACATCAGCTGGTAAGTAATCTAGAAGTCACATATGTAACTTGGATATAGTACTGTAACAGTAGTAAAAGTAGATGCACATGTACATGACTAAGTGATAAACTAGAACATGCAGGTAATTTCTTAGCAAGCCAGAATCTGAAATAGTTTGGTGGTACAGTAGTTGTTTCTGCATGGCTCCATTGCCAATGCCTTTTGGTATGGAAAGGCTGAAACTAAAGGGGAAAAGAAGTGTGTGAGAAATAATGAAGCTGGAGATGCAAAGAAGTGTGTCTTGGAAAGAGCAGCTGTTTGAAACACCCTGCAGCAGCATGACAGCCAGCCAGCTTGCCAGGGGGAGCAGGGAATTTGTAAGTCAGATCAAAAATCTCTCCACACCTGTGTGACAGAAAGCGCAGCGAACAGTCTGTAGCTCAGCAGCTGACTGACTGGCAGTGCTGACAAGATGCGAAAGCTATACGCACGAATGGGAAAACACACTGGAAAGTAGTACATTAAAAAAAAAAAATTAAAGAGAGAAAATATGCAAAGGGGGCTTTCACACTCAATCATTCAATAGCATTGGAAGTGAACCAATGTTCTGTTCATACTGGCTGCCCTGGATATAGCAGGATTATACTAAATAAAAGAACTGACATGTTTTTTAAAGGCCTCTAACATCCAGTTGACTGAAACATCAGGTGAGAAAGATCTGGGAAGAATATTAAGCAAGAGTGTACTGGAAAAAAGCTTGCATTCACACATGCACACAACAAATGGACTCTGTTTAAAGTATACCATATGCTGTATGATGTGTCTCTCTTGTGCCATCAGGGATACAATGATGAATTCAGGGCCTGCTCTGAATACTGTGTGAAGATGCTCAGCATCTTTCATACCTGTTGTAGTCACTATGGGTCTCTCCATGTACGTCTTGTATTTTTCACCATGCAGAGGAATCTGCTGCAGACCATGTTGCAGGCACTGTTCCTCTTTTCTGCTCTTCATGACAAATCTCAGAGATGCGACCCAGCAGGAACTCTCTAGAGGCCAATACCGCAATGTGTTTTTGTCTATAAACCAGTAGGAATCAAAGATATGAATGCCAAATACCTGTTCATATATACTATTACCTTCCTGTATATGGTATGCATACTATGCATTTAATGAGTTCTATTAATTATCCAATTCCATGTAATTATGTTTGAGGTTGCTCTGAGCTATTCTGAAATAATTTAGGAGTTAATAGAAATGAGAAGGAAGATGCTTGTATTTAATAGCCGTGTATATTTTCAAGCCTAAGAATACTTGCATGTTCTGTTAAGCTCTATATCTTAGAAGTATCAGGGTCGTAAAATTGTTAGTTTTCTTACTCTTCTTGATGGTACTTTGATTATTTTGTACTTGAGCACCAGTCAAGAATGGGGCCAGATTGCGCGAGGCCTTGTACAGACTGGGAAAATTTACAGCCTAAGTAAACAAGGCAAACATAGGGCAGAGGACAGCACAAAACACGTAGTCATTGTGAATGCTTTCGTGGCAAAAGCATTGTAGTAGCACCATGAGATATTTTTAAGAGGGGGCACAAAGCAAGAAGGGAGTGAGACAAGGGTATGTAAGATAAACAGAAAACAAGAGAAGGAGGGAGAGAGACAGCCAGCCAAGTGAGGTGAAGGGGAGACTAGACTGAAGAAGAAAAGAAGGGTGTGAAACAGTTAGCACAAGGCAAAATATATACTCCTCTGTCCAGTCTCTTCTCCCTCATAGTTTTCTTTCCATTTAGCTAACTCCTCTCCTATTTAAAACACAATATAGCCACAGTGTAGTCAAACCGCAGCAATGTCTTTGAAAAACAAGGTTTTTCTCGGTGGAGTGGTTCAAGTGCTGAGATTGCAAAGCCAATCTGCAACCATGAGCAAGTGATCAGGGTGATACCCTTGCAAAGGTTCAACTCCTTTGCTCTTCCCAGGAGTCAAGAAATGCAGAAAGAGAGGCATTAAGTATGACTGACAAGCATCGTTTGCTGTTTGCTGTTGGAGTTACTCTCTGAACTGTGTTCACCATTGATAAGAACATTGAGCTTGTGCAGTGAATCGGTTTACCTGCTTTTTGTGCATGATGCATAGTATGATTGAACACTTTCAAAAGGCTCTGCCTGACTTACCAGTGCTGAGAAATAATCTTTCTTCTCTCATTCCAACATAAGGATTCGCCTTTGAGTAAAAGCAACAGCACTTTTGTCCCTCTTTCATATGGAGCACCTCCTTTAAAAGTTCTTCTCTGTGTTTATAGCTGACTAAATCACTGCACACTCAGTGTAAGCCAATAGTATCCAGTACGAAGTGCTGCAAGCATTGTGTTACATTGGTGATTTACCAGAGTTGGCAGGTTTTCTCCCTATAGTTAACATGGGCTGAGGATAATATAATAGCTGCTATCTTCAATCCATTTCAAACTGCGAAGTACTAGACAGGCCAAAACTAAGAGCCACCTTACTTGAACAGTAATTTTTGACATAAATTCACATGATCGGTGTTGGCATTTCAGTATTTAGTATAATGAGAATTGGTTATTTGAACTGACATTTGTTTGGAATGCTACAAATGCCAAGGTGGGGAAGCAGTGATGTGAGTGATTCTTACACCGTGTATTTCTCATTCTGCCTGCTTCAGAAGTGAACTCCTAGTTATTTGCTTTTCCAATCAGTAATTCACTAGAGGATGTTGCAGGAGTCTACAAAAACTACCTCAGGACTCTCAACCCCCTCTGAAACAGGAGCTATTATGCCATGTGCCGTAGGTTACAGATATGGCAGGCAGAAAAGTTAAATAATTTGCCTAGAGTTACACAGGAAGGCTGTGGAAATCCCAAGAGCTTTCCAGAAAAGCTGTGAAGAAATCATTTGACAGAGCATGCAGTTTCATTGATACTATATTGATTTCACCAAATCTGTTTTGTAAAACTGAGTAACTGTTTTTATGTATGCTTCTACTAGTAACAGAATGCAGATATCCTGAGCCCCATTCTTTTGGTCTGTTGTTTAATTCCCTTCTTTCATCCCTGGTGCACTTTAACATCAGTGATTGATGAATTACATGTACATGTTTAGAGATCAAAGTGTAGCACAGGGAGCTGGGTGGATAACAGTGCATTTTGCAAATCCTGTCCTCTCCTGCCTTCCTTCCTACACTTTTTGTTCTTTTTTGTTCTCTATGGGCTCACTGTTGTAAACCAAACAATTTCACATGGTGCCAGCAGCTTGACTTTTTACGGACATTCAGGATGCCTGATGACTCTCTGCACTGTGCCCTTGTACTGGGAAGGCAGCCACATTTGACGCTGGGAATGTATAGGCTCTGAAAAGTAGGGTGGAATACAACTACCTGAGCAGGTCAACCAAATGTTGTCAACATTATTTTGGAAAGAAGTATATTTTTCCACTAAACCGAATTTCCAAAGTAGCTGCTTTTATAATAATAATAACAACAACAAGAAGAAGAAATATATAAAAAATTCATGGAAAAAACCAAACATCAAAACTCTGAAACCTTTGGACCTAGAGGTGTTGTCCCTGGCACTATGTGGTAGTGGTGGTTAGGCAGCCTCGTCTGCCTCCGTAGGCAGCAGTTGTATTGCACGATAGCATGAATTGTCCCTGAAGCCCCCTTATTGAGAGGCAAGACCGGGCACTTAGCACAAGAAATAGCGTGAACACGAAGTCTGCTTTGCCTGGTGAAGGAGCGTATTCTTAGTAGTGTTTCTGAATCGCCTGTTTCCTTTCACAGGTGAAATATTTCAGCGCTGGGGGAGCTTTCCAGGAAAAGGCCAAACAAAACCAAAAAAAAGGGTGCTGCCAGCTCTGCCGAAGGGCAGCGTTCAGGCTGAGCTTGCGGTGAGACTGGCCTACCCTGCCCTTGCAGGCAGCTGCGTGCCTCCATGCCCTTCTCCAGTACTGTTTTTCTGCTGCTCGCCTCTCCAGACAAAACGCTTTCAGAACCCCCTCTAAGCTTCCCAGGGAAAGCTATCTTTTGGCCTAAGTACTTCCTTAATGGACATTTAATTACTCTGCTGTAATTGGAGTGCGAAAAAACTTATCATTAAAAAAAGCCTGCAATAAGCTGTTTTAAACCAAGATTTGGTGAGCAATGCTTTCCGAGGCTAATCTGTGTCTCCCTCTTGAATCCTGAATAGCGTGTTTACCTGAAGATTTATTTTGAAAAGGCTTTCTGGGTAGATCTCAACATGACTTTTTAGTATTCGGCTAAGTTACCATTTGTCTTCAGCTGGCATTAGTTGAAAATACCTTGTGCTGTTCAATCTTCCGAGAATCACAGAAAGAGATAGTGAGCTGTCATTCCTGTGCTATCTCTCAGAGAAGCTGACCACTTATCGGCCAAATGAACTCAGAATTAATCTGTAGGATTATCTGTCAGGAGCTCACTGAAATGCTCCATGAAACAGCCACACGGTAGAGTAAAATGCCAGAAGAACAATAATATCAAAGAACACCAGTGCTAATTCTGAGTAGTTAGATCCTTTAAAAGTAGAGCTTTGGTGGGCGCAGGAAAGCTCCCTTGTGTTTTTTATGTTGTTCTTTTTGGTTTCATGCAAGAGGGACATTAGGTGGCTAAAGGAATTTTCCTGTTGTCTAGACTGTGGATATGTTTTTTAACCCAGCTCTGAGGCTTTCTAGACCTAGTGTAAATGGTGCCACTTCTGAGTGTCCATCAAATTCACTTCCTGCTATTAGCTATCAAGTGCCTCAACCCAGAATGTAAATATATCTCCAAGCACTCAAAGGTTATTTATGTGTCATTTGGTTAAATATTTTATGGGGTTATTTTGTTTCTTCATTTCCTCTAAAAATACCTGTAAAAGCCTAATTTTCTCTTAGTGTTTATTATGACTCACTTCATGGAGATACTTCTGTGCAGAGCTGTACTAAGTTGAGCTATCTCAAAAGCAACATTGTGGTCAGAAGTGTGGCTGTGTTGAATGACATCCCATTTTTCCTGTTCTGTATTTATTCTTTCCTTGGATTTCCACAGTCTATTTACAAGTAGTAACAGTATTTCCTTGCTTTCCAATATGACCTGGTATCAGGAAAAACACTGCCATTTACAAACACTCTATTTAATGTCTCAAAGTCTTGTTGACTTCTTGCAAACAGCTCATAGCTTCCAAAAGCTTTTCTTAACCTTTCTTTTCTTAAATTGTTAAAGCCAGGGATGGCTACAAACGGGATATGCTGCTAGCAGATGTCATACTTACTTCCATGTGCAGCTCTGTCAATATATTTTCATCTTCATTCATCCTATCCTTTCACCTCCTTGCTCTTTTTAAAAAATGGAATACCACTTAGTTGTATACATGGCAACTAGGATGAAATAATATAGCTGTATGTAATATAATCTGTAAAGGCTAAAGACTGCTGCAGTCACAGCTGTAGTGTTCTCTCTGAAGTGGAGATGAGACAGAATTCTGATCAAACCGGTTCAGAAGTCCACAAACTCCCAGCAGTTTCAGTAGGATTTGAACCAGCATCACGAGACTGTGAGCATCTGCCAACAATTGAGATCGAATCACAAGCTTATGCAAATTAGGATTATTTCTTTGGGTTACACCATTGCACTGGTTAAGAAAGTTGTGAATGTACTACCATCATAAACTTTTCACTTTCTGTGGAAGACCTTAGCAAACCATTTCAGTGATCTATATGACAGAAGTGTCTCTAGGACCTATGCAGAACTTTGAGAAAGACAGCAAAAAGTGCCATAACGAAACCAGTAGTTGATAAGCAGATTAAAGGTGGTTCAGTACTGAAGAATATGCTTACAAGGCAATTACATAGTCTACCAATCCCAAATGCTACTAATGATAGTTATTGTATTAAGAAGTCAGTCACTGTAGCAGAGCAATAAACAGGTGCTGAGGTGGTCGCTTTGGCACAGAAGAGAGCCTGCTAGTTTTAAGATGAAGAAACTATTCAGCAATGACAAATAAGCCTCAATCACATTAAAAAAGCAATGATACGAGAGCAACAGAGTGGTTTGTGTACACACTGGATGTTTCTCACCCTGAATGTGCCAGCAGAGCGTATAGACTTCTGATAGAAGCAGGTTCTTCCACTTTCTCACCACTATTGCCCTATAAACATTTCATTCATTTCTGAAGTACAACTTGCAGATTAGGCTTCCACTCATTGTGTTGGTGATAGCATTTGGTCTTAAATGGCTAATAACATAGGACTGCTATTTCAGGTGCCTCCACATGAAATCTGATGCTGAGTGCCCCAGAGAAAAATTAACCATTTGTGACAGGAATGGGATCAAATTTGCTGCTGTGTGGAAAACGTGTTTGCCTACATGCCCACTGTGTGTCTGCATTTGGTGATGGTTGTAGCATTTGAACAGAGAAGCAAGAGGATTATTTTGGTGAATGTAAATACTAATGATAGTAAAAGGACAAATTATAACTGTGCTTTAAAATGGTCCTCTTGGTAATATTCTTGCTCAGATAACAAAGGATTTTGTTGCCTGATGTCACTGGAAAATGTTTTTTGAATGCTTTAATGGCACCGTCTGAGCAAATCTTGATAGCAGGTAACTTTTATCAAATGGCAATATATTCATCATCTCCATTCCACACCCATCTTTCCCCCGGACCTCTCACTTTTCCCCTGACCTAGACCCTGCAATGTCACCTTCCAGACAGTGAATCACTCCTCTCTCCCCCTTGTGCCCCCACCAAATGTTATCATCACGCTTGCTTGAACCCTGACATTTGATTTGTGTAAGCTGGGACTGCTGCGTGTCTCAGGCTGACATTTTATTCAGATTCCTTTTTTGAGGAAAACTCAGAGAAAACAGAGCAACGTATTCCTATTTCCACAGAATGGCAAACTATCTTCCCATAAAAGCAAACCCAGTAAAAAATTTGGAAGTTTTTTTCATAGCTAAATGGCCCTTTCACATTGCAGGTATGCTGGACTCTTACAGTGCTTGGAAAACAATATGTAATACCACAAATGTATGTGTATTTAAAATTTGTATATACAAATACTTATGCATTTTGTAAATACATTTTCCTGTATTGAAGCTGTCCTTGAGTGTGACTGCTGTGACCCTACTCCTTGCATGCCTATACCCAAGGGAGGCAGCATTGATTTTGTTCTCTGGGTTTTGTAGGTTTTTCTGAAAGCAAGGGAGAGGCTTGTGCCTACATTGCATTTTACTTTAATGTATGGGCAGGCTTTCAGGCCTTTGTTGTTGGGACTATTCATGTGCCTAAGTGTTTTGCTGGATTGGAGCCACAGAGGAGTTAATGAATTAGTGCACATACTAGGGTATAGCATTCTATTTCTTCTTTCCAGACAGTTTGTATTTCCAGTATTTGTATAGCATATAGGGTGACCAGCAGCCTGTTTTCTTTATGTATGAAATTGTATGCAAAAATGTCTTCTATCGCCTTCTGATAGATGAATCATCTTCCCCTTTTCTTTCCATCCAAATTCCATTCCCTAAAGAAAAACTGTATGTGGTGGCCATTATTGTCATACTTCCTTCTCTTCTTTGAAACTGGCAATGTATGAATGTATTTTCCTAATGGTATGTCCCAGGTGGTGTTAGAAACAGAATTTAGCTGCCAAATAATTTGAGTGATAGTGGCAACAGGTATTCAATACAGACTGACAGGAGCTTCTCTGAAAGCATTTGCCTAATTCTGTGCTTCCAGCTTGGAGTATGGGAGGGTCGTTGTGCATCTCTTTGGCAAATTTCTCCTTTGGAATTAAATTTCTATGGTGGTGTTTGAATTCGGAAAACACATGTTTGTACACAACTTAGTAGGCAGCAGATGAGTTCTCATTTTGCTAGATTAATTGTGATCTTTTATATTGATATTTCTTCTTTAGTAGCAAATTAACCTGGCAAGCTGAGTTATCTCCACTCCTGCACTGTCATTGCTTTGTGGGGCATGTGCTGTCAGTCACTAGCCCATTCGTGTCACAGCTGTGTTGGGTCCTGGTTTCCGCATTTAATTAATATTTGGTGGCTTTCTCAATGCAAGGTCATGCTCCAATAGAGCCAGTAGCACCAGAGTTCCACCACCTTGCAGGAAGCGGTGCTGCTTAGTGCATCTTCTCTTGCATGTTGATAGTATTTTCTGTCCTGCTAGGCCTTTTTCTGTGCTGCATCATGATGTCTCCAATGCTTGGTTGCATTAACTTTTAAGTCCTGTGTGGACTAGTAGACCAGCAGTAATTGTGTTTTCTCACAGTGGTGCTTATGAAGTAGTTGCCTGTTTATAATAGAACACCTTTCGCCCTGAAGTATCCCAGGGTGCTTTACAGATGTGATCCTAGGAAATGCCATTACCCCTGGACAGAGATATTTGAAGACATGGACAGTATGGGATGTATGTGCAGCATGCTCTGGATTTTACTGGAAGCAAACTGTAATACTCCAATTAGTGAGGAACATTAGAATCAAGTGAACAGAAGGAGGAGCCAGGGATTGCTGTCGCTTCACCATCTCTCTGAAGAACAACTGGAACTCATTAAGTAAGAGAGGATAGAGACAGGTGGAGGCATAAGCCTAGGTTTGGTGTTACATAGAGTGGACATGCTAACAAGCAACCAGGGTCAAAGAGTGAACAGCAGATGGACTCATTCCTTGGAGAGTGCAAGCTCCGTTTTAGAGAGAAATGAGGAAAGAGGGGTTTATAGAGAAAGCAAAGTTACAAGTGGTAACTACTCTGTAGGTAGAGAGAGGAAAACTGGAGAGATAACTTGCAAGGGCTAGCATGACAGAAGAAAGTTGGCAATGCAGTAGCTGTTGGCCAACATTATGTTAATTCAGGAGTTAGACTCGATGGTCCTTATGGGTTCCATCTAACTTGATATATGTTCTGATTCTATGATTAAGGGAGTTAGCAAGAA
This sequence comes from Chionis minor, assembly GCA_013398295.1. NCBI lineage: Eukaryota > Metazoa > Chordata > Aves > Charadriiformes > Chionidae > Chionis > Chionis minor. The sequence continues at coordinate 629,338 of VZSF01006297.1, forward strand.
AACCAACACAAAGAGGGAGGACACCCCAGGAAGACGTAACTAGACGAGGGTGAGAGAATAACAGGAGAAAACAGGATGAGTGACCTTAAAACAATAGAGGGGAAGAGGAAGAATTCCACATCCTTGTTTGGAAGTCTCCCTTGCGTTATCTTCCTTTTCCCTACACAAGAGGAGGCAAGTAGTTCAGCCATCTCTGTGGGTTAGGATACCCTTTTTCTGTACCCAAGGACTCTGAACAGAAGCACCACTGAGATGGGGCAATGAAAAGAGAGGTTCTGGGCAGGTTATGTCATACTTATTTGGGCAGTTGCACAACAAACCCTCCATTGTGCTAGAAAACACTTTAAAGAAAATATATGCAATTTTTATATTTCCAGGGACCTTCAAGATGCATCAGATTACTGTGGTGAGCTCTCTTACCTTCACTAGGATATAGAAGGGAATTACTTATACCCTGGAAAGTTAAGAGTAATCCCTTAGAATCCTTTCTGTCCCTGTTATGTTCACGTGCTTCTATATAGCAATACAGCCTGACTTTCATTTTTTGAGAGGGGAAGGGGATAAATAGCTCAAATTTATTCTTTTAAATTGCTGTAAACAGCCTCAGTAAAAAGTAGTTAGTGGTAACTGTTGTATTGTATACGGTACAGTGCTGTGGGTTTGTTTATCCACTGAAAACTAAGTGGGAAGTGTGAAAGAAAACATATCTGGGCACAGTAAAATATATCTGTTCTTACAGACATTCAGTGTATTGTTACATGCTGACTCATAAAAGCGTTACGCGCTCATTCATTGCTCCAGACAGCAATTTCATTCTAAGAATCGTGGAGTCTTCTGAAGATGTGTTGATACTAAGCATGTGAAGAATAACTGCTGATGTTTTGAGGTAGAGAGGAGTTATTATCTAACACAGCATAAGCACAGTAAAATATACAATCATTAAACTCTCTGCATTGGATCGGTCATTTGCTAAGCTAATTCTCACTCCTTATAATGTTAGCAGGAGGCCTCATTTGACAGTATCATTAGAACCAACACAGATCTCAGGCTAACACTACTATTGCCCTTTTGTTTTAAGTCTCTGATTACAAGTAGATGGATTCCCTCTGAGATGCTATTGAGGGAAAAGGATTTATTCCTGCTTTCAAACTCTATGGAAAGCATAAAGTCATGCTGCCTTCAACTGTTCCAGCTAGGTGAATACAGTGTCTGTGTGTAGCACCCTCCTGTGGTGCCTTGTGGCTTTTACTGCTAGTTTCATTTTCTCTACTCTCTACCAAAATTAGTGTCTTGATACTGACTCACAAGTTGAAGCCAAGACTGAGGACAGAATGGTGTACCATAATGAGCAATTGATGTGATACTGTCAGCTTTCCTCATAGGTTTTATTCTTATTTCTGGATACTACCACATCTTTTCCCAATTCTGCCTGCCATCAGATGTTGAAAAATATTTTATTGCTTTAGTCTTCTGGTTTCTGAATGTATGTAGTGCAATGTTAAGAAGGTAATTGAAAGAAGGAGAAATATTATGAAAAGGTGGGTGTACTGTGAATAAGTACCCTTCACCACTTCTCTCAAAATTCCTCATCCATATTTGCTAGTAGTATCCCTTTTACTCTGTTTCTGACCACTTGTCTGAGCACGAAATTGTCAGTCATGCTGAAATTAGTTTGAAGACTTCGTATGGGAACATTCACCTGAATACTGTCTTTCTACAGTTTACTCCAAGAGCTGAACTTACATTTCCAGGGTATTGTAGTTCAAGCAGCATTTGTCTGCTGTGATGTTATTCCATTCCATATATTCTACTGTATCCTAATCATCTTCATATAAAAAACACTGCAATATTAATCTGCATCATCAATAGCTGTTATTTCTATCGCATATTTCTTGTTTGTATCCTCTTTTTTTCCACGAGAAGCATGTACAGGGTCTCATAATTCATTTCCCCTTCTTCCATTCACCTCCAGGAATGATGTGTCTTCGTCGTAAACCAACTTTCTCAGGGAGAATTACACCTTGATGAAGTGAGTTTTTAGCTTGGGCATTCACAGTAGGGATTTTTTAATTCCTTTGAAGATGATGAGAAACTGAGTGTAGAAGTCATGTAAGATAAGAAATAAAAATTTGATGACACTTCGGTGGCAAGACAGTCTAGAAAATGGAGGGGACGTCTGATGTGCCTACTCTAGGTAATGCACAGCACAGTTTTTTGTAGCGAGGCACTAGTGTTTCCTAAGCACTAGAGGTTTTGAACCTGGGTGTATCACCTTGCTGTTGTCCCATTTAAAGAGGATAACAGTGTGAACTACTGAAGCCAGGCTTAGCCGCCAGTCTCCTTTTTAGCCAGAAGGTGTAGAACATGCTAATTGTGAAATTCGTTAGGCTTTAGCCTTGTTAGGCTTTTCTTGGCAAGTAATGCAAGAGGCTTCTTCAGCTAGGGATAGAACCGACCAATTAACATTCAACCAAAAGAGGCTGCAGAGTGTCTGCAAGCTGGTCAAAATACGGTCCCGTGTCCAACCACATCATTTGCTGTGGTTCAGCATTAGTCACACTTTTTCATGGCGATACTTTTAGGTTGATAGCTGAAATGCAGTAGCGATAGAACGGACTGCTTCCACTACAAGGAACTGTTCAGCAATGCATTTCTACAACAAGGGATTAATTTTCAGATTATATTTTGTAGCTCTGTGTTTAAGCCTTTGGTTCCTTCAGGTACAGAGTGACTCTATTTTTTATTTTTTGAATGAATAAAGGTCTGCTACCTCCATAATAAAAGCAGACACTCTTCCATACAGATTTGAAAAACAGCCATACCAAAATTGGGTTGAACTTATATGTTTCAGACTCTTGTTATCTGTTAGAGAATGTTGCTGCTTTTGTATGGTATTAAATTGCTGTTACTTGTCACTGTAGAAACAAGAACGGTTAGGTGAGTGATGGGAGAAAGGCTGACAGAAAAGCACTAATTAAATACTGTTTTGTAAAGCCCTCATTGAAATTCATAGCTTGATACCTTTGGGGACTTGAAAGTAGAGGAGATGGAAAGATTTCAATTAAAAAGGTATTTGTGTGGTTCTTTGTGAAGCCAATCATTGCCTTTTTAATATAAAGCATGTAAGTATCTGTGTAATATTCTGTGCAAACATCAAACATCATGCCTTGAAACAATGAGTGTTTTAATAGGTCTCAGTTCAACATATTTTGAAATAAAATAAAAATCCCATAGACCCAAAATTTTATTCAGGGCAAGGTTCTGGGGGTTTTTATAGCACAAATGCAATCTTAATTAATTTCTACATTGATTGTTTAGAAAATTTGAACAGAAAAATATATTTGCAAAAAGAAATACAGTTGCTTAATAACTAATTTAGTTATTTGTGTTTAGCTATGGTTGTAGTTGCCATTTATGGGTTTTTTTAATATACACAATGATCCTTTGATTCTTACAAAGCTTTTAGATGTGTTTTTTTTGAATTCCAGGGGCTTCTGTAGCATGACACCTCATAGAATTGGTGTCTGAGCAACTTCAGTCAACAAATAACAGGAATATAGCAATATGTGGCTAGAAAAGAACACCAGGGCCACCAACGGAAGTCAGTGGCAAGAGATATGTAGTTCAAAAGGGCTCAGAGAACATCTATTCCAGGTGCAACCAAATAAATACCATGAGCCACAAAACACTTATCAGCAAAACAAACTCAAAACTTACAGTAGAACCCCAAAAGCCACAACTGTAATTTACCACAGTAAGAAAAAACCCAGGCCATTGCCAAGTCCCTAGATCCTTCAAGTCATGGGGAACTTAAATGAAATTCCCAGATAACCCGAGCGTTCTGTGCCCAGTTATAAAAGACAGCAGATCCAGAATGATTGCTGTTGGACTGACCTGCAGTAAGAATTCCTCTTGTGCTTAAGTCGCATGGTCAGAATATGAAGAGAGTGTACCAATAAAGCAACACTGGCAGATGCTTTGACTAGTTACTGGAACAGCAATAAACCCTACCCAACCTAAGCAGTATTCTTCATCTTCTTACCAAATCACGAGCTCTGTCTCACTCCTACATATTCAAGCAAAGCCAGTTTTATTGCACACCTTGGAGAATCCCTACAACCAAGTCGGTGCAGCTAGTGGGAGTCAGGACAAAGTGCCTGAGCAGAGCGGAGCTAAGGCAATTTTGCAGAGGTGCAGAGCCATTTGGATCTCATTAAATCTCATGCAACACTTGAAAGCGTATCTTGAAGCCACAAGGTTTCGACCCTGTGAATCTCTAGAGCATTGGCCTGAAATGAACGGGATTTCTTGGCAGGAGCCCAAATGGCAGCGTGTTAGGTCAGTGCTCTTTCAAGGGAAAATTGCTCGTGAATTTAACCATCTTCACTTTATCAGGGTTTTTGGGGGGGGACATCTGTGATGTCACTTGAACCCTCAACTGCTGCATCGTTGGCAGCAGCAGAGCGATTAACAGGCTGTACATGAAAGACAAATACCAAAATATTGGTCATTCTGATAAGATAAATTCTACCTCCTTTATTGATATAGAGTGACCTACGATAATGTAACAGAGTGCTTTATTTGAAATTAATCCTTTTCTCTAATACCACACCTCAAGTTCTGCTCATCAACTCCTTTTTTTTCAGAAGTTGCCCTAACTTTTTGCTTGACCCAGGAGCTTATCTAGTGGAGCGCACTGCTGATTTTATTTCTGCATATTTATTTCGTACATGGAACTGCTCAGGTTATGTCCATAAAGAAACTTTGTTATGGTTCTGTTATCAAGAAGAATGATTCAGGAGTTGGAGTATAACTGTGGTTTAGGACCTGTTGTCTTGTGGTCGGTGGAACACTTTCTCCCTACCCATGGCCACACACTACCATAATAACCTCTGCTACTTCTGTCTCCTTTATGACCTTGACCCCAGCCATGCCTTTCCTATGTCTCTGATCTTCTGTGAAGACAGCAGCTGTGTATGCATCGGTGGGTTCTCAGCTGAGCTTTTGTCAATCAGTCCCATTTTTTCCCTGCCTGCTGACTGAGCGGCTGGTATGCCAGGTAAAGTGGGTAGCTCTTGCACTAAAGTTGCAGCCTTTCCCAGATGGAAATACCAGTGTGGTTCTCTCCTCTCTGTTTCGTTGCCAGTTTTCACAAAGCTTACAGGAATGTAAATATCTTTGATGCCTCTACCCTCTAGCTAAAGTCAGATGGGGTTGCCTGGTGGATTCAAAAGTGACTAAGTGGAAGGACTGACAGATGGACAGACAGCACAGTTGCACAAGCTTTGATTCCTTGTAAACAACAATAATAACAAATATCCATTAAATAATAATAATAAATTGTACCAATAGTAACAAGTAATAAAAATAAATATAACTTCATTTATTTGGTAACTATAGCTGCATTTTATTTTAAAGTAATGGCTACTTGAAAAGTTCAAATGTCTAGCCTTGCATTTTTTAGTTCTGAGATTTTCTTGATTTTCTTTTTCAAAAGTTCTATACATAACTTGAATAAAATTATATACTTTCTTAAAATTTATTGTAATTTTTGACCATCCACGCTTAGTAACTATGGCTGCTCTACACAGGTTTAAACATATTAAGACCATAGTCTGCCAGTAGCAAAGCTTATGCATTTTAGACTTTGAGAGAGCACATAACTATCACTTAGGTGATGTATATTTCATCAGAGGAGTTGGCATTGAACGAGACGATGCTATTTTCTTTTCATACCACTAAGATTCTTAAAAGTCTTACTTCACTGTGGTAATTGCAATACAAGTGGTGAAAATCTCTAGTGTAATGCATGTGTTTTCTGGATGGTACTATGGCCAAAAAATATATTTAGGCAGCATTACTAAAGTGCTTGTGGAAAACTAGTATTAATTTATATTACAGTAGCTTTTAGGTCAGGGTCTATTGTGTTAACTGCTCTACACTCTATACAGATTGGGGGGGAGAGAGAGAGGCTGAGTGGTTGAGACTCTCCCTTGCCATTCAGATAGACAAAAGATGTGTATCCCTACTTTACAGGCAGGGAAGCATGGTATTCAGCTGGGATCCCTAGGGAGAGAATGCTGCCTCCTTATTTCTAGCCCACTAGATTTCTAGCCTTCGCTACCAGAGTCAGGCAAGATTTCGCAGACAAACTGTTCATCAGTTGAAAAATCACATTTACGTAATCTGGAATGATGATCAAATTCACCGACAAATCAGAAAAATATTCAGACAGAGAAGCAGTATTTTGAAATTAAATATGTATACATTTCATTTAGATTTTAATGGAAAAGGGGGTAAAATACCTGAAATAGTTGCAGATTAAAAAATTATTTTGATTGTCTTAAGATGCTGTTGATGCTTCATTTTTCCAAGAAAACTGCAAAAAATATCTGCTGAACCAAAATGAAACAAAAATAGAAGTGTTTTAGACTTGGTGCACAAAGCCACCCTCCTTATGGGTATTAGGGAAAGAGGTTCTGCAAAGCCTCAGTGTTCAATCTCAAGTAAGTAATAGGAATGACTATGAACTCTAACCAAGAAGTGATTCAGAGCAACTGAGTTTAGAAGCTGAGGCTCTCCGTGGAGAGAAGAAAGCACTTCCAGAAGGCCACCGAGAACACTGGTATTACATGCAGCGGAGCAGGATTTATTCCACTGGTATTACAGATATAAGCAGAATGCACAGATGTATAGAATATGTAGGATGCGTATAACAAACATCTGTCTCAGTGGCAACTAAACCCACAATAAGTACATTGAAAAGAAATTTTCCTTTTGAATTCTGAAATAAAACTCCATCGCACCCCAAGCTTTATTTTATATGGTAAAAACTTGTTATTTAAAACTCTTGAAACTTAGTGTTTTAAAAAAAAAAATATTTCCCAGTATTTTCCAATATACATACCTAGCTCTTTTGTTCTGTATTATGAGTCTAGTCCACCCTTAATGATCTAGAAAAGTGGTGGTCTTTTCAGTCAGAAAGTGTTGGGTAAAAGTAAAGGGGAGTCAAATATGCATACGTATGAGTTCGTGCTTACTTGCCAGTTTATTTCTGTGGAATTAGCAGCAGGAAGGCTAAGAAGGAGAGTGCTTAAGAAGCGCCTCATCTGTCGTATGAGTAAAATAATTTCTTCATTATCCAGGAAAAGTGTGGAATGGAATAATCTGTTAATAATGGGGGAAAAACCCAGGGTGTGTAGGCCATAGGGAACGTGCTAGAGGGACTCTTCCTAGGTAGTGAGAACAGTGGTACTTGTTCAGGGTACAGATCCGTTTTGGCTAGCCGGTCTCCAGTAATAAGTATGTAGGGAAGAGAAAAAGCAAGGCAGGCATGTGTGATAATTCCTGTCACTGTTTCCAGCTCAGGGCAATTTCCGAAGCCTGGTGTAGTTTGTCTGCTTTGTAGCCATTAGTAGATCTCTCCTACACATGCTTTTTTTGTCTACCCTGAATCTGTATAGGCACTTTGCAAGGATCCCAGCAGGTCTACTGTCTCTTGTCTGAAGAACTGCCACCTCCTGTTTGTCTCATCTTGGCTCCTGCTCCTTCCATGTGGTGGACTCTTGTTCCCAGGATGTGAGAGAAAGAGAACTGTTGGTTTGCTGTCCAGAGGGACCTGGACAGGCTTGAGAGGTGGGCCTGTGCCTACCTCATGAAGTTCAACAAGGCCAGCTGCAAGGTCCTGCACATGGGTGCTTGCAAACTCAAGCACAAATACCAGCTGGGTAGAAAATGGATTGAGAGCAACCTTGATGAGAGGGACTTGAGGGTGTTGGCAAAGGAGAAGCTCAACATGAACCAGCAATGTGCACTTGCAGCCCAGGAAGCCAACTGTATCCTGAGCTGCATCAAAAGAAGCATGGACAGCAGGTTGAGGGAGGGGATTCTGCTCCTCTACTTGTCTCTCATGAGACCCCACGTGGAATACTGTGTCCAGCTCTGGAGCCCCCAACATAAGGAGGACATGGACCTGTTGGAGCAAGTCCAGAGGAGGGCCACGAAGATGATCAGCGGGCTGGAGCACCTCTGCTATGAGGACAGGCTGAGAGAGGTGGGGTTGTTCAGCCTGGAGAAGAGAAGGCTACGGGGAGACCTGATAGCAGCCTTCCAGTATGTGAAAGGGGCCTACAAGAAAGCTGGAGAGCGACTTTTCACAAGGGCATGTAGTGATAGGATGCGGGGTAATGGCTTCAAACTGAAAGAGGATACATTTAGATTAGATATTAGGTAGAAATTCTTTACTGTGAGGGTGGTGAGACACTGGAAGGTTGCCCAGGGAAGTTGTGGATGCCCCGTCCCTGGAAGTGTTCAAGGCCAGGTTGGATGGGGCTTTGAGCAACCTGGTCTAGTGGGAGGTGTCCTTGCCCATGGGAGGGGGATTGGAACTGGATGATCTTTAAAGTACTTTCCAACTTTAACTATTCTATGATTCTGGTATTCGTATGCACTTTCGCACATCCATTCATGATATTGTAGACCTTTATGGTAACCCCTGACTCTAGTGTTGCTGCATACATCTGGTCCAGCTTTGTCATGGGCAGCCGTTGGCTGGAACAGGTAAACCAACCTGGAGCCCAGCTGCAGCTGCAGAGCTATGCAGAGGGGCACCTCCCCTTTGACCCTTGTACTGGGGGCTGAGGAGATTGATTCACCAGGTCCTCCGGGCTTGGATGAGCTACTTGGGCTGCTCTGTGCATTCATGCCATGTTTTGCACAAGCTTATAAACCCCTCCAGAGCAATCACAAGTTCAGTACAAAGACTTGTGAGTACCTCTGCGGAAGTTAGCTCAGGTATAGTCAGTCTTATTAACAGCCTAGCGAAAATGGGCGAATTGTTTTTGATGGAAGACGACCTTGTGAGCATACAATACCACATGATTTTGCAGTTAGCCTAGTCTGACCTGAACTGATCAGCAGCTTAGTTAATCCTCAACCTGGAAATATAGCCTACAGTGAGATAGAGCCGGTTATTTTATTTGTATGTGACACCATTTTCCACCCATATCTAACGGTGATTTACTGGTTATCAGGATGCAGTAAGATTTTGTTACTAGCTGTGAGTTTGGAGTAGGACATCCATGTAAGTAGGGAAAGCTGAGGCCCATTGGGTGCTTTTTTGGTTGGGGCTTTCTTTCAGTAGTTGAATTTATGTTTTTCCTCAGGAGGTGAATTCTCTAGTTTAAATTTTCCAGCATGTATAAGCTGGCCCAGATTTATTCTAATGAGTAAAAGCAGATGCTTCTTCCTAATTTTGATTCCGTCTTTGTTAGAGGTGAATCCAAAACAATGTAGATTCATCCTGATGTCCGTCAGAGAGGCCCAAGAAATAGCAGGAGAGTTCTTGCTTGAAGATTACCTGGTATTCTGTGTTTGAAAAAGTAGTCAGGGAAACACACACAAAATATGAAGCATTAGAGAGATTTCTGAGTAGTTAAAAGCCAGGACTTATTTAGCAAAAAAAGTCAAATACATTTCAAAGTAAATATTGAGTGTAGCTGAAAAAAATCTGTGACTGTATTTCCCTCTCTCCAAGTAGACTAATTGACGTAAAGTTCTGTGTTGTGTGGGTTTCTTACTATTAAGAAGGTTTATTTTTCTTGCATTTAGTAGTACAAAAAGGTCACTTTTCCTCAGTTTCTTAAAAGATACAGTGATGGCTTCTGCCCAGTTACAGCTAACCAGGCAGGCATACTGCTTTGGTCCTTTCTACTGTCTTTGCAGCTGGTAATTCTTCCTTCCAACTGCTTCCTACTATGCTGCCTGACAATTCCATATCTGATATTAAGGTCTTACTTTCAATATAACCACACCATTTTCTGCAATGTACTCTACAGTTGTGTTGCTTTCCTGAGACATTAAGTGGATACAGGTGTGGGGTGAGGCAAGAGGAAGCAATTAGACCAAGTATCAAAGCTCCAGGTCTGTACTGATACGAGGTGAAAAATACAAGTAGCAGAACTTGTTAACTGTGTCAGGATGTCTGAATAACAGGGAAAAGGGATGGAAATATGTTGTTAAAAATGCCATATTGGGGTGTTGTTCACTCCTTTGTTTGAATTGCAGAAATAAATTTCAATTATCCCTTCACTAAGTCATTAGTTTAGGTCCAATCTTGCAGACTTTTGGAAGTGTACTTGCTCTTACTCCATAAAGATAATTTGATGTGATATCAGTATGATTATTTGGTCAAAGTTAGCACAGTTGTCTTTCTATGAAACAAAAACAAAGGAAAATGGATGGACCCATGTTCTGACTGTAGTAGTAGCTTGTGTTCTAGATAGTATTAAGGCTTTTGTCATGCTCCTAATCAGTTTTGAAGAAAGAACACATAACCACTGAGGTTTTTGTTTGGTTTCCAAGAGTTTTTCTATTCATGCTGTTCTACTGGAGGGTGTTGTTACCTTGCTTGCTTTTCAAATTCCTGTCATATGATTTAGTTTGGTGTAATAGGTTACGATGAGCATGCTTCCAAAAGCAATAGGTGTTGTCACAAATCATACAGATAAACCATTTTTTTGCAAATAACTCATTTTTTTGTACCACCTCATTCTTTCCCCTTCTAGTCATATCATGAAATGAGCCTGTGCTTCACTAATGTGAAATTAACTTCTAACTACAGGAGGAGTGATTCTCATAAAACAGAACTGTGTTCTCAGCTGACATTTTGGAGTAGTAGGTGTGTTCCTAAAGCAGACAGCATGGGCATAATGCAAGTAAACTCTTCACCCTTCTGAACAATGGAATATTTCTGTTTCTATGCACACCTAAGGAAGAGTAAAAGCCTATATCCGAAACTGATGCAAACCCTGTTTGTCTAATAGCAGGCCTTTTGACACAGTCTCTTACAGAACAGTTTTGCCAACAACTTCAAAAAAAGCAGGAAATTTGAATTTCTGCTTTTCAGAAGTGACAGTTGTGCCTGTAAGTCTGGTTGGCTACAGCCTGGCATTAAATGGGCTAATTTTCAGAAGAGTGCTTAGTAATTTCTGAAAATCATACTGCTGAAGCAGAAAGCAAATGTTAGATCTGGAAATACGGACATATCCATTTCTGAAGGCTGGCCTAAATAAAAAAGAAGCTAAAAAGTCACTGTCTCAGTCAATGGAAATATTTCTATTTATTGCTAATAGATGCTGCGTCAGACTCAACATGCCTACAGCAAGTGAATTCTGACATCACAAAGAAAGCACTTCATTTCATAAAAGGAATAGAGAATATTTGTGTTTAAAAGAATACATGATACAAGTATATAATGGTCCAAACTATTTTCTAGGGCTCTCTGACCTTTCCTCCTAATTTTTATTATGCAATTTTCAAGGCTATTAGGTGTGACTCAGTTTGCTTTCCCTTCCTTTGCAACCACCTTCCAATCACAAAAATAAGCTGAAGTGGATAACAGCTCTGCCCTTTTGCTCCCAACACTCCATTTCTACTACAGTGTGTTGTTTTAATGGAATGACTTAGGTGGTCTCAGTTCAGATCCCAGTTGACTGTAGACCATATTATAAAACCACTGTGTACAGATTCAGTGGAATTGGCAGCCTTTGCTTGAAATAAATCCAGGGCCAAACAAGCATAAAGAATGAATTATTTCTTGCTTCTAGAGAGGGTCTCTTTAGGTCAAGGTTGAAAGCATTGGCAGGCCAGTGTAGGGAAGCTTCCACTCCAGCTGCCTGCATTGAAATTAGGCTGTCGATAAATAGAGGACTACAGTTTTCAGGACTGCCAACTCCTTAACCTTCATTAGCACAAATATTTGCTCAGGATTTTATGAATGTTGTATTTTCAATATCTACTATTGTATTTCATTCCTAGAATGATACTCTTCAGGACAAAATCTTAGGGAGTTGTCTCTTTCTTTAATGGACATGCAGCAGCATGAGCAAGGTGTGTAAGATTCTGCAGTTTTCAAAGATAAGTTTCTGTAAATTCCTCAAAGCATTTCCTCTTGTCTATGGGTGTTGGGTTATATGGTAAAGAGGTAGCATGAATTTTTCCTTTATAAAATAAGCAGGAGTCCCTGTGGGCCTCGTAACCTGACTTCAAAAAACTGCTTTCTTAAGCCACTCCTTATGGCAAACTAGGGATCCCTGGAGAGCTGGGTTAGTCTGTGGTCTTGGCAGGGTTCTCTTCTGGCCCACCAGGTCTGGTGCAAGCACAGGTAGTCCTAGGCATAAATAACTCTGATTTTAATGAAAAAGATTTATGTGGTCATAAAGGAAAAGTTTCCCAGTGAGCCAGTTCTGTACATGGCTAAATACCTAGCTACATATGCACAGAGAAATAGTGTCTCTTTTTTTTTTTTTTTTTTATTCTTCTACCACATAAACAATAGAGATGACTTTGAATAAAGCTCTTACCACAGCGTATGGTCACTTGCCAGAAGTTTCTTATCACGTGCACATAGATTTGACTTAGTACTTGGAACAGATTAAAGAAAAAAATTGGAAGTGAATATCCCACAAATAGATAAGACATAGAAAAGAAATGTTCTCCCCCACAACAGCATTTCATTTTTGGGTAGTATCCCTTCATATTTCCTGGTTGTGAATCCAGGGCAACATCAGGAGTAGGGAAGCGTGGATCTAATACTTAAGCGAGGATGATCAGTTGCAAATATCTTTTCTTTTCACACCTGGGGATCTCTTCTAACTCTTTGACTTTCATCACCCTACAAGCAGGGCTTAACCATAGGCAAGGGGCACTTGAGCTCTCCCCCGATGACAGCTGCTTTGGCAGTTTTCCAGGCATCTGAGGGCCATGCCCTGGCTCGCAGAAACGGGAGCTGACTGGAGTCAGATGTCGAAACTCTCCCCATCCTTTTTCTAAGCAAAATATGCTATTTAAAATAGTGTCAACAGTGAAAACTTAGTTATATTGAAATTTCAAAAAAATCGGACATTATCTGAAAGCCAAGGATTTACCCAAACTGTGGAGGACTGCACAGTGTGTTGCAGATGTCTTGTTAGAACACTGAGACATTCATAGCTGTGATCATCTAATGGCATAAGGAAAGTAGGGACTGTCAGAAGAGACGGTATTTTTTCAGAATTACTTGATAGACGTGGAAAACCTGGCAAGCTTTGAGCATGTAAAATCATCAGGTCTGGAACAGAAGCAAGAACGTTCAGAAGTAAATATGAACTGAGCACAATTGTTCCACGTTTGACTAGATACACTGAGGAAAATATTGGCTGTAGTGAGCAGGGGAGGAAAGGGTGATAAGGTGGTTATCTCCAGGGGGAAAAAAGAGAGAGGGAGGGTGGCAATTGTTCTTCAGGTGATACTGTTTCAGTATCTCCTCCATATAGATAACTTGGCTTATTTGTTACTTAGATTTTTTTATAAAAGCATATTGCTAAGGTGGCAAAAGTACAAGTGACAAATATCACCAATATCACAAGTATCACAAATATTTACAAATATCACAACTCTGCAGTAATTGCATAACAAATGGCTGATAATTTTGTTATAAAAATCCTCAGAATCAATTTTCAAATGCTTCAAAAAGCCATTTCACCAAGCATAACGTGGTTCATAATTACTGTGTTGAGAAATAGGTACCTTTAACAAAGCAAAATGCAGCAATGCAAGACCCAGTCTAACTTTGAAGATTTGAGCAAATGATCTTTAAAGGTGCCTTCCAACCTAAATTATTCAATAATTTTACAACAGCAGGACTTACCATAATTGGTGTTCTGATGATATGATGATAAGTAAGTAGGTAGGGAGGTGTGTAAAATGGTTGGGCTAGAAGAACGTTCTCTGGATCTATGTTGCAATTGTAACCCTAGGAATACCTTAAAATGAATGTATATAACCAAGTCAGAAAAATGTACTGTGCTTCTCTCTCTATATTTGTCTCTTTGGAGAAGTTCAGCACTGAGCAGGGAGAGAAAAAAGAGCTCAAAACTTTTAAAAAATTGTTTGGAGACACCTAGCTTATGTAAGTGCTTCTAAAATTTTATTTTGTTTAATAAGCAAATTCTAAAATAGAATGCAAATTGTTTTGAAACTCCCTACTTTCAGCTTTTCTTTTTGGAGACTGAACAGCCTGTGACTTAGATACCGCATCCCAGAGAGCCATTCTCATCTCCCTTAAATCCAGAGGCATAGCGATATCCCTTTTCCGGCTTTTCCAGGCTTTGCTGAAAGATAGGGATGTTACAAGCATGTCATACTGTGACAAGGGCTTATAAGGAAAGAAGAAAATACATCTTTCATAAGAATGCACAGATATATTCAGTCTGTAGTGCAGCTTTATGCACAGTGGTTTTTTGCTTGATCAATATTAAGTGAAATGTGTTCATTTCAGGTCCATCTTCAGAAGTCTTTTTTTTAAAGATCTGCAATCTTTATTGATTATTTGAATATCTGTTCCAGTAAGACTTGCACACGTCAGTAAAGCATAGCACAAGTTCTGTGAGCTCTGCATGGCAATCAAATCTCTTAATTTTCACAGAATCACGGAATAGTTGAAATTGTAAGGCAGCTCTGGACATCATCTAGTCCAACCCCTTTGGTCAAAGCAGGATCAGCTAGAGCAGGTTGTTCAGGGCTATGCCCAGGGAGGTTCTGAATATCTCCAAGGATGAAGGCTCTGCATCCTCTCTGGGCAACCTGTGCCAGTGTTCAATCATCCCCACCATCCCCAGTAAAAATGGTGTTATATTTCAGTGGAATTTCCTGTATTTCAGTTTGTGCCTCTTGTCCTGTCACTGGTACCGCTGAGAATGAGTCTGGCTTCATCTTTTCTTCCCCCCATTGGGTTTTTATATAGATTTATAAGATCCCCCTGAACCTTCTATTCTTGAGGCTGTGTGATCTTAGCTTCTTCTCATATGTCAAAGGCTCCAACCCCTGAATCATTTATAGCTCTTCACTGGGCTCCCTCTAGTATGTCCATGGTGAGCACTAGATGCATAAACAAAGAATAAACAGCCTTCAAATTTACAAGATTTTTGCTACAAAATACTCTCTCCAGGCTAAAAGAATCACTGCCATGTCCTGAAAGCAAGTTCACATGGCCTTGGAGGGGTCCACATTTGGAAGGGCTCACACCCCCAGAAATTGTACCAAATAGTTAGCAGAAAAGCCATTTGGCCTTTCAGATCTAGAACTGCCTGCTTGCAAAGTTGTAGCTTGTTTTTTACTTACTAACATTTTGTGAACAACTGTGTAATATTCCAGTATCTCAAGTTAAGCTGGACTTACAAAGACCTACAAAGTAAGACTGTTTCTTTGGCCTTCTTTGTCCACACTTTTCTTTTGTTGCTAAAAACAGTTGTTTTCCATTTCTGATAGGAAGATCTTTTTAAATAGTTAAAAGAACAACTACATTATTTTTAAGCAAAATATGCTGTTATTCTTTGAAAAAAGTTCAGATGAACTCATCTGTAAGTCCTGATCATCTTTACTAAACTCATTGGCAGGGATTCTTTCCCTGGTTACAGATGATGGGTACTGAAAGGAAGTTGATCTTGGTTGGATTCATTGGCCCAGCTGTAATCCAGCAATGATTAATAGAAGTGCTTTTTCGGACCTCAAGTGCTGCAGTAGCACGAAAGAGGAGGCTTAGTCTCTCCAGTAGCGATAGCTCAGAGCCTTTATTCATAAAGAACAGGCTATTTGATTAAATCAAATTTTTCTGTCCACATGTACACGCTCTGTTAGAAGTCATGTCTTCATGATTTATCTTGCCATGATGACTAGAAGTGGTGGGTCTGTTCCTGGATCTGTGTTGCTAGGCCCATTCATTCAGGCAGTGGGCAAGTACAGATCTAAAGCAAAGATCTTGCCATTTAAATAAGCAAGAAGAGACCGAAGAGGGAAACGGAGGCGCGGGAGTTTAAGGAAATTTCCTTCAGGCATTGTGAGAGATCAGGCTTCCTGAGTTGTATTCCTGCACTCAGTCCAGTAGAGCAGCCTTTGAGGGCACAACTTAATCCGCTGCTTCATCTGCAGCTTTTTTTGTTGGCAGCTGTTCACAATTTCTTTATATTTAAAACGGATTTCTGATTACAAGCACAGATCATGCAAGAAATAGCTTTTCCATAAGTGGGCAAATGCATTTGTGAAAAACAGAGCTTAGGTGTGAATTCTTACTCACACACACTCAAAAATATTTCTTTTCATAAATTATGTGTAATTCCAGCTTAAAATTTGCTGTTTCAGCAAATGTTTTGCCAGCAAATTGTCTGTGTGAATTTCATTGAAAGCATGCCTGAAAAGGGAATGCATCATTCATGGGCATTTATTTTAAAATTCAGATGTGTATTGGGCATCTTGCATTCTAACTCTGGTCTCCAATGCAAGTACCTTGCATACTAACTCAGGTCTCCAAACATAAGGAATTTTATTGCTCATAACCAAAATTTGTGTAGACCACACTGGTGAGGATTTGTGGTAAGTACCGCACCATCTAATAGTAGGGTTTAGCCCTGAAAAATACCATCAAATTATATAACTATCACATCTTCTAAACCACGGAGCAGATACAGGGTAAATACTTGGGGATCCAATTGAGAGTAATTATCAGGTTCATAATTATTGTGAAGCCCTACCTATGATATTTATTGGTGTAGTTACCCCATAAGTCAAATACACTTCAGGACTCTGTACTCATTATCTCAGTATTAAGTATTACCGTTAGTTTTTGTCATGGTTTTTCTCCCAGAATTATTCTATTTGTTGAGTTTTCAGCTCATGTTTCCCATTGCATCCCTATTGCAGCTGCCCAAAGGAAGGGTTCAGCCTACAGGAGGGTCCTGAGGGAAGGGTCAAAAACCTTCCATGCCATCCATCTTCCCTGTCCTCCACTTCCTTCAACTTGCAGGTAGTTTTAATCACTTTGTTTTCTCTAGTATAATATGCTTCTGGACTTCAGTCCCTATGGACGACACAGCCAGTTGAGCCAGCAAAACTGACACCCTCAGTACTGCATTTCCAGCTTTCATTATTAAGTTTGCATGTGGCAGCTCTGAAAAAGAGCCTAGTTGTTACAGTAAAGTGCAGTGGCTAACAGCTGAAGAAAAGTTCTACATACCTCCAAAATTAAAGGCAACAACTTTAAGAGATAATTGATACCTATATTTCTTGGTACTTGCATAGACTGACGCGAATGTATGAAGGCAAGGCACAACCATGACATAAATGGTCACCAGTGATACTGGTGCCAAGGAAGACAGAGAATATTAGGTTGAAAGAACTTTAAAGTTTGGGAGAAAATACTGACAGATTCTCTAGATGTAGTTGTTGCACTTTCTGAGTGAAACAGGTTTGTCAGCTTTTCTGCTGTATTTTGTAATTTGTAGGTCTAGGTGCTAAGTCTTTTGCTAATCAGCTTTTTTGTTCCACTGTGCCAGTATATTACACTTAGAAATTTTTCATTTTCATCAGAAATAGTCTTGACTTGTTTATTCCCTTTACTGCGTTTCAGACCTTCTCAGAAACAGCAGGTTTCTTCAGTGTTACGCATTGCACAGGGCAAGAATACCGTAGTTTAACTGAATTGAACACAGTAATCTAATTGCTGGACAGTGGGTTTTTTAAAAACTATATTCCTTTGAAAAAAATAATGTTTTCTTTGGTTATCATGTCCTAGACTGTTGTGTTAGCCACACACATGCAGATCCACATGCAGTCTTTTTCTAGTCTCTTAGTTATATGACTGTTCAGTGATATTTTCCTCACAGTTTGTTCATGATGTCCAAGTCTTTTTTCCTGTTTGCAGTATTAGAAGACACGGACCTGTTGAAATGGGCCCAGAGGAGGGCCACAAAAAAGATCAGAGGGCTGGAGCACCTCTGCTAGGAGGACAGGCTGAGAGAGGTGGGGTTGTTCAGCCTGGAGGAGCAAAGGCTCCAGGGAGACCTTAGAGCAGCCTTCCAGTACTTCAAGTGGGCTTATAAGATGGGCACAGACTTTTTAGCAGGATCTGTAGCGACAGGACAAAGGATGATTTTTAACTGAAAGACGGTAGATTCAGACTAGGTATAAGAAAGAAGTTTTTTACAATGAAGGTGATGAAACACTGCCACAGGTTGCCCAGAGAGGTGGGAGATGCCCCATTCCTGCGAACATTCAAGGGCAGGTTGGACGGGGCTCTGAGCAACCTGATCTAGTTGAAGGTGTCCCTGCTTATTGCAGGGGAGTTGGACAAGACGATCTTTAAAAGGTTCTTTCCAACCCAAACTATTCTATGATTCTATGAAAAGTTGATGGTGTCATTCATACTTTTTGCCACAGACTGTGTGAATCTAACTAGGAGACAGACTACCTTCCTTCTCACTCACAACAGCCTATACAAGTGGCTTGCTTTATTTTATCCAAAATGCCTGTACAGTTTCTATTTTGTCTCTCATCTGTCCTTGGAGTCAGAACCAAAGAGGTCTGTAATGCTGAAGTGGTTTTTGTGTGTGAGACATAGAGCAATATGATAGCTGTTATGCAGCATAGTGAATGTATATAATTGTCTTTCAAAAAACAATCTGACAGTATGTTGGAAAAATTGTAGTTCACCAACAAACTGTTTAAGAGGTTGAGGTAATTGAGGGATAGTCACATTGTCCCTGTGCATTTAATGTCACATGTCCAAGAGAGATTCTGACTTCTAGGGGAGTTTAGTTCTCTCCCTTAACCATACAGGGAGAAAACAGAGACTGGATTCTTACTTTAAACAGAAAGTATTTGAGATGGATTGTAAAAATACCGACTTCCCACTTTCACATCCCATAGTTTATTCAGAGTTACTACTATAAGCGGTCTCAAATGTGGGTTTATTGTTTGTTCATGTAAGATGCAGACGGTTTAGAAATTTCTGGGAAGCAGTATTTTTGCTCTGACAAGTAGCATTTTAAATTGCTGACTTAACTGGCCTTATTCTGAGAACAATGCTGTTTAATTTTCTTCAAATTTCTTTATTATCTTTGGAAAACTTTTGAAGATACTGAAAACAGGCATAATTACCAAGAAGCAATCTCAATAATGCTGGAAAACTGGCTAAATTAGGTAGTTTCCTGTTTTGGGTTTTCTCCTTGACGCTGTTCCTGTAATGTGGATTCTTCATGTCACTCTGTGGCATAGGTATGCACATTAATTTATCCTTACTCCTAGAAAATTAAGTTTAGCACTTGAGGCCTTTGGCCTTGTCTGAGAGGGTGAGAAATTACTTAACTTCTCCAGTTTTAAACTCCGAAAAGTTGTTATAGAACCAAGGAAGTTGTTGATATTAAACTAAATATAATACTTTCCATTGATAGCAGATCTGCCCACAACTTTCTTCTCTTAAAAAAGTACCTATGCAGAGGTCATCGTTAAAAATAATCTTTCAAAATTTGCGCCAAATAAGCCATGACAGGTTATCACAATCCCTGTCACATAATTTTCAGTGATAGTAATAATGGTAATTTATACACTGTGACAATAAATTAATCCCTTGTGTCATTCACGTAGAAGCTACAGCTGCAGTAAACATTCAGCAAGTAGACAGCATGTTTAGTTTGCATCATCTTAGAAGGAGGAACCTGTGTAATTTTCTGTTCAAACAGGCAGTTTAATTTAGAACAGGCATTTCATACACTTTCCAAAGGGACTTCTAGGATGGTTTGTGATCAATGACCACAAAATAATTTTCCAATCAGTTTGATTTTTCATCTGACATTAGTGGCTTGGGACCCCTACTGCAGCCAAGCCCATGGCAGTTTCTTTCTGTTCAGATGGAGACCCCTTCCTAGCTACTCCTTTAATAAGGAAATAAGGTGGTGGTTTTACGCTGAGTGGAAAGATTGCCAGTGATTATTGCATTGTATTATAGCTTTTGGATCTGAAAGCTCTTGCAACATCTTAAATTCCATGTAAAGAGCAATGACTCTTCTAAATTATCGGTCTTCGATTACTCAATGTTTCATTAAAAAGCTTTATTTTGTAGGACTGTAAGTGCAAATGTCATCTTAGAAAAACACATTCGTGCAAAGCCTGTTACAAAGTACTATTTATTTATAAGATTATGTGGTTTTACCCAGCATTAGTCTGATTCTTTATTATTTCTTAAGCCGTTGACATTAATAAAACTTGCATGCAAGAGAGAAGACCTGGAAGACAAGAGTCAGGGTCAAAAGTAACATAGCAACCCTCTCACTACTTATGAAATATGGCAATTACCAGCATGGAGGAAAAAAGTGGAGTGGCTGCCAATAGGGTTTCACAACAGTAGATGGAAGGAAAATCTCTGTCCTTTTGTTCATGCCATGAAGTTGAAGATAGAAACTCGGTGGCATTAGTGTGGAGCAGCAATGTAAAATGGCTTCCTAGTGCTGGGAAGCTCATAGTTATTAGACTGGAGTAGTACAAATCTTAGTTAGCAGATGTGCCAGACCTATAAATTTGCGTGCCTGAGTTGTGAAAGCAAGGTCATAAAAGCAGCTTCACAGAAGAATTGCAGGCATAGAGAAAGGAGAAAGGCTTCCTGTAGCGTCTCTGTGGGGCTTGGAGGGTGCTGTCCCAGTTTTGCTTTCTGGCACCCACCACTTGGCCTGTTGTCTTCATTCCTTTTGGCAAAACAAGTTCTACACAAAAAGAGAGGGTAGCACTTCCAATCTGGTAAACATGCACATCCTAAAGTGGCATTGTGTTCTCTTCCTTGGCTGGCCAAGTGAGGTAGCTGGAGTTGGTTGTGCATATCTTGGGTTTAATTCATATTATGGTACCCTGTAAT
The DNA here is from genome assembly GCA_013398295.1 of Chionis minor. NCBI lineage: Eukaryota > Metazoa > Chordata > Aves > Charadriiformes > Chionidae > Chionis > Chionis minor. The sequence goes on from VZSF01006297.1 coordinate 650,054, forward strand.
TTTTAAGGATGTGTGTTACCATCAAACTAGATCTTTAAATTTGAAGTTAGGCCTAAGTGCATGTTCTTTGTCTCCTCTATTGTTTCAATGAGTGTAGAAAAAAGCACATCAGTGATACCCAAAACCAACATACATCTATTAAAGTGGCATACAACTCACACCCTGTGGCAACTTTCCAGGTCCACAAATTATTCTAAATTATGGTAATAACCCAAGTAATTATAGCTTTTTCTTTTTTGTTGTTAAATGAGAAATGTATTGTTAAACACACAAAGAAGTTAACTTCATAAGCACTCAAGAATGCTAACCTCATCTAGTATAGCACCTGGAGACTGAAACTCCCATTTGTATCACAGATTGTTTGCCCAGTACTTTGCTTCTGAACGTGCAGAGTTTCCACTGTTACGCTTTGCTGGATACTGATAATGATGGTCCTTATGCCAATGGCAGAGAGGAATGCTCATAACGTTTCTTTGGTCTGATGTCACCCCACAAGCATCCTGGTTATACAGATCTGTGGTGAGAAAGATTGTACTAGATGAAATCAAACTTTCCCGCAAAACTCTGTTAGAGATGCTGAAAAACATACATTTTCTCAAGCCAAGAACTTCAGTGGCATGCAAGCAATTGTCTTATAATGTCATTGAGGAACGTGGAATAAAACTGAGTGGCACACTTTTTTCTGATAAACCTAAAGGCTGTATTCATTTACTCTCTCTGTCTGCCATCCTCTCCGTTCATTTCTCCATTACCCCACTTTTTCCACATTATTTTTTCCTGTTATTCTAAGTCCAATGAATTTAACTTACTGGTCTGTTCAGCACACCTTCTTCTGTATTCCATATCCACTTCCAGGACTTCATCAAAACCAGCTTTGCTTTCCTTCTCTTTACGGGACTTCCCTTTCCTTCTCCAGCATGGGACTGTGATCTGAGACCTTCTCTCCTGATTGCTTATATGTTGTGTGCCAGCATTATTACTCATGTTCTCTATGGGCCTCTGTCCAAATCCTCTGACTCAGTGGCAACGACTGAGTGACCTTTCATTCCTGTCTAGGCTCCTTCATCTCCTCATTTTGCCTCTTCCCCAGGACCCATCTCTCATCCACTTTCTCCATCTGAGCAATACCCACACACCCACAGCTTTCATTTTCTCTCAGCCAAGGATCTGGCAAGTTCCTTAACAAAGACGTGTTACAAAAAGTCTGCCCTGTTACGTATTCGGTGATAAAAGAGCAGCTGTAAAACATATTTGATAGCTTTTGTTGTGCAGGTTGTGTTCAGAAGTATGTCACTAAAGCTTTTCAGTGCTATCTCTGAAAACATTTTAAAAATACTTTTGTGACTTAAGTATAGGGGAAACGCACCATCCAAGTAGAAATGGTGGTGATGTAGGGGTGGATGCATTCTTGCAGAGGCCATGAAAACGGGTTTTAATCAGGATGTGGCATGATGTAGTTTGCTTTTTTGTAATAGTCTTTTGCCACAGCAGAAGTTTTTATTAATTCTGAATAGCCACAAAGGCACACTTCTGGCTTCATCTTCAGGTTTGCGTTCTGCAAGCATCCCTAAAATGAAAAGATTGTTCTCTTTTGAGAAGCACCATTAGTATTTAGAATGTATTAGCAAAGGGGAGTTTAAATTTTGACATCATTCCGTCTGCTTTTCCGTTGATAAATGGTCCAATTTTACATGATCAAGTGGAGGAAATTCCATCCGAGGATCAGGGGACAGAAAAAGAGGATGATTTAGCTCTTGCCTTATTATTTTAGGGAATTTAATTATTTTTTAATTACTGATGAAAGAGAATAATATTGTAAGCAGTGGCATATCTTTTTTAAATGTCTCATCTCAGAAGCTTTTTTTCTCTCTTCAGAATAAAAATTAAAGAAGATTTTCTCAGAGCTGTACAAGGATGTGTTCACATTGAAGTGACCCTTATATATTGCATGCATTCTGAGGTAACCTATAAGCAATTAAATTTTCTAATTGTCCTTCCAGTCACTGAGTCCAGCAGAGTTAAGAAACTGTTGCTTAACAAAACACATGTACACTTTTAATACTTACTCCATAAATTAAGCATATAAACTTCCAATGGCCTTTAAAGTATCTCAGAGGAGTTCAAGAGACTCTCACCAATTCATCAAAACCATTGGTTTGTTTTGTTGACAACCATGCAGGAGCGTTGATCTGAGGAGCCAGTAAAGTGGGAATTGCCGTTCAGCTTTCAGCCTCTTGAGTCCAGCTAGGAAATTACAAAAGTCGACTTTTTCTTTCCAAGTCTCAGGCGAACCATAAGGGAAAGGTATCATAACATTTCCTTCCAAGAATTTATCTTTTATTCCTTCGGCTTCAGAGATAAAGGGTAATGATTGGATACCGAGAAACAGATTTCACTAATTTTTGTTTTCTGGGGAATTTCTTGAATAGCCCCTCAGATAAGCTGAGTTAGCCCATTAGCTGCCCTATTAAAGCCTTTCAACAGAGCTTTCTAAACAATTCTTAAATGTGTTGAAATCTAGACAGAATGTGGAAGCTTTTTTCCCAGGAAACAGAACCCAGTCAGTGTTAGCATTTAAACGGAATTGAATAGTGGAGTACTTTGAAACATTGCAGAGGCTCTAAAACAGAAAGGAAGAGAATTGGTTCCCGCCATCTCTGTATGTTGTTATCTTTGCTGGCTCACAATTCCTTTAGTATTTCCACAGTAACAAGTGGAGAGCTGAAGGAGCTATCCAGAATGAGCAAACGTTACCTCTCGCTTTAGAGGTGGAGAGACAGAAGCAGTGACAAGTCAAAGGACAAATGCAAGACAATAACATGTTCAGGAAAAGAATTCAAACATCTTGAATTCCGTTTCCTAACTAGCTCAGACTTTCCATTGTAAATGTAGCCATATGGTTAAGCTGTTATCTTTTACTTATAGACCGTTCTCATTCAGCTAGTTTGGAATTGCATCATTGTAATAAATTCATTTGATTGCTTTAAACCTGTTTAAAGTTTTCTGCTACGTATCTTTGCTGTCATTAACCCTAACAGCCCTTTGGTCTAACTCTGGTCGACGTATGTGCCTGAGCTTACTGACTCCTATTCTCATCTCCAACCCACATGCTTCAACTACCTTTAAAATTTGTCACTTCTTTCTTCCTTTCCTCCACACTTTTCTCTTACTTATGTTCCTTTTACTACCTAGAGAGAAGGAGGAGGCAGGAGATTCTTCCGTCTTCAGCCTCTGACCCTGGTATAGGTATGTCGGGAAAGGCACAAAAGATATAAACAAGCCATTGCACAACACGTTGACCTTCACTTTGTGTAGAAAACACCAAGCAGTACATTCAGAACTCCCATTTGCACATCGCCCGTCAGAGTCAGGACAAAAGTGTAATGTTTCAGAAGGGCTCCCTAATGATAATGTTACGTGACTCTTAAAAAGTCCCTGCAGTCAAATCTTGCTTTGGTAAAGGTTCCATTATTTATGAACTGACTTTGTGTAGTAAGTGTATCTGCCATTTTGCTTTGGCCTCTGAGGTTTTAAATTTAACAGTGTTTTACAACTGTTCTGTAACACATCTAGTGTTGAAATCCTGTTTTCCCCCATTCATACAAAATCAGAATAGCTTCCTTTTATTATGCTGCTTAAAGAGCCAAACTTTCCCACCACAGACAACTTTAACCCGCTGGCTTGAAATTTGTATTGATTCTGTCACTAATCTAGTTGCTTTTGGTATGAGTCTTTCAGGTGAATGTGCAGGGTTCTTTAAATTTAATTGCAGCAGATGTTTCTTTGCGTTTTCTCGCTCCCATTTCACTCTGGATTTTAGTTGTTTTTCCTTGGAAAGGTACATGAAAGGGAAATCCTTGTATAGTCAAATGTTTGTTTTACCATCTAAAGCTTGCAAAGGGTCCTTAGCCTGGGCTGATTTCTTCTTGAAGAGCTGTAATTATTCATGGAAAGAAAAAAAAAAAAGCCTTTGTCACTAATAGGCTTCTTGGTGCTTCTTGTAACAGTCTTTATTATTCCTTTCTACATAATTTTCTATTGATGAGGTGAAAAAAAGGCTTCCTCTGCTGTTGAGAGAGAAAAGGTAATTGTTCTTTTTTCACATTTACCAATGCTTGTTGCGTTCCTTATGTGTTTAAAGGACAAGGATGCAGAAAATGATGTTATTGATGGCATCACCATGGCAACAGTTCTTTGGAATAACACATTCTGGCATTGTTATTCTGCACACACAAAAAAAGGGGGACTTTCTTTTAAGCACAAACAGATTGTGCCCCTTTTAAATGCACCCATGAACTTTGCTTTTCTGAAGATTTACAGACTGGTTTGGGGCAGAAAGGATTCTGACATCATTTACCTCTCTGTGTACATCACATTATGGTGTTTAAAAAAAAAAACACTTTGAAAAAGCCAATGGTTTAGAGAGACACAGTATGGGAAGGATACATAAACAATTCTTTGATCAGAAAGACAAAAAAACTTGAAAGAATTTTGAAATTTATGAGCTCTAGCACCAGACCCACTAAATAATCAGTCAAGGGACAGAGGAGAATAAAGGAGCCAAACACTCTGAACTTATTAAAGTAGTTATTTAGTTATGACAATACACCAGATAACTTAGCTTTTACCCCAACCTTACACACACCTTAAGACATTTTGATAGGAAATCGAATTGCCCATTGACAAACTACTTTGCAAACATATATTTTGCCTTTCACATTCAGTCTTCCATTGTCTTCAGGTATTGACAGTCTTGCTAGAATAGCATTTTAGAAGCAGTAGCATTTTCTAAAGCATAATATCATTTTATTCTTTCTAGACTCCACTGCAGTTCTGAGTTGGATTACTTTATTTCTGTGATACTCATCAGTGAAATATATATGTGGGTTTACAAAAAAAAAAAAAGGAATGTATTGAAATTGGGAACAAGTTTGAAATCCATTCTGCACTCTGTGCTGTTTCTTGCTCCCTAGTGTACACCTTCCAATCTGACTTCCCCAAGGGACAAATTATTTCTTGCACACCAATGGTGCGTGGAAGTGGGCTGTACAAACCTTGAGGTTTGAGCACAAGAAAACTTTGCACCTAAAAAGAACTTGAGTTGTGTGCAAACATACTACTTAAGTATGCTCACAATCTCATTTTTGAAAGAAACTGTGGTTGACTCAATGGCTCCAAAAAGACTGTTAAAATTTTTGTTCCTGGTTGTATATGATTTTTCTGAAAGTCACCACAGCTGGTGGAAATCAGCTGTTTGGTTGTTGGACAATAACTTTGACCATTTGATTTTTCCACTGTCAAAATGTTGACGGAAATATGAAGCTCTGGGGACAATAGCACAGCCACATATGGATGTTGCTTCAGTTTCAGCTTTTTAGAGCTGAAGCGACCCCAAAAATACTGAATAGGAGGCTAGAAATTCTATTGTTTTACCACTTATCTTTCAGAAACATGACCACCTTTGTGCTACATGGTCCTTCCTGCACAGGGGCAGGTCCATGAATTCCTTAACAGCATGGTCAGTGTTTTATTTTGTAAGGAACAAAATAACCAAATGAGCTTTCAATTACGGTCATGTTTATCCCTACAAAAATGTTAGGCCTGATGTAAGATAATCATTTGATCTGTGCTCCATATTTACCCGTAGAGCAGTGAACAGTCTTAATTTCTTGCACAATGTGGTTTTGTGTTTAAATAGGTTATATATTCATTAGTACATACAGCATTATACATAATTATGAATATTCATTATATATATAAATTAGTACATATATAACTATACATATAGCTAGAATAGTATATAATATATACAGTTATTTGTAATTAATATAATGTATCTTTTTGCTAATTAGTCCTACAGTGTATTTTCTATTTGTGTAAAAAAGAAAACGAAAAAAAAATCTATTGCATGTATGAAACTTTTTCCAGCCATCAGCATTTAGAAATATCTTTAGGTGTTGTGTTCATGGTAATAAGATAATCTTATTAGAATAGCAAAATTAGTATTAGATTTCTTCAGACAACGTTGTCTGATTTGGGGTGTTTTATGCCTTCTAAGGTAGTGCCTGTAAGTTGAGGCCACGGGAAACTATTCCGAGTCTGAAAAAGAATTTGAGTTGCGGGAAGATTCCCAGTGCAGAATAGGCATTGCTGAGGTCATTATTCCACTTGGCATTTGAAAGTAAACCCTCACACAGGGCCCTTCATCATTGTTTGTTCCATGGGTAATGAAGCATCTTAGTTAAAGCTTAGTAGGAACCCAGAAGAAGAATCTGGTTTATCCTGCTGTTTTGCAAGGTTTACTTACTACATAGCTTTCTTAAATAACAGAGTTGGAAATTAAACCTGCTAAATATCTCTTCTTGCTTCCAAAGGTGCTGATCGAGCACATATTCATTTTATGTTTAATTATATGATGTTTCAAGAAGTTTTGAAATTTTCCCGGGAAGAGTTTGGGATGTGAAGGAGTTTCGGCAGAAAAAAGTGTTGTTGAAATACTTACTGTTATTCTATCTACTTCAATATATGCTGCGTGATTGAAAAAGTGCCCTAGAAATACTTATTTTTTAAATATTTTATTAGAAACATCTATTTCTGGAAACCAAGGCTGTCTCATGTAAGCTGTGCAGATTTCAGAAGAAGGAAAAAAATACAAGATTTTAGGATTCCTTTTTTTTAATCCCATCATCCCATCTCTTGCCTTATCTTTACACAAGTGATGCTATAATGATTTAAACTTTGGTTAGACCTGGTTCAAAACGTTGCCATGAAATACTACTGAAAAGCTGTCTGTTCAATAGAATGATTTACTTATATTGTGGAAACTGTCTGTTTTCTGAGATTATTTTGAATCTTTTTATTGGTGGACTGAAAACTTTACAATGTCTTTATATGAAGTTTCACTTGGCAGAGGTGGAGAAATTTTGTTTAAAAACTCCATTTTCCTGTGACCAGGTATGGAAGAAAACATTTTCTTGCCACTATCTAGTCTAATGCTCTACAGTCTTCCCATGCTATAAATAGGTACTTTTTATCCCTTGAGAGAACCTTTTAGGAAAGAGCGAGCCAGTTTTTCATATCTCTAGTATGCTGTGAGGCCCAAAGGCCTAATATTTAAAAAAATAACCTGGAAGTTTCTCATTTTTGAGACAGCTTGGGATGACTTCATAGTTAGTGAACTCCTACCCATCCGAGGGTATTTGAGCGTGCCTTGTTGGTGTTGTCATTTGCTAGCTCTGCTTCTCTGGGAGCCAGGCTATCAGAACGAGTCAAAGTTTATTAGCTCCCAGCAAGGCATCAAGAAATATGACAGTAGTGGTGAAGACTCAGAGAAAGCTCATTCCTCAGCTATGCCTCCTGCTTAGCTTTGTTTGCCCTCAGGGTCAACTCCATCTGCCAAGGGACTTTATGTGACAGTGACTCCACGAAAGCCAATCTTTTCTTTCGCTTTGCTTTTTTTTTTTTTGCTTTGCTTTGCTGTTTAAGGAATTGCAATTTAAAGATGAAGCAAAACTAAAAGCAGATTGTCGTAGCGTTGACTGTGTTTTGTTTTGCTTTCCTTTCTTGTCCTTATCTTTCTCTTCCCCTGCCATTTATTTCCCTTTGTGTGAAATCAGTGGTAATGTCAGGTGCCAAGTAGATACTAGCAGAGACTGACAGCCGTGATTCTGCCAGAGCAGCAGCAACACACGTTCTCTGGGCTATCTTGCTGAATTTTCTTTGAGACAAGCCATGTCTATGTGTGAGAAGGTAACTGTACTCCGTGTCCCCACAGAGACTATCAGAAGGGGTTTCAGTGAGCACCAGCTTCTATTGGTAGCTCTGCAATGTGGGGAATAGGCTGAGATTGCTGAACTTCTTTCATGTGATCCACCAAAAAGCCACCACACAATCACAAGTCGGTCACGGCCAACCTGGGCTGGATTTTGGCCAGTCATTCTTATTCTCAGTTCTTGGTCCTACAGGAATTGATGACTTTTTCTGGAAATTTTTGAATCTATTTTCTTTCCCTTCCGGCATGCTTTTCCTGCTAAATTAAACTTGGTCTTTTCACTGCCATCATTTACTTAATCTTTCTATCCGCTTTTCTGAAATTACAGTACCTTAGCAGAATTTCAAATCTTTGCTTTTACTGCTGACAGAATACAGTTATATTTCTGACACATGGCTATTTCTAAATCTTAAGACAAAACCCCTCTTCAGGGCTGGATGCCACATGCAGTTTTCTGGCTGCCACTCAGAGCAGGAACATCTTGTCAGAGGTCAGACTGCAAGCCTGCCTGCTGAAGATGCTCTTCCTAAGCACGTTTTATATCCAAACTGAAAACACATGTAATTGCTAAACAAACTTGAATTTGTTTATTTTGTAATATACCAACAGCTGTTTTATTGAATGATGTCCAGGATTTCTCCAGCCAACCTCCTGAATAGTGTAGAATTCCATTTCCTTGGGTCAGTTGGCCTGCTTTATTTGTTTTCTTTTCTTTTCAACCTCTGTTGGGGTGAGTTGTAGCCACTGAAACTCTCTTTCCCTAAAGCTTTAGGCAGAACCAAACAACTTATTCCAGGAATGAAGATGGAAAGAAAGTCGGTGTTCCTTCAGTTAAGAATATGAAAAACAGTAGACCGCGACATAGATTATTACATTTCCAGCATACTCAATGTGAGGTTTCTCACTTAGCTCTAGTGCTGTATTCCCAGATGGATGCTTTGAACCCATGACAAGATTGGCTGAGGAAGGGTAGCTGCCTCGATCAGTTAGTTTTATTCTCCATTTTCTTGCTGAAGAGAGCAAATCTTGGTGGGCTTTTTGTAGCCTCATGTGAGGACATACTCTGTTTTGAGCTGAGCACACTCAGACATTCTTCATGCTTCAGAATCAGGCCCTTATTAGTGAGCCAGGAATGTCCAGAAGATCTGACGCAACTGTGCAGCACGAGGTGAAGGTCAGATCCAGGCTCTTGGGAAACAGTCCTTTTGCTTCAATGGATCTAAGATCTGACCATATGTATTTGTTGACTATAATTAGGTTGTTTAGTCAAATGTTGTTTTTTGTCACTCTCTTGAAGCACACAAGATGCTGGAGTTAGGAGGCCAAAGTAGGGACACCCGCAGGTGTAGGTGGGGAGCTGCTTTCCACAAGCCAGCCAAAAAGTTAACAGTGTGCTTTTTTTGGATAGTCAGCCATCTTTATGCATTTGTATGACCAAAATTTACCTGTATAATGTAACATTTGGCTTGAAACAGCCATCTTGCACTTTCCCTAACATGACGTTCCTGTCTCCATCAGAAATTCTGTGTGTTTTGTTTGGCCTCCATTCCTAACAGAGTAAAACAAAAACTCTGGGAGAGGAGTTGTCTCTGTCAGTCTTCTAAATGGTTTTGTCATTGACCAGTGTATTTTATTGTAGCGCTGTAATTTCTCCTATGAATTTCTAAAAAGAAAATAAACAAAAAAGATAATAATCCCACTATGTTAATAGTTTAGTAAAGAACTAAAATGAGAATGCTTTTTTCCTCTTCTCTCCTTTCGTCTCTCTGCTGCTGAAGACATATTCCTCTCTTTCTAGCACCAGGCATTGACATTATGACCATAAGTGACAATCAGGTGATCTATAGAGATTTATGTGCTACTTTCTGCTTCTTCCTATATTGTTATTATAATCTTACTATATTGTTATTATAATTACAGTATATTGGGTATTATCATATTTTTCTACAATATTTGGTACATACTAATACAGTTGAACTGTATCAACTGATCCTGGTACAGTTGGAATTTACTATTCCTTTTAGCAGTTCTCTAAAAGACAAAAGTTATGAAAGTCCTGAATACCACTGGTAGCAGTTTCATAGCACCACATGGATCCTCTACCCAAGCAAAAATAATTATCCCCTATAACTAAGGTTGATGGAGAGAAACTAACCAAAACAATTGGTTGGTTTTTGTGTTATAAAGATTTATGCTGTACTTTACATACAGGGTATGTTCATAAAAAGTCTGTAAAACAGTTCACAAACAATTAAACACTGTGGCTTATCAGAGTCCAGCAATTCAATGACTTGCATATGACTTATATCTGATGCCTTTTAACTCTTCTAGAAGTTACTAGAACAGAATCATACAAATTATGTGTGATGTATGAATTTTGTAAATCATGTCTACAACATTTTTTATGATTTTTTTATATGATTCATTTTTTTTACGAAGTGAGCGTGCAACTGTAATAAGAGCTTTCACTGTGTACCTAGTGCTAAAATTAACTTCTCAACAGAAAAGAGAATCCAGTTATGTAGTTTTGGGGATTGAGTATAGGTGATGCACATGCTACTGTGCATGTCAGTCTGTATATATGGGTTAAGTTCAAGATTTCGTGTATTTTCTTACCACGTTCAACCACGTATACTCTGACAATATTCTGGAAGTTATTACTACACTATGTCTTTGGTGCAATTTAAAGCAGTGTTTTTCATACTGTGATTGGAATCAGCATGTTTATTTGGAAGTTATAAAAAGTAGCAGCAATATAAATACAGAGTAAGTGAAATAAGGACAACATAGAGGATAATGTAAGCATATATGATGAACCACAGAGTAAAAAAAATGCTAGAAGTCTTAATTAAGATGAGAACAGACAGTGTTAATGAAAAATAAAGGCTGATCAGTACATTAGTTGTCACAGTCAGCGTGATTTAAGCACTTTCAGAGCCATTGAGCTGAAAACATTTTTAGAGCATAATACAATGAAGAGGTCATTGTATCAGACGGAACATTTTGCAGAACAGCACTATTAAGAGATTTGTGATAACTAGATGGCAGACTGGATTAATGTAGTACACCCAAATCTCTCCTAGGCCAGCAACAAAAATGAATGTGAATTGTGGGTCCTATAACAATGTCTGCCACTCTCCCATGAACAATCTTTTGTAAGTGAAAGTCAGAAAAAAATCCAGGAATGCAATAGGAGAGAGTTTCTCAAGTCATCTAAAGCGCTGAGAGAGGATTTAGTTTAATTAGATTAGTGTTTTCCTTTCTTAAGTGGCGTTTATCTTCCTGTTTGTAATATACTTTCCATTGGGTTCTGTTTTGCTGTCTTTTTGTAAGGTGAATTTGCTGAGAGTGTGTCTGTGTTTGAAAAGTTTATTTTACTGTCTGCCAGCATTGCCAAAGAGAACATGCACCCTTTTTTGTGCTAGGCTTTGGAGACTACCTTGAGTAGCAGCATGTGAAATTAAGATACTGCTTTTATTAACAGTTAACATGAAAAACCTGGAACCTTTTGACATTGGACATTTTAGTGTCATGACGATAAAGTAAGGATTTTTTGGTGTACAGACTTCTCTTTTATCAACATTAGTCTTTCCCCTGATTTTGGGAGCTATGGTTTTTCACTTGACCCATAGCTGCAGCAGTTCTAGAAGCTGGGACACACAGATCACTGGGGAGAGGAAAAAAAAAAAACAAAAAGAAAAAAAAAAAGAGAGAGAAGCAGCTCGGAACAACTCCTTGTGTTCAAAACTAGAGTGATGCAGTTGCACACATGACGGGAGAGAGGTGGGAGAGCCCACAAGGCTGCGTAGTAAAAGATGTAGTTCTGCAAATACTTCCTGTTTAGGAACAGGTGGAAGATCCATTCATTGCCTGATGTTTTGCCCAAGCCATGCAACATACTGAAGTAAAACTGCTGTAGGCATGTACTGTCTTGGAAAAGGCCTAGAATAATTCCATAGATGTTTCTTTCCCCTGGTTCTGCATTACATTGGTCAGCTCTAGGAAGGAGCAACACGTGAAGCACAGGGCACTCCTCTTGGTGCTGCTGCGTTGGGACTTAAGATGAGTAGGAGGAAAACTTCTAACACATTTAAATAAGCAGCAGAATCCCACTCAATTTTTCCATGGTCGTGGTTTTTACTGGAATGACCAATTTCCCAGCCGTTTCTACAAATGAAGGTGTTTGGCCTTGGTTGTGCTAGTTACCCCCAGAGGGAACGCAGCATTTTTGCTGGAGCCATGCGCTGCCCATCACGGGGGAGAGGAGCCTCCTGGCTGCTCCATGGCAGTGCCAGTGGGTCTGGGAGCACGCTGCCTGCTTCCCCGTTGGGTCGCCCTTTGTCCCGGGGCAAGGGAGGCTGAACGCCAAGGCAGGCGCTGAGATGCTGAAGAAACATCCCCCTTTCACATCAGGGGAATTTTCCCCATGCTGTTATTCACACTCTTAGCTCCTTATGTAAAAAGCATGTGCCCATTAGGCGGCTGCTAAACATTAACTGAAATAAGGCAAAACTTTGTTTCTCAGGAGGTGATAGTGAGGGGAGGTGATAACTCAGACATTTTACTGCTTCTGTGATAGCAGAGCGGTGTGCAGTCAGCAGACCAGTTTTTTTACTACCAGCAGTGCACTCCATCCAGTTCCAGTGTAAGAAAATATGTGAGGTCTTTTATGTATTTCTCATTCCTTTTAGAATATGGACCACATCCTGCTAAAGAGAATACTGAGCAAAGTCATTTTAGCAGTACTTTTTCTCCCATTTGTATGCATTTGTACAGCAACTAAACTAGTAGTAGGGAGTTATTTAGCATATTTTTGTCATTTTTAGTGTGATTTATATGAACTTTTTATATCGTAAACCTTTTTATATCATAAAGGGTTCAGTATTGGCTGAAGAGTCAGCTTGCCAAAAAAGTAAATCTTATGTCTCAACAATGATTCATAAATCATTTGTGTATGTCTATTGATACAGAAGACATCTGGCCAAATACTGCATTTGCTGAAAAATTAAAATTTGGAATGATTACAGCTATTTGCAAATTAACACAAATTTGTTTTACATTACATTTTTAAATAAGCCAAAGTATTTATTTACTGCATTTTTATTTAAATAATTTTTTCAGGCCAAAACAAAATTTTGTTCAGGAATTTTTTGTAATTTAATTATTTGGGATCTTGAAAAATACTAAAATATGCATGAGAAGTTTCAATGTGTATGAGTTCCTGCTCTTGACTGAAAAATAATGGTCTTTCATGTCACAAAAAACCCTTAAATTTTTTGAAATAATGGTTTTCAGGCTTTGGAGCTTTCCATGGTGTTCTTCTCTAGCTAAACTGAAGTAATTTTTCTACAGCTCCAACTACCTGATGAATATGATAACTGAAATGATTAATACAGTAAGTGAAATATTGTGGTCTTACACACAAATACCAGCATAAAATTATGCTTTGCCTTTCACTTTTGTTTCAAAACTTAAGAATTACGATCTTTCATTTCTCCCCATATTTTTAGCAGTGCACAATTTCTATCTTCCCAAGTGATTTTAACAATGGCGGATATTCAGTATCTGTAAGTAAACATTGGAAATCACTTGCTTCATTACACTTCTGGGCCATTAAATATCTTCTTTCATCTAATTCCTCCCTTCTCATTGCCTCAGCCGTGTGACTCAATCAGGCATGTGTTATCTTTCCCAGATCCTTTTCTGAACATAGCGTAGTGCGCAGGAATGCAGTTTGTCAAACACATTGTGTCTGAAATCCTTTGTTGGGAGAAGTGGAGAGAAAGAGATTATAAAATGCCTCCAAACCTTCAATAAGGCCGTTCCCAGGTTTCTAATATCTGTTCAGCCAAACAAAACGTTTGTACCTCGTTTCGGTGTATAGGATGGTATGGTACAGTGCAGTATACTATATATTGTATCTGCCAGTACCATCTGTTGTCCAGGCTGCAGTATACACAGAATAATTTTTTTGTGCTTTGGCAAGTTTTCAGACTCATCAAGGCTAACACAGAGGGGAATTTAAAAGAGGGAAATAGATGTTGTCTGTAACATTGGTTTTCATAGGCGTCAAGGTTTAAGATCTTGATATTTTTTATAGAGGAGATGAACAAAAATACACACTCAAACTGGTGATGTGTGTTTTTTCGTTGCTTTGCTAATATAAACCTTTCTGAGGTAAAGTTAGGCAGTGCAAATAACTTCTGAAGCTGTTAGCTTCTGGCAACCTAAGGGAATCTCCGACTCATTTTCTGTAGTGTTTCCTTCTCAGAATTTTGTACACAGTTTCTTAGTAGCTGTCTAATACACTAATTATGTGTTCAACTAACAACTATTTTGCGTGCAGAGGAACTTCTGCTCAAATTCATCATGGAGCCCTGACACTTGGTTTCAAGTGTTTGAGAGTGTGAGACCAGCCTTAGCGTAAAGGCAGTGTGTGTAGATGCCCGAGGTGGCAGGTACCCTCATGTAGTTTCTGTACAAATAAAAAGGGAGGGCAAGGATCGTTTTCACCTTTGGAAGCCAAAGCTTTGCAACAGCCCTGAAAAATCATTTATTTACAGTACGTTGTTACTGCAGCTTTTAGTTCCAGCATTTTACACTGGAGTTCTTTTGAGAAATTAGCCCGGAATAGGTAGGAGTAGCCATGTTGCGAAGTGACAAATGAGCTGCTGAGTCCGCACTGGCATTGCATGCACCAGTGTTTTGGGGAATACACGCTGTTTTCATGACAGGAAGCTGAGTTACGCTGTGAGTTCTCTGTCAGTGTACTCTGAGAGAATTTGTCTCTCCTTTCCAGGTCAGATATCCAAGGGGAAGTCTGGGAAGGCTTTGTAATGCAAATCTAGTTAGCCTTCGATCGCACAAGGAATGTTAGATGCTGACCCATAAGGACTGAGTTCAAGATTTCTGTGAATATGTGGGATTTGAATTAACACGGTAATGAAAGCCTCTAAGAACATAAGGCGCATTCAGTATCTAAATTACTTACGTGGTTTAGAAAGCTAAAATTGGCCCAATGATGATTAAGAGAAAGGTGGTTGATACTGCTCTGTGGCATAAACATTAACAGGAATCCACCCATGGCACTTGCACGTTTGTTGAACGGTTGGTATGTTTTGTTTAATATAGTCAAAGAGAAAAATGGTAGTAGGTTTGTTGGAGATGGGCTGCGCTTATGGTTGATGACACAGATAACTGAGATGTATAACAGATATCAAAGAAACAGATCCAAATGAAAATGCTTTGACATAATCTTTGGTAGATTTTTTGTGTTAGTAAATGTAAGGCACATTAACAGGCAAATAAAAATGCACCAGGCAGTAACAACTATTGAATTTATACAAGGGAAAAATAAGAGTGAGCTCAGTTATTCAATTCTGATAATCATCTGTGGGACAACTTCCTGGACTACCCTTTAAATCCATGATATTTTCATGGAAGATTATAATATGGATATGGAATAGGAAAATCACAAGTCCTGGGTTTCTACATGCAGCAGAGACATCCTATATTCCACAGTAGTACTTACTATGTTTGCACCAGAGCAGGTGCAAGGTTTGTCCTTTCTTATACTACTTTCTTGATTGTATACCTCCTTTTAGCTGAGTTCTTTTGCCTGGTGGAACAAAGTTCACATGCAAACTGAAAATTACAATTAAAATTATGGGAGGACTGGATGCATATAATTAATTTGTATTTTTATCTCAGTACTAATATTTTCCATTTTTCTTTTCTTTTTTTTTACAGAGGGTATGAACTGTATGAACAAAGATCATGGGTGTGCGCACATCTGTCGGGAGACACCCAAAGGTGGGGTTGCCTGTGAATGTAGGCCTGGCTTTGAACTTGCCAAAAACCAGAAGGACTGCAAATGTAGGTAGATGAAGATTAAATTTCAAATGCCCCAAAATGTCTTATTTTCTTCATTGTTGTTATTTTTCAGAAGCCAAAAAATCAACTTTGTTTTGGCCAAAGGTGACTCCTAATTTTAGTAATGTGGTTTTTGCTGTGGAAGGCATAATTGGGGGTGGATAATAGGGGTTGAATAACAAAATGTTGGCAGTGATTCTGTTAGCAAAATGGTAATAACTTTTCTACCTTTCTATGAAGGCAGAAAGGGGAGGGATCAATTTAATCTAGGCCTTCCCTGTAAAGCAAAACAAATAAAGCATAGAGGATTTTGGCTTGCAGTATTTTGAAGGTCCACAATGGTAGATGCATTGATAAATCTACTAATGGATTTAATGGGAAACCCACTAGAGCTGTCAAATTAAGAGTGTTAACTCCTCTTTTTTAAAGGATAAGAATGTTTGCTGTAGTCCTGATTACACTGCTATTCCACTGGTTCCACAGTCTACTTTTCTTGTTATTACTTGGAAGACATGCAGCTATAGCATATATACTGTTCTTCAAAGAAAAACCCTGAGTGATGTATTCTCGAAGCTAGGATGTTAAATACATAGATACTCAGCCCACAAAATTGGAAATTGTTCGGTACAGGTTAAAATAATTGACCCTCTGTAACTCAGCACCGTCATCTGAAAGCTTCCAAATTGCACGGGAGTCTTTCTGATGGCTTCACTGGGTGTTAGATCTGACTGCAATTCTGCCTTCCTACTTGGTAGCTTTGTGAGAGGCCAAAAAAAGCAAGTGCAATAAAACAACATGTTTTGTGCTAGGTGTAGGGCCAGAATTTTTGTGATAGCCTGTCTTCCACCTCAGCTTTCTTCTTTCTGAGATCTCCACTGTGTAAACTTGCTTAGATGATATTAGTTCCCAAGTACAAAGTCACCTTTGAATATCATCAAGAAATGCCACAGATGTTGTACGTCCTGATTGCTCCTCAATATAAGGAGGCTACACAGGGCCAAAGGCAAAAGCACAGGCAAAAATTGCCTTTATGGTAATTTTCATTCTCAATGTTTATTAGAAGTGAACATTGCATGCTGTTAATTACAGTGCAACATGAGCTACATTGATAAAGTGGGAGAGGATGTTTATTTACGTTGTTTATTATTTGTTTCCACAAATCTGTACATTCCTTAGAAATCTTTTTTCATAGTAAGATGGCGACAGGAAGTTTATGGTCTTTTTTAGAACAATATTTCTAAATGCCTTAAGGTTTAATAGAGTGGAAAATTTGAATTTATTCTGTGCTCTGTCATGTTCAAATAGTTGGAAGTATAACGAACTTTTGCTGACAGACCTCTAAGTAGGGACGCTGAGTTGTTCAAGGCCGCAGAGTTCACTGCAGAGTACACTAACCCTGGCACGCACAATGTATTCTGCAAATATGTTCCAGAGTCTTATTTAAAATAACTGTACTTCCAAACGTAAAGAAGTATAAAGCTGTAGACAGCCTGGGACAATAACTGTGAGATTACAGCAGGCTATCTATAAAGGTCTAGTTCTGAAACCAAATCTTCACTTTTAAAAAAACTTTTTCGCAGCTAACCATTTTGGTGGAATCAGCTTAAATCTCGAGCTGCAGCTTTGCGAGTAGTGAGTACAGCTATGTTGAAGAGCTGAAAAAGAGACACTTGCCCCTTGTCAGCTCAGACTGGGTCTGTAGCCTTGTATACCAGGGACTGGTAGGATCTGATATACCCCTAGTATATTGCTGTAACCTTCTCAGTTATTCTGATTAATCATGGTCCCTCCAGAAGACTCTGCCTTTCAGGGGTTTTCAGAGCTTCCTTTTCTCTTTTTTTTATGTGAAGAAGCAGCAGAGAACCAGTACCTCATTAGGTGAATTTTTGTCAGCCAGTTTGCAATTGCATCAGAATACTGGGAGAGGTTTTCAGCTGTATTGGCCCAGGTTCACTAGTAATGAGACGTGTGCCTCAAAGGAAAAAAAAATGTTAAAATAAGTTAGAAAGCATAAAAAATGGGAGGGAGGCTCTCTGCTTTTTATGCATGCATGGCAAGATTGTTATTACATCCTAATTACGTGATTTCATATCACCTGATCATATCATTGCATGCTAAAAGGGTAGTCACTCTTGGTGTTTTGTTTCATTCGGTGTTCATGATGGTCAGTGCTAATTAAACAGGCTTTTGTTCAATAGCTTCCTCTCCATAACTCAGTGTCATGCCTTTCCTGCTGCACAGTATTTAAACCCTATTGTGAACATAAAACTTTTAATTTCCTTGTGGATTTTCCCATGATACTCATTACTGTAATATCAAAGTGCTTTGTAGGCATTGGTAATGCATTTTCCGAACATTCTTGTCAAGTTAAAAAGTACTGGTTTGCCTATCTTACAAATGGGAAATGAATATAAAGTTGTTAATGTCAAAGTCATTTAGTAGTGATAGGCGATTAACAAGAAACACCCAGAATCCAGCTCAGTATTTATGGCACTTTAGTATGATCAAAGCCAAGCTCCCAATGGCTCCAGCTGTGGTTGCAAATGCCATGGAGAAAGGAATATAGTATTAGTAGCTTGTAATAGATGGGATTCAAGTGACTTGCCAAGCCCTAAGTAGGAATTCCATAGCAGGGGCAGATTAGAGTTTTTTAGCACCGTCTGAACAAGACCATCCTTTCTTGACAGTCCCTTTCTGATTTACTAGTTATTCTGCAGCAAATGAGACAAGGTTCCCCAGCTGTTTCCACAGACCTGACTTTCCCCAGACCCACTATGCACTGAGTAAGAGAGGAGTGTTTTCTGCATTTGTCATTAAGGATGGTTGTCATGATACAATGAGTTTGTACACCAGAAGTCTGGTATTTTGTAGCTTTTGAGTGCTTAATATTGCAGCCTTAATAGTTTCTTAGTGTAAATTTTAAACATGCAATTTCCCAGTTACAAAAAAAAAAAAAAGTCTTGCCCACCACTCGAGGAAAACACAGAAGCATTGAGGCTGTAAGGGGCCTGAAGAGGTCATCAAGAAATACACCGAGCAAAATCCTACAGATCCATACATAATTCCTCAGAAGAGCTGCATCCTTTAGATCCAAAGCAGCAGTAAACTACCGTCCTCTGTGTACACAAGCATTAGAAGAAGAATATGCTTTGTCAGTGATTTTCATAGATACTTGCTGGCAGCAGCAAGAAGAGATTTAGGAATAGTGAATTTGGTTCCAGATTAAAGTGAAAAAACATGGGAATCGACCTCCTCTTTCTATGTCTTTATCCATGATAGGTTTTAAGATCCTGCTCCTGAGCATGATTGCATTAGAAATTTTTGATAAACTGAAGGTTTTTCCCCCAAACATGAACGAAGCAATACATTTTTTGTTAATCTCATTATTAGCTGGATCAGTTTAGCCAGAACTTGAAAAAGCAAGAGGAAACCTAAAGCAGATACACATACCTGCAAGTTGCAACCTAAAAGAAGTAATTCTGGCAGAGTTATAAACAAGTGAAAGCTGAATCTTTTAACGAAAAATGCTGGGGAACCTTAACTAGAGCTATTTCTGTCTGCCCTCTCCGATAATAATGATTTAAGTGAGCAGGAGGGCTAGTGCTAAATAATTCAAAAAATCCTGTCTAGTATGTTTACAATGCCGCCCCACCTATAGCAAGTGGCAGCTTTTCAGCTCCTACTAACAATGTTCTCATGCAGCTATTTGCTGTCAGTACAAAATTCTCCAGAATGTACAAAATGTAAGGCCATACTAGAATAAATAATGCAGGCAATGTTGCAAGCACAGCTTTATCCCATAGAAAGAGATACCCATATATATATATAAATTATATATCTAATGGCAAATTTAGTTAAAAAACAGTGCCATTTTTGATTTGTCTGGAATTACAATGTGCTGGTGCTAACTGTTGCAGAAAGCCATGCTACAAAAACAAAAGATCTGGCTTGTTGCAAATTCTGTGACACCTGAGCCATAGTATATATTTCAGTCCACATGCGGACAAGATCAGGACATTGTTGTCTTAGGGGATCTTTTGGGTTTGTGGGTTCTAATGCTGGATTTAATAATTGGCCATATGTTTTCAAATGCTTCTTGTCATGGGCATGTCAAATGGAAATGCCCAGAAAAATAATTCAATGCAAGTTCAGAGGAGCACCAAAAGCAGGATTTAGCCTTTAGAGTGAGGCTGAATTCTGGTGTTTTCTATCTTCTGTGGGTTTTAGCATGGAACATCCATATCATTATTTAGTGGACTAAGTACATTAAAATCCCTTTCGTTCTTTAAGATGTCATTCCTCTTCCAAGACAGTTGTTTCTTGTCCTTCATCATCAAAATTTCATTTCAAGACTAGTCCATATATTTCTATGGATTTAAGCACTGGCCCACATGCAAAGCTGTGCCTCAGGAATGCTTAGCTCAGCTCAGCCAAATGGAATAGGTGCTGCTGCTTACAGCATGGGCAGGTGGACAGTTAGGGAAATTATGCCATCCTACCAGCCTGCAGGCCCCGAAAGGTGGGTGGCCAGTTCAAGAGCCTGAGCATTATACTCAGTGAAAAGAATTAATCTTGTTTGAAGGCTATTTGAAGGACCGGTGTCAGGGCTATGGCTCAGAATGCCTGATAGCTCTTCATTCACAGTAGAAACAGCATTGGGAGAACAGACCAGTCACTTGGCCACCAGCATTAGACACCTCACATAGATGTGCATTTTTGTAGGACTTGCATGCTGTTTCCACTCATGTTTGTAGCCAGCGTGAGCTACGCATCTCATCTTCTGTATGAAATGCTGAGTTGAGCCAGTTGCACAGGGTATTTCTCCCATTAACGGAAAGAGCCCAGCATTTTGATGGCACTTAAGACATACACAAATGCTGAAGCAGTGTCAAAAGCAACGGTGTTACTCTGGTTTTAAATCTGCTGTGTGGTAATAAGTATATCTGAGTTCTAACAGTTATACGTATATTCTCCTTTAGTTAAAAAAAAACAAAACCCAAAACCAAAACCCAACACCTAAATTACTATTTTCCATACCCTTTATTGTGATTTATAATATTTGAAGGTGATCTGTGTCTATCAGAAGTTACCATTTTGCCTCTTTTTGTTTGCCTTTTTAATGTTACAGGCTCTGAATGAGGACACAGTCTTTTGCATAGCTGTAGAGTCCAAATTTATCAGAAATAATTTTTAAAAGAACACATTGAGGTTTAATTAATTTTGCTTTAATGCTTTCTGAAAAAAATGGAGTAGATCTGTATGTCCTTTTGCTTTTAAATAATTTTGGTTCTAAGCAAGAGAAACTTTTCAGTGTGTCACTGCCACAGAATTAAGGCTGGAAGGAAATTGAAATGACATATTTTACAACTGGATATGGTAGCAATTTCACCTGCAGAGCTGTCAAGCTCCAGAATTTTGGCTCAAGTTGGTTTATATAAATAAATAAATAAATTGTAGTCTAGACAGAAGTTCAAATCCTTCAAAAACACGATTTACTAATATTTATAAGAGACAGGAAAAGGAACTGACCTACATCTGTGTTCATTGACTGGGTCAAACAGGAACCAGTAACTTTAGTATACAGGGAAACTATAAAAGTGTGTGATTCTGCAGGATTTACTATAAACCCCATCAGTCCAGTGCAAATTTTCATAGGCAAATATAGTAAGTCCTTCATATTACGTGGATCAGAGAAACCGTGTTAAGATATTTTCATCTCTGCCAGCAGAGGCTTTCAGCAAGGAATGCCAAAAATAACTACTGCAATGAAGTCGTTTAAAATATACCCTTTGTTGCTGATTGCACTTTAAAATCCTCAATAAAACTACTGTTGGCTAGAAATGTATTTAAACATCTGGTGTAAACAACACCTTTAAGATAATTTGTGATAGCACTGAAGTCCAACAGGGGCAGAAACATTGAATGGACCTCCATGTGGTCCAAGAGGCATACGGGGTCAAGAAGGCAGGGAGGAGAGGTAGACAGAAATTACCTTATCCAGGATTAGCTCTGCCAGTGTGCGCCTAATACTGTGGATATTGCAAGCAGCTGCTTTCTATACCACTTACTGCCCCTGCTTGGTCACATCCCAGACACAGCTGGCCAGAAGAGCGCTCATGCTTGCTGTCAGGCTGCAGCCAGCCGGTTCAAACAACCTCTGTCTGTTCCTCTAGCGCTCAGCTAAGCTGCAAACCAGTATTTCATCTACCTCCAGATTAACCAAGAAGTTATTGTTGCACGCATAATGTGGGGTAGAGAGAGACACACACAAGAAAAAGGTTAACACCCAAAAACTGCAAATCAAGGAACGGGCAAAAACAAGTGAATAAGGACAGGCATAGTGTTGAGCAAGCAAATGATTTTTCAGCATGACTTCACAAAAAGGTGGGAAGTTTAAGAATGGATAATTGACATAAAATTTTAATTTGTTTATTTTGCATCAAAAATAAAAGCTAACATGTTAGTGTGTTTTGAAGGAAAGGAAATGTTGATTCCATTTGATGCAAAGCAGAATGGTTTGCTTCATGCATTTTTTCACAAAAACAAATTAATGCTTAAGTTATAAAACTGGAGAAGGAGAAAGAATGCCTGAGAGTGGTTATTGCTTAGGAGTTTTTTTTAAAGTAATTCCTTGCAAATTTAGGATTCTTATGACTTCGGGTAGTTGAGTTCAGTTCCCTCCTCTGTCTGGTGGGACTGAACCCCCAGTTCCCATTTTCCAGCCTGCTACCCAAACTGCCAATCTCCATAAGGAAATGTGGATCAGGCTGCAGTCCATCTTTCTCATTGGCATTCTTTCCAGTTGGATAGAACAGCGATATTCCTGGGAAGAGAGGTGGGAATCCAGGCAGGCCTCTTTCTCGGGGATTGTTCTTACCACTAGGTGATGAGACTACTCCCTCTCAGTCTCTGAACACAAGGATTTTATTCAAATAGTACCCTGGGAAGGACCAAGGATGCTTGCACCTGTAGTGGCCTCTGGTCTGTACTCTCCTGGGAGATGCACAGTTCCTGTGGTGATCTTTGCCAGACTTCAGAGACCACGGGTGTAAACTTGCCGTTCCCACGCTGGCTGGAGGGAATTCTGTTGAGTATGCTGTGGTGGTCTCCCCCAGTTGCTTTTCTTAGAACTGTTCTATTTTAAGCCAAATACTTCAGTGATTACTGAGAGTGGCATGACTATTTAGCACTGGGACACTCACACCAGAGGTGGAATATTTCAGTTCTAGTTACTATGACTGAAAATTCCAGTCTACTCCATTTTAAGAAGCTAGCGTTAAAGCAGAGCCTCTGAGGTCAGTGGGAAATTATATGAGCTTAGCTCTATTGGATTAGATAGAACCTCAGTTAGATTTAGATATGTGATTTTAAAATCCTGTTAACTATTATCTCGGCTTTACTATATATTGCAATTTGCTACCCTGGGTCTTTTATAAACTCTCTAATCTAAAAGGAAATTTCTGCTAAGACCAATGTGAGGAAGTTCCTTCTGATTAGTAGGAGTCAGTATTTAAATTACTGTAGTCAGTATTTAAATTACTGTAACATTTCAAAACATTGAAGTTCTCTGAAGTGATAAGTATGATAGAACTGAATAACGGTATATTGAATTTCCCCTGTATCTGCCAGTGTGTATATACCGATAAAGAACCTAGTCCAAATTACTTGTATGTATAAAGACAGTAAATTGAATTCAGAATTCAGTCAGATCAGAATCGTGTTATTCAGCATCAAGCTATGCAAATGCAAAGTGTTAAACAGGACAGGGGCAAATGAGAAGCATTGTTAATGGCACTAGCCAGCTTAATATTTAAACTGAGTCGTTTGAATACTTAGAAATAAAATCCATCCTGTGTCAAAGGAAATTGAATCCTATCTATTAATTCATGTAAACTTCAAAACTCTGCCTGTCACAAAATATATTTGCTTTAAGGTACATTTAGTATTTTTTCACCAGAGGACATTTTAACTGCTAAAAGCCATTTTGCACTGTATGCTTGGAAGTGAAAGTGACAGCTCCAGTGTTTCTTTCCTAGCTGAGGCCAGTGCACTGCAGGGCCATAACAACTATGTATTTCTTGTTTCCGAGAAGAAAAGAAAAAAAAAAAAAAAAGCCACATTTCCTGTTTTATTTTTAAACCTTTTTCTACTCTAGGAGAACAAGTACTTGAAATAACAGATTTCAGGACTTAGATGGTTTTGTTCCTGTTATTTGGTCTCCACTTCCTCCACTTAGGAATTGAAGGGGAAGGAAAAGAGAAATACTGTCTATAGATATGAAAATATATGTCTGTATTAATAGACTGCTCATTTCTTCATGTCACGTAAATCACAGATATGAAGCTTTTAGGAAAAGATGGAATTGGCTAACCAGTCATACTAAAATTATGAATACAAATAGACTGGGGGAAAGTAGCACACGCTTCTTTTTTTTTCTCTTTTTTTCTTCACGGCATGGATTGAGAGTAGGGCGTGAGACAGGAGCGTGCCTAAGACAAGGGGGGTCAGAAAGAATAAGAAATGCAAATAACTGCAAATACAAATGTGATGTTGCCTTGTGTCTTGGTTTGTTACTGCTCTTCTGTATTCTGAAAGACCCTCAAGACTAATTGGTTTCATTGTCATTTTATTTATATATACATATATACACATTCATTTGGGGCTTAACTAGTAACCTGTAACTATGGGAATGGAGGCTGCCAACACACCTGTGATGACACAGATACTGGTCCTGTGTGTGGTTGTCATCAGAAGTATGCCCTACATTCAGATGGCCGAACCTGCATTGGTAAGTGCTTCTATGCAGCGCATTTTATTTCATATTCCTCATAGAATATATATATGTGCACATGTATGTGTGTGTGTGCGCGTGTGTGTTTGTATCCCACAGGCGTTTAGCACCATTCCTGAGAGAAGTCTTTAGCAGCAGTTCCTGGCCGTAGTACCAAAGGTCACGCCATACAGAGAGAGAAGCATTTATGTGTGTTTTGTCAAAATGTTTGTTAATGAAGTATCCCTCTGTTACTCCTTTGCAACTTTTATTTCTTTTCATAACTCTAATAATTTTTGAAGTAAAAAGGTGTAGAACATTCATAATTATGAATGAAAGTCCAGCTCTTCTGTTCGCTTTCATGAGTCAAGACTTCCTTGCGTAAGCAAGGTGAGGAAAATGATCCTCTTTTCTAAGATGTTATCGGGGAAAATGAATTATCATGATGTGCTTTCTTCCCTGTTGTATGTTTTAGTATTCTAAAAATTACAACACTTATAGTGAAAAAGTTTTCACTCAGAATATCGGTAGGAAAAAGCTGTTCAAGAGATGGAGCATCTTGGGAGATGCTATGCAAACATTTATGATTATAAAATATATTATTTGCTTAACACCATTTCTTTCCACTCTGCTTTTTTTTTTTTTTTTTAAATAAAAAGGGATGTGTTTGCATACTACCAGTTAAAATTTGGAAATTCTTAGTCACAGATCAGAACCTAATACCCATAATTGTTTTCATTAGCGTTGTGGTCATGTTGGCTTTTTTTTTGTTTAATGTCAAATTATTCCAAATTCCTAGTAATTTCCTGAGGTTAAAAAAGAATGGATATGCATTTATCATCTTTTCTCTCCTTTATCAATACTGCAAGACAGAGCACTTGAAACCCATGGAAATCTGTCAGTTATCTTTAGTGATCCCTTAGTCAGATCCATGGCATAAAACTCTCTGACCGCCCAGAGCCTCACTTGCTTCTGATGGGTTTGATTGCACAAATTGTGTGGTAGGGGGAGGGTTACTCTGGCAGAGGTAGAGCTGAAGAAGGTTGAGCACTGAACTCTGCCTGGCTATATTGCACAAACTATGTCTCAGCTCACAGGATCTCTCCGCTAGAACTTTTGATTAACACAGAGGGCTCCGTCGTACAGTCCCTCTGTTTAAATAACCCTCCCTGAAGCCTGTGGCAGTTCCAGATGCAGAGAATGTGCAAGAGCGAGGGCCTTGAGAGCAGCTTTTATTGAATGGATAGTTGATCTTCTATTTGTTAGCGTTCACTAATATCCTTGGATTGATGTTTTATTTTGTCCAGCATGTAAAAATGATTTTAAAAGCTGTGTACAATGCACCTGTTTTTTTACTTTTTTTTTCCATTTTTGTAACGTAATACATACAACTCCATGTTACATTCCTTGGTCTTGTGATGTAAGTCACATATTACTGCCTGTGCTGATTTTCTTCCCTCTAAGTAGTTCTTTCTCTTAGAATACTTTGAAATTTTTTTATTTATTTTTTACATTTTTATTCCTGCTTTCTGGTGATGGTTCCTGATTGCCTGTCTTGTCTGATAACTGACGTTCATTAATTATTTACAGAGCAAAATAAATAAAAAAACCAAAACACTCAAACAAAAGCCTCTATTGCAGCCTGATCCCATCTAGAACTTGTTAAAAACAAAACAAAACAACTTCTTGTTAGCACTCAACCATGTAGTGTTGCCACAAACAAAACCTGCCAGCCTCCTCCTCCTCCTCACTTCAGTGATTCCAGTGTTTGCTGTCTTCAGTGGTGTATATATTCCAGGCATCACTGCAAGAATGCAAACTTCTGCAATGCCAGATAAATACTTGTTGACCCTTTGTCTAACATTTTGTCTTTGTTTGCTTGATTATGCTTTTATTTTATTTTTTTATGTTTGCTGCATGTGAAAGTCCCCACTTACATTTTGGTTTTTTGTTTTCCTACTAAGCATTTCCCTTTCTGTATAAATCATTTTATTTATCCAGCTGCTGCTTCTCCATTGCTCTCCTCTATCAGAAATGTTTCTTTTTATTTCACTTACTGATCATCTCTTCCCACACTTATGACTGTTTCTGTGTATTTCTAATGAAGCATAACCAAACTAAAGTCCTCATTATGCTGTATGAAATTCTTACATGTAGGATATCAGAGACTACCTTGTAAAATGACCTCTGCTGACATCATCTTGCTTACTGCATGCTTATAAAATTACTAAACCCTGTTCTTGCAACATCTTTCCTAGCATTGAATGTTTAGCTAGTAGTGTTTCATAGACAAGCAGGCAACCAGCACTGCCCAAAATGATCTTTTTTTGTGTTTGTTTGGTTTGTTGTTTGTTTTTTTGGTTGTTGTTTTTGTTTAATTTGCATGCTGTTGTTTGGTTTCTCCTCACGATGTGTCAATGTGTACGAGACTATGGTGCATCCGTGCCCATCCATCACCGGACTCTTCTAGCTCTATCTGCCTTGGTCTTCTGCCTGCCACCTTCAGATCCTGGTGCCACCATTAGCCTGAGTCACTTTACAGTTTGTCTTTGGTAGTTTGTTTAACTGGCATCCCTGAATTTTAATTTTTGTCATTAACACCTCTCTGGGGCACTCATGTTAGCTGTCTTGTTCTCTAGTAGGAATCCAGCTTCCTGTATGTGGTTAATTACTTCATAGTTGAACATTCTTCCTCCTCCCCCTCTTTATTCCTCCTTTCCCTAAACACCCTTTAATTTTTTCCTGGGGTCTCAAAGGGAATTAACTCTCTAACGGGGATTTAGTGCTTTCGTGCCTTGCTTCTTGGCTTTGGCTGTGCCATGCCAAGAAACTGTCTTAGGCAGCGGAAAATTGGGCTTGTGATTAACCAACTGCTCCATGTTTGTCCCTTACTTGTGTTTTAGAGAAGGATGAGGCTGCAATTGAGAGTTCTGAGTACAATGCCACGTCAGTAGCTGATGTGGACAAGCGGGTGAAACGGCGGCTACTTATGGGTAACACTTTTCTTCCACTTCCTTTGTTGTGCTCTCACTTTTGTCTGTATGTGTGTGGGGGGGTGGTTCTCTTTTGGTCTCATTTGGTCTCTTTGGTTTCGGTTTGGCTTGTTTTTTTTTTTAACCTGACTTCATCTGTGTGGAAAGGTCACCAATTTTGTTAAGTTCTCATCTGTTGTACAACTTCATTTCTTGTTTTTAAACTTTTTTTTCCTAATGCGGCAGCTTTAATGTTCAATTTCTTCTGCATAGAAAGAAGCTTTTGCCATTAACCTTACTTACCTTACGCAAGCTACTTCTTACATTTGATTTGTGTGTGTTTGTGTGTATGTGTTGCTGTAGGATTCCTGAAAAATCTCATGTTGCAGACCTGCCTGTTGACATAAAAGTGGATGATAATGATGATGATGATATAAAAAAATGTTCTATTACATATGTGCTAAATGAACAACTGTATTTGCCTACTTAAAATTTGCAGTACTTTTGATTGAAATGTAAATATTATGACTGGAAATTCATTTATTTCCTTTGTGCAGCTATGTTAGTAACCACTGAAAGATCTTTCCCTAGTGGCTACTGAGCTACCGTATGTTCTTCTTTCAAGACTGAAACGTGGCTTGTTTCTCTGTGTTGTTGGAGCCTGAGAGTGGAAGGCATGAGGAAGTTCATTGAACAATGAAGATAATTCTTTAGCTTTTGGTCTCAGTTAACCCATTACGCACCCTTGTCCTTGTCTTCTTCATGTTACAGACCTTTTGGGAATAGAAAGCGTAGAGTGACTGGAATTCTGCCAGACTCTTTCATATTACAAAGAGCACAGAGTAGCACAGTCTGCTGAATGCTACCATTTGTTTGGCACCTCCCATGGTTTGGAGGTTTTCAGGTCATTTATTACTCTCTATTTTCCATTCTGATGCCCTATTCACCACATATAATTAATTCCACTAGGCTTTAAATATGGTGAGAATTGGTGAGATATACCAAATCAACCATTTACAAGACAGGGATTCTTCACCCACAGAAGAGATTCAGGCAGGATAAGATTCTGCTCTCTTCCCTCCTGGTCACTATGCCGTTTCTTAAAACCATTGAGTCTGCCGCAGACTCTGTCCTGCTAGCCCTTGGCAAGCTCAGATCTCGCTGTAAGCTTCCACACCTATCTGGAAGGACCACCTCTAGGAGACCAAAAGCCTCACTTAAATATTTAGTTGATTGCTGGGCTAGCGGTTGCAGTAGGTGACAATATTTATAAAGTTTCCATATCACTTGTGTCTCATCACCCATGGCAAACCATCCCATTAACCACAGGCCAGCATATGAGTACTGTGTAGGAAATGGCACAGTGTTATAATTCTGAAATAGTATTAGATGATAATATTGAGGTAAAAATTTCCCTTTGTATGAAAATCTGAGCATATGTTCCTTTATTTTTAGATTATCTGTGATTGTTCATTTGCAATTAGTTTGTAGACCTAGCAAGTGACCCATATCAATTTATTGTTTAATGATGCACTGTTTACTTTAAGCTAAGAAAAGCTATGAGGCAGTTCATCTTGCTTTCTAAAGGTGCTGTTAAACCTTTTAGCTGTAATATTTAAATAAGACCCATAGTCTCACAGGAAGTCAGGGGAAAAACGTGCAAAGGGCCTTACACCACTGGAAAATTCAGTCCTCTACATCTAAATGGTGAGTGATCTCAGCCACTAACAGTATTTACAGTATGGTTTAGAGGGACTGAGCAACATAGTGCACTGCGTTGCTGCCTCACCCTCTGATAAAAGTAATTATCCATCCTGAAAATAAGCTCCCACTGCTTACAAGAGTCCAGGCAAATAGCATTACAGTTAGCAACAAGTGTCTTAATTACACCAGGTCTGCAAGTTCCAGGCTGAACATAGACTCTAGAGATAGGTTTATGGAGATAATCAAAAATCCAGTTTGCAAAATACATTTTTTAACTCTTCAGTACCTCCTGTATTAGCAGGTATCAGCCAAGAGCTCAGAGTTTGTGGACATGCTGTGTTTGAACAACTGATTCCTTAGAAAAACATTAACTAGAGCTGAAAAGAGATTTAATTAGCAAGTGAGATCTGAGTGGGTGGCTTATTACTTAGGGACTTTTCTACTAGTTTATTTCTACTGATTTCTGATGGTCAGAAAATCCACAATTTATTTTTTGAATGGAGCCTTACTACATTTCAAAAGTGTGGTGGCATTTCCATGAAATTTGATGTGTCTTCGGATGCTTTCTAAACAGTTGTTTTAGAAAGTACTAGAAGGCTCCTCAGGGAACTTTGTTACCAGCTTTTGTAAATGGACTGTGATTTTTAACCCTCCTGCAGGCAGTCTTGGGAGAGTAGGAAAAGTAGATGACTTCTACTAGTAGATGACATGTAATTTTAGTAGTCTGATGAAAGAGGCTTTCAATTGCAAGCCCTGAGATGATAATTTCAAGCCCCCTGTCATTTTCTGCATGCTATTAAAATTATGATGATCTTTATAACCCTTAATATCAGCCAAGGCTAAGAATAAGCTTGCATGAGATTGCTTTTGGAGAACAGGACTGCTGTCAGACATGACTGCCTATGCCGTTCATTTTCCTACAGCAAGACTGGCCACCTCTGTAGCTCAGACTGACTCTTACAGGGGCCTGCGTCCTAGTCATGGCGTCGTCCTGTGACTTGTGGCTAAATCTTAAAGAGAGAAAGTAGATAAATACACTTCCTTCCTTCCTGTTAGATGCAATTTTATCTAGATCTTATGGGACAGACAAGAAACTGGTCTTCTCTGATGATCTGCAAGAAACCTTCCTTTAGAGCTATCCAATGATTCCTAAGGATTTTCATCCACCTTTTTTCATAAGGTTTGGAAAGACGCTGAGGGCTTTCAGCCATCCTTTTTCTCCCCTGTTCAGAGAAAAACACTTAGATTCAGAGTAAAGAGCACTCTCATTAAAGAGATGGCACTGCGTGGCTTTTCTCTGATCAGTGAATGTTGCGCCATATTGCTGTTCATACACCTCATTTAAATTTTCTTCACTTGCCACTGCGCTACTGCTGCTGTAGAGTGGAAAGGAGTGCAGCCTTAACTGTACTCCACGTGAGCTTCTGGTGAAGTTCTGCCATCTGCCAGAGTTCTGTGGAGGGTGCTATAAACTGGACGTTGAGCCATGTACATTCTGTAGTTTAGGAAGGAAAATGCACATTCATGCTGCAGAAGTGCGCACATCCAAGCATTTAACACCAGAGCCTTACCATTATCTGTAAGGTACGTTTACATCCACCTTGATGCAGAACACATTGCACTTACTACTCATCAGCAGGGCACAGCCAATGTCTTCAGGTCTTCCTAAACATCGGGTATAGTTTATCTTGCAGCTAGTTGAGCACTGCTTTCAGCTCTTAAAATTATGTTCAAATCTCTGTTTTATATTGTACAACACAGTTTTTTCTGAAAATATTTTCAGTGTATTTCTTAGGAGCAGTCACATGTACCTCTCCACTTTACTTTACCTTCTCTTCCTTGAGAACCTATTTGCCAGGACACTTTTTTCTGTCACAGCATCATAGCATGAGACTACCCTAACTGATCAGAGGAGTATGCTAATGCATTTCAGATGTTGTTCAGTCCAAATCCAGCATCAGTTTGAAACACATACCATGCCCTGCTTACCTGGGTGAAAGCAATTCTAGTATGGGCACACAACTTTAGAAGTAACAAATTTCCACTCAATCCTACTAATACACATATCTGCAAAATCTTTTGTCCAGTGTCACATCTTCCGCAATGGAAGTTGCTTTTATTCGTGTAGCCATTTTCCACATCTCTTTCTGCTATTATATATCTGCAGCCCTGCATAGAACTCATAAGTCCAGTACCCCACATTCTACAACTGTAAAGATGAGTCATCCAGTAGCCTAGTCCTTTATCATTATATATTTTGTAAATTATCAAGTCTCACTGGCTTAGCATTATTGTCTTCTTGGGTGCTGTCATTTACTTGAAAAGGCTAGAGAGTTTTTAAAGATGAATTGTCAATACCCTGAAGCATTCTTTTACATAGAGCTTGATACTGTGGACACAGAAATAGATTTTATAGCATCAGTGTTGTCATTGGGCTGCCTGAGTACAAATAAGTCAACTGCTTACAAGGATGTGACAGGAAGGCAGCTGAAGACTTCCTCTTTGAAGAAGCAGAACTGCAGAATTGTCTGGTCTTAAGACTCAAGAAGTCTTTATCTCCCAATCAAAGGTAATGCTTTGCTTTTTGGCTACTCTTTACATCAACTCTTAGAACCAAGAAATTTTATGATATATTTTTTATATTGGCTTTAAAAATGCAGTCACTTGCTTCATAGTCATCGTCACAGGCCTTACAAGACTGCATGATCCTTAAGGTGCTTTAGTGCCATAACCATGATGTGCTATTCAGTGCGTTTCTTAGATCTTGTCCTCTGATCAGGACTTCTTGAAGAGGTGAGGCTGACCCACTTCTCACCATGTTTCATTTCCCTCCCTGTACTCTTTAGTAGTCGAATCGATCAGATTCATTTGGGCTTGAACCCGAGTGTCTTCAGAGCAACTGCAAAGGCTACATTTCTCTCCCTCACCATCAATCCACCTTTTCCATTCTTTCCAGAGATCACTGTTGTAAGAACTCACTTTGGCAATAAGATGTTCTTCCTCTGGCCCTAGAAGATATAAGGTTGCTACCTTCTTGTCTCAAAAAGAGAGTTTTACGAAGTTCTTTGCAGTATAGCAATGAGCAACAGGACATTGAGGCCATCTTGAACTTAAGGAAGTGCAGTAATTGTCCTTGCATGTTTAAGGCCAGGATAATGGCGCAAATGGCAGTAATACTATCACTACAAGTGTCTTCAGAAACCCACGCTCTACACTGAAATTCATTCCTTCACAAGACATGTTCACCTCATTGTGTGTCAGGACAGCTTAAGGTTTTGCCGTTGGACACTGACTTCTTGGGTCAACAGTAAGGCTATTCGCAGCCTGCCTCAGATACAGGAATGTAATTCTTTTCCCCTCCCTTGAAGCTGGCTCCCAAGATCCCTACAAATTATTTTACTGTCAATTGAAGTGTGTGTATAAACGATGAGTGCCTTGGAACTGTCCTGGACTTTCTACTGCTAAAGTTTACCTGTGCTTAGATTGCTTCTGTAGTGTAGGAAGCACTTCAAGTCATTTGGAAAATCACACCAACAGAGACCAGCTTTGCCAGTCTGGGATATGTTATGTGTGTATGTATATTACATTCCATCCCTAATTTTCTAAGAGTGGCTTACAGGCAGGGCCTATTCATGGCACGTAGTCAGTTATTAAGGTGGTATTTTCACTAGTTCTGTATTATCCCCTGTTTTGACAAGAATCATTTGACTTCTGCAGGTGGGTCCTCTTCCATTTTTAGTAGCCTTCCAGCCATTTATAATAAGCACCCAGCTAGTTATCTGCCTGGAGAGCCGAGTGTGCAGTTCACTAAGACCATTTCCTCTCTGCAGCAATCACTAGAGATTTGAGCTGTGGAAATGGCAATTTGGGCATTTCTGCCATGGATTAGCTTATGACAGAGAACATCACGGCCTGTTATATGGGACAGAATCATCTCTTATTTTGCCTTAAGATGTGCTTGCTTTGGAAAGTGTACTTCCACTATCAGTTCAACTCCAAAGATGCCAAACATTGCAGCAGGTAGCCAGAGCTAGTTCAGACTAGATCACAAGTGCGGGTCCTACTTTGGCCACTTTCATGACATGCCAGTACTCCTTTCTCTGTGTGCTGGTCAGCTCTTTCATCCAGTCTTGTGCCTCTTGAAGGTACCTAGAAACATCAGCCAAGGTAACTGTGTTTATCCTGTCCTGGCCAAAGATGTTTTGATTTCAGGAGATTTTTAGCTTAGTACCTGCAATGGATTTTAATGAGCTGCTCACATTGTATTAAAAAAATAAAATACATTTTAAAAAAACAAACACAATTTGAGTTTATGGTTATGACTTACTGCATTTGCAGCAAAGGCAAACATCTGAGCATCTGTTACATCAAATAGTCAGAAAGATTTACAACTTTTGAGCTGATCCTCCTACATTAGGTTTACCCATTTGAACCTAAAGTGGTACCCAGCTTTATGTATCTTGAGTCTTCTGAGCTTAGTAATCAGTCATATGGTATTTTTTCCTAAATGACAATTAATCTAAGCTATCCTATTCACCCTGGACATCAAGCATGCTTTAACTTTTATTTTTCTGGAAGCAGATCCTTTAGGAGCACTCCTCACCTGATTGCCTCAGTGTCAGGAAGGTACCCTGTTACAGCTATTTCCACACCGTATTATCTCTATAGGTAACAGATTAAGTCAAGCCTGATTGTTAGCGGGCAGAGGTGGAACCATCAGATGTGAGCTGAACATAGTCCCCAGGAGTTCAAAGGAGAAAGGCCATCTGAAGCACCATCCTTGCTTCTGCAGTTGCTCCTCATAGAGGCTTCTAGGCATTACGTAGCTCTTAGCAGAGCAGTCCTCTACCTTCCCTGTTTCTGATGAATCAAGGTCCTCCTTCAGGTAGCTTGCATAAAATAGGGACTAAGGAGGGCACACATCCAGTGTGTGGAGTTCATATTGGTAATCGTGGGAGGAGAAGGCAAGGTCACTTACTTGAGATGTACTGTCCGTATGCACATTCATTCGGTCAGCCACCCTTCTCCCCTTCTTTCTCCTAGTCCAGCTGGACATTCTTGGGATTCCAGAGCTCAGAAGACCGTGTGGTCTTAAGGCTAAAAAAATCTCAGGTCTTAACTTGCAAGGATCTATGCCCTGTATGAACATACAAATGAATAACAGATAAAAATTCTTCTAATTTCTCTAGTATGCAGTCTTCTTTTTAGTTCCATCTCTCCCTATGACACATTGCAAATTTGAGGATTGTAGTCTTTTCCACGGAAGACTTGGTTCTACTTGATAGAACAGCATGGGGGTGTTATGGCTTATGTTTTTTGGAATCATAGAGTGTTATTGTGGACTTTCTAGTCCATTGTGCCTACCTGACCCAAGCTATTGCCTCCAGTGTTTTCTTTGTTAGGAATTTCAGGACATAATCTCTTTGAATTACTGTTTTCAGCAGAGACATACATCTCTTTCTTGATTACAGGAAAATAGAATCCACAAAATTAACTAGAATTACCAGAGTCCAGATTAAAATCCCAGATTAAAGGGGTTTTCTCCTACCATGTGTAAAATGACATCATATTAACATGGAAACCTTTCTTGGTCATTCTTTCAGTCATCCAAAGATGACCTCCTCTGGTGGTTCACTCTGCATAACTTCTCCAAAGTCAAACCTCTGTCTTGAATTACTGTGTAAAACACACTATGATTGTGTAGCTCATATGGAAATCCACCATTTTATAGATTTCAGGACTCTGTGGTAGAGCGATATTGAGTTCCTTTGCAGCTCAGGAAGGACCTGTAGAACCGTAGAACTTACTGAAGCTGTGCATTCTTTACCTAAAAAATCCCTTAATCTGATGAGAGTTTTCTGGCAAAAATCTTTCTTCTTTCTTGAAAGTAAGTTTGGTGGGATGACTCTCATTTTCACAGTGCTTTTGCCTAGAATGATCTTCAGAAATAGGGAGATAGAATGTACACAGTAGTCTGATTAGAACATTCATTTGAAATGTGAGGAAATTATACTGAAGACCTTTTCATGGTGATTTGCCACCCATGTTCACGGGAAATGTTGGACTGTAAAGTCAGACTAACTCATTACTGCCTTATGAAAGTGATCTACCAATAGCCTGATAAGGGCTTGGGATTCTTCAGTTTCAGTAAACATAAAAGAATAGAAAATGGGACCTGGATTTCTAACATGGCATGTAATGCACAAACTACCAAGCCATTGGGATAGAGTGTTATGAGCTCCAGTTTTCCATTAGAAAATTTCCGGAAGTCTTAGGTTCTTTTATTCCAATGTGAATTAAAAATGGATTCTGCAGACTTCATTTTTGGTTCTCTTTTAAAATGAAAAAAGAGTTTCCAGGAGATTCTACTACTGATTTTCTGCCTAAAGAGCAGGGAGATGGACAAGCCAGTGTTTGTTTTCAAGTGTTCTTCCAAAGCAATTAACTTCTATCGTAGCTACAGCCTACCAAGGGTCACTTTAAGCCAAGAGCACATTTTTGGTACTACTTCAGTTCCTAGCTTTGTTGTACTGCCTCCCAGGACTCTTTCAAATTACTTAAAATATGTCTTTATTTCTCTGAATGGCTTTTATCTGACGTAGCAATGCTCACTGACAGAAAGCCAAGTGTGCTGCTCTGTATGCATCACAATCTTTTTGTACTTTAATCAATAAAGCATTTAAAACATATTATTAACAAGTGTATTGCCAGTATTTCACTAACTGTGAAACCAAGACCTCACTTTAACTCTTTCTGTCAGTTCTGCTTTGCTATATGAAATCATAGAAAACAGGGGAAAGGAATCCCTGAGGTCATTCATGCATTCTCTCTCTCCCAAGGGCAGATCCTTTCATCGTGAGTTATCGTCAGTTTTATTCATTGAGTCTGTGAATGGTGTGCTATTTCCTGTAAAAATCCCTTTTCTTCATTTCTTTGCTGACGATAAAGACTCTGACCTTATCTAGAATTCCTAGCAATACCTCCCATTGTTTTGCTTTTCCATTTTAAGTGAAAGGATTTGTCCAAGGTCAGGAGATAATGCTCCTCCGCAATGTTCAGAGTATTTCAGTTTTTCTTAAATGCAGCTTCTCTATTTAGAAAAAGCACCACAATCACAACTAATGGTGCTATTTTTAAGGCAGTGGACTAGACTCATCAGGTGCTTATAAAACACCTGATCCAATCTATCAAGTGACATTTCCTAAATATGTAGTGTTCCCTGAAAAGGAATCTAACTTTTTCTGAAATGAGAGCTGCAGGATTCATGATTCAGTGCAAGATTCACCTAGTCGTTTCTTCACACATTCCGTATGTGGCAGTGCAGAATTCTCATCCTATTTTCATGCAAATAAAATTCTACCAATCATGAAATTGCAAGGAAAAGAGGAGACAAGCATAACGGAGTGAAGAATTCCACATCCTGCAAGTTACCCTTTCTGTCTCACCTTTTTCATTCCCTGAATATGAAGCTCTTTCAGTTTCTCCTTCATCTGTTCACAGCTATTTGTTTCTTTCATTATACTCTTCTGAATGCTCTTTCTCTATCCTTTCAGCATCACAGAGCATAATTTGCATGAGAATAACATAGTTCTCACTTAACTGAAAATTCAAATATTTTAGTTGTGTGTTTAGTTTCTCCTTGTGCTTGTTGTCCTTTGGGTCCCTCCTTGTACCCTAATCTCATGCCATATCCCATATGCCACAATATATGGCCGCTTGCAATAAAATTCTTTTTATGGCTGGCAGCAGCAGTCTTATCATGTGTTCTCTGTCTCATTGCTTTCTTACTCATACTGCAAATTCCGTCTTACTGAAAGGCAAGCTCATCTGTATAATCAACAGAATTTTTATTTTTTTTTAATTGTCTTTCCTATGTTCAGTTTTACTCTTTTCCAAGTTTCAGGCTTTCAGAATTTGTGTAATTTTGGTCAAAATTTGAGTGGGATTTTGAGTGGGTTTTTATCCAATTAGATAGTCTTTGTTATTAGACACGGTCATGCAGTTCACCTGCATACTGCAGTGATGTCACTAGTGGTTAAAATTATTTTTCCAAGATTCTCATATAGTAAGAGCAGCGTTTGATGGAGATTGTGCTGCAGTACCAACATGAAGGAAATAGATGAGATGTCAGTGTAGGCTACCTTTGAGCCAGACTGAGCAAAGAGTGTTTTTGAGTGTGAGAAGAGGTGAGATACAAGTTACGGGCTAATTTGATTCCAGATACTTTTTGTATTAAGCTGAATGACTTCAATTTTCTTTAAGGCGAGGGAGCCAGTTACACTCAGCTGAGCAGGATCTGGCCCTCCCACAGAACTGCTCTAATACCGTAGAATCATTGCTGTTTCATAACTGTAACTTAATAACAGCTGAAACAACGGAGTCCTGGTGCTGGTCTTTATGAGGACTCCAAAATGCTACAGTGATGCAAAGAATCATTACAGGTGATAGCAATTAATGGTTTAAGATTAGGCCTTCTCAAAAACAATCATGAGTATGTACTTTTTTCCCTCTTAAAAGAATCATCCAATTCCTGGCAGTTTCCTTTGAAATATTACTTTAAAACAAAATTAAATCCAATTTAAATTTAAGATAGCACTCTCCGATATCCTGTGTGTACTACCTAGGACTAGCTCTGCATTTAATTTCTGCTGAAATGTACTGTAAACTCTGTTGGGAACCGATGCAGGACATAAATAAATGAGGAGAGAATGGCAGCTCTTGTGATAGCTATCAAGATGAATATTAACAGGGCATTTTTCAGCTTTTCACTTTCATACTTACAGATTGCTAGATATTTGACTTGCTTTCACAGATATCCTTAATCTTTCCTCACTTGTTCAAATATCTAAGTTTTCCTGTCTTGTACACATAGCCTGGAGGGTCAGTTTGTGTTTCACTGTGAATGAAATACAGACAAATCAACTCATTTTTATGTGTTTAGCATAGGTAGAGAGGTTATCTCTTGGTTCAGACACAACAGCCGTTTACAACAGCTTTAACTACAGCGCATCTGCTGAGGAACAGAGATTGCTAGTAGTTTAACCTTTTTTGCCACTCCAGTTCCCAGGCAATATTACTTCACAGGCACCTCATTAGGAAAAAATTATCTAAGGCAGTCCATATACCTTACAGTTGCACTGGCTAAAACAGTGAGTGCTGTAAAGCTGCCGTTCTGCCAGCAGCCCTTAGCTTTCAGTTGCATCAAGATCAACTTGTTCATGTGTCCGAGCCCTGAATTTAAAACAGTTATTCTGAGCATAAGATACTGTGTTCAGATCTTGTGCGAAATTCAGACCAAGTGCAGAAGTAGATACGATTACACTCAGAGTATTAAAGTACTGATAACTTCGCTTGGGCTATGACCTACTTGATAGGACTTGATAGCTACTCTAAATTCACAGCTCCAGACTTCTCCATCATTAATTGCTCTTTGGCTGGCATAAAAGTTGGCTCAAAATAAGCTTCTCTAATGTGCTACATTTTGGGATTTTGGGAGGAAAGCTGAACCACCCTATTTCTGCTGACCCCAGTGAGCTTTAGGCTACTGCAAATGAATTCCAAATGAAAGGCAGTTGAATTGATAGTTTGCTTTAACTTGCCAGTTAAAGTCAGCATTATCATTTCGCCAGTCACAGGAACTAGGTAGGGAAAACAAGCATTTTTTCCCCTTCTATGTCTTCCTTTCAGCTGTGCTTACTGCTTAACATGTCGATCTAAATGGTTTACAGAAATTTGGCAAACTTAGAAAACATTCTTTGCTTTGGGAAACTGCTATCTCTTCTTCTTCTCCCTTTTGTCATGAAGTCAGATATTGCCCAAATACGTGTCTTCAGACAGCGTTAAACACCTCAACAGCCTTTTAAATGTGAGAATCAGCACAAACGTGCCTTTCCATGTTTCCAACAGCAATTACCTTTAAACCAGTTACTAACTACTAATTAGTGTTAATTAGTGAGAAAAGAGGGCAAATCTTCTGATTCAGAAGAGGTGGCAATCATTAGCTGTAAAGAATTTTTTAATTTAATTTCTTCCAAGAGCAACTTTTTTCTGTGGAAGAAGGTGCCATTAACTGTCCCCCTCATGCTTTTCCTAAGAGACAGATGATCAAGACAGCAGTTACTGCAAGACTTCCTTGCATCACCTTGTAGGAAGTGTCTTCCCGCTCCATTTTCACTTGAGACTATATATGATTTCTTTTGTTTTGACTATATCTGGCCACTTTTGTTCTTCTGTTAAGGCTTCTTTGCATGTTTATACGCACATTATTGAAAACAGCTCTTTCCTGCAGCGTTGTTCTCTGCTCTGTGTTATGATCAAGAGTTGGAAAACAAATAGGCCTTTCTGGATCCTGTTGGCTGCAGACTGCCGTGCTGGGTAACAGAAAAGATCAGAGAATCACTTCTCTATATCTCCAAGAAAACACCTTGATGCTTGATGGATTGCTTTTGCTTTCATGCCTTGTCACTTAAAGGCTCTTGATGATAGAGCTGTGTATTGATCAAAGAGAAGTGGCGCTTAATCACTAGCATAGTATTTCTATACTTTTTATACATTCTGGGCGTAACACGAAATTACGATCATTGTCCTTGATGCCAAGGTCCACATAGCACTACTCTGTCTTGTATCTTGCTCAGGATACAGCAGCACAGGTCAATACAGTAGAAATACACTACATTGACTGGTATCTTGGTGGCCTGCACAATGGTGCAGTGACTGCAAAATGGCGTTTGTGCTTTTAGAGAGTAATAGTAAAAGCCCAAGTTACATTCAACATCTTTTCCTGAGGGCTTTTTGTGACTGCCAGCTGGCTCAGCCTTCTGGTGTGATGGGCAAGATTACACCTCTACATTGCAAAGACATTTCTTTCTGAAATTAATGTCTTGCCTACCACCCAAAGAAGCTTATTTTGTTTAGGTCTTCTGAAAAAGAGATTGATCACTTTGTTACTTGTCCATATCATTCCTTATAGCAATGTGCAGCATCTTTAGGGTTTTTTAGTATTTATATCTTTTAAGAGAATAATTTGAAAATTTATGGTCTGTTAAGCAAATTTTTGTCACACTGAACAGTGTATCAGATGTTTTAGCAGGTTGACTGAGACTGGGAAAGCACAGTTTTGCGTATAGGTGCAGGTATATGCACACATTCCAGGGTTTATGGGATTAATTTTTTAAGCAGAACATAATTAAATCCGATCCAAAATGTCTGACCTTGGGTAAGACAAAACAGACACACCAACCTGTCTGTTATATAATATTTTTTTGTATTAATTCTGTTACATATTACACTAATCTAAAGGAATTTAAGAGTGGGTAGAAAAGATTAAATTCTCCTATCCCCTTAAAAAGTTACATTTACAGGTGAATAAATATCATCAGGGCAAAAAGAAAATTAAAAGTGGGCTCTGTCAAGTCTTGCTTTAAATTTCAGTACTATTGGTAGCTATTTCTGTACTATCGGTAGTATTAAAAACAATGCTATTTCACACATACAGAGCATGTGTGATAATTTCAAAAGAACTTATGAGTATTGGGAGTACTGCATCTATTTTAAATGAGGAGACCAGTATGTCAAAAAATTTCATGTGAATTCCAGTGCAAGTAATTTGCCAGGGGTGACATAGCAGCTTATGGGAAGCTAGGGAAGAAATTTAGGTCTCTACTTCCATGCTCCAACTTTCCAAACATGAGCATTTCCTATTGGAAATATCATAGAATCATACAATATCTCAAGTTGGAAGGGACCCATAAAGATTATCAAGTCCAACTCGCTGCTCGTCACAGGACTACCTAGCACTAATCCATATCACTAAGAGCATTGTCCAGATGCTCCTTGAACACTGAAAGGCTTGGTGATGTGGCCATTTCCCTGGGGAGCCTGTTCCAGTGACCAACCACGCTCTCAGCGAAGAATCTTTTTCTAACATTCAGTCTGAGCTTCTCCTGACGCAGCTTCATGCCATTTCCTCACATTCCATTGCTGATCACCAGAGAGAGGAGATCAGCACCTCACCCACCGCTGCCCCCCTTGAGGAAGTTGTAGACTGCCATAAGGTCACCCCTCAGCCTTTTTTTCTCCAAGCTGAACAAGCCAAGTGACCTCAGCTGCTCATCCTAAGTCTTGCCCTTGAGACCTTTCACCATCTCAGTTGCTCTCCTTTGGGCACACTCTAATAGTTTGATGTCCTATTGAGGCACCCAAAACTGCACACAGTACTCAAGGTGGGGCTGCACCAGTGCAGTGGCGAGTGGGACAGTTACCTCCCTCAACTGGCTAGCAATGCTGTGCTTCATGCACCCCAGGACACAATTGGCCCTTTTGGCTGCCCAGGCACACTGTTGACTCGTATTTGACGTGCCATCCACCCAAACCCCCAGATCGCTTTCCTCAGGGCTGCTTTCCACCCTCTTGTTCCCCCCGCTTGTATGCACAAGCAGGATTACCCCATCCCAGATGCAGAACCCAGCACATGCTCTAGTTAAATTTCATACAGTTGGTGATTGCCCAGCTCTGTGGTTTATCCCAATCTCTCTGTAAGGCATCTCTACCCTTGAGGGAGTCCACAGCTCCTCCGAATTTGATATCATTGGTGATACTAAATATATCAGATAGGTATCAGCGATATGAATCTATCAGATTCCAAAGAGGTCTAGAGCTTGAATAGGATACTGAGTAGACATCAACTGTGCCCTTGAATTTGCCATGCTGCATCCTGTGTTTATGGTACTTCTCTTCTGCCTCTTCCCCTCCAGTATCAGAAATACAGTAAAAGTGAAACTCAGATTCTTTAGTGAATGTAGGATATGTGAATTATTTTCATTGAATCATAGACTCATGTAAGTTGGAAGGGACCTCTGGAGGTCATGTAATCCAACCTCCTGCTTGAAGAAAGGCCAGCTATAACAGGTTGCTC
Source organism: Chionis minor (assembly GCA_013398295.1). NCBI lineage: Eukaryota > Metazoa > Chordata > Aves > Charadriiformes > Chionidae > Chionis > Chionis minor. The sequence goes on from VZSF01006297.1 coordinate 692,056, forward strand.
AGGGCCACATCCAGATGAGTTTTGAACATCAACAAGGATGTATGTACGTTTCACAGCTTTCCTGGGAACTTGTTCCTGTGCTTGACCACTCTCACAATGAATAACTTTTACTTTGTATCAAGCTGGAATTTCCCATATTCTAAATTCTGTTTGTTGCCTCTTGTCCTTCCACTGTACATCTCCAAGAAGTCTTGTTCCATCATCTTTATGCTGTTCCATTAGTTAACGGGACACATCAGTTAATGTAGACAGAAATAAGATCTCCCCTGATCATTCTCTTGTTAAGGCTGAACAGCGCTCAGCCTCTCAGCTTTGTCATGCGTTCCAGCCTCCTGAATATGATCTTGGTAGACCTCCACTAAACTTGCTGTAGTATGTACATGTCTTTCTTGCAGTGGAGTGCCCAAAACTGGACACAGCACTCCAGATGTTGTTACTCAAAGCACCAAATAGCAGGTAGGGTCACTTCTCTTGATTTTCTGCTTGTACTCATACCAGCCACGATGTTGTCGGGCTTCTTTGCCTTAAGGAAACACTGCTGACTTTCATTCAGCTTGTCCACCAGGCACCCCGTGTTTCTCTCTGAAAATGCTTTCTAGCCAGTCAGTTCTAAGCCTGTTCTGTTATACGGGATTATTCCATCCCATGCACAGGACTTGGGTTTGTGCTCATTGAAACTCATAATGTTCCCCTCACACCATTTTTTTCAACCTGTTAAGGCTGCTCTGAATAGCAGCCCAGCTCTCTGGTGTATTGGCCACTCCCTGAATTTGGTATCATCCACAAATTTGTAGAAAATGCCATCCATCCCATAGTCTAGGTTGTTAGTAGAGACATTAGGCAGTACTGACCCTAATATCACCAGCTGAGGCTCAGGGATAGCTCTAATGACAGATTGCCAGTTGGACTTTGTACCACCAATTCAGTCCTTTGAGTCCAGCTGTCCAGCCAATTTTCCACTCCCTGTATTATCTGCTTATCCAGTCTGTCTCTCACCACTGTGGCCTTAAGGATACTGTGGAAGACCGTGTCAAAGCACTTGCTAAACTTAAGGTGAAAAACATCCACAGCTCTCCCCTTATTCACAATGTAAGTTGTGTCTTTGTAGAGGACAGTCAGATTAATCAGGCACGATTTGCCCTCAGTAAGTCAATGCTGGCCATTCCCAACCATCTTCTGTCTTTCATGTGCTTGCAAATGGCTTCTGGTATGATTTGCTTCATAAACTTACAGGGGTCTGACGTGAGGCTGGCTGGCCACTAGTTCTCCAGATCCCCCCTCTTGCCTTTCTTGATGTTTACCTTGTCCAGTCATCAGGAGCCCTACCATGTCCTCATCACTTATCAAAGGTTATAGAGAGTGACCTCACTAAGACATATATTACCCTATGATCTTCAGATGTATCCCTTCTAGTCCCATAGAGGTAAACTGAAGTCACAAAAATTGGAGGCAGATTTTGGAGACACCTGTCTTTAAGGCAGTTTTTCAATGGCTTTATGAAATAATCGGCCTCTTCCAAAAAACAGATTTGAATAGAAGCTGACATTTTGAATGCTTATGTTTACCTGTTTCATAAAAGAAGCTGAAATTTAGGTTTTCAGAAATGTTCCCAAACCATGACACATGTGTTCAAAGTTTCAGGCATTTAATAGCATTCAAAGCCGAATAAATCCTGTCTGGTGTCAGTCGTCTTTTTAAGAGAGCAGCCAGTCTCTGTGGCCACCTGGTAAAGATTCTGCTTCAGTTCAAAAACTTCAGAACTAGAACCTGGAGAACTGATCTTTCACTGCTAAACCCTTGCAGACACGGAAATGACGTATTAAAGGACTGAATACCCATTTAACCACATGGTTAATTAACCACATAGTCAGCGTTCCTGATCCAGTGTTGAAGGACCAACAGCTCAAGCTTGTGCATTTTAATAGGATAATTTAATACCCAGAAGTGGTGCATATCCCATAGTTCAATGGACTATTGTTAAAACAATAAATATCCTAATTGAGTAAACATAATTGAGTAAAGTATGGCATGTTGGTAATGAATTTGGCTACTTCTTGTCTATAGATCCAAGGAGCAGATACATGAGAGATTGGTCCAGAGGTAGGAGCTTACAGAGGAAAAACACAATGTAAGCTGTCCCAAACTGCCTTATGTAAATAGACGTCCGTTTCTTTAGTAATAAATATGCTGAGGTTGTCTTTCACAGAGAAAGTAACACTGGAAAAAACTATCTGTAGGATCAATATCAATATGAAGATATGAAGCAAATTTTGAACATCTGTTCTTTCCCTTCCATATAAGTATAGCTTCTCCAATGTGATAGCTTGGAAATAATTCATTTGCTTCTGCTCTTTATTTGAGACCTAAACCATGTATTTGCATTTCAAATATATACTAAAGTTTGGTAGTGGTGAGGTGAAGATTGAGTTGAAGTCATTTCTAGCAGAAACACACATGGTAACACACTTTGGTTTATGTTGTATGTAAGCCTCAGCTATTCTGTTTGATGTAGCTCGTAATACCTCTTTCCCACATTCTGCTATTCACATTTGCTTTCTTTTACCAATGTTTTCTCACGACCTTGAGTTTAAGGAATTTCATCAATACATCTCTCCAATTATCCAAAATGTTAGAGGTACTGTCAGATGTCCTCTTGCTCACTTGGATCTTCATTCTGTTAAAGTTCGTCGAGTATTAAAGTCAGACTCACCAGGAAAGTTGAAGGGTATTTATCCTTTTTCGTTTGTTTTACTAAATCTCTGTGAAAATAAGAAAAGCTGGCTTGATTCCCTCTATTTATACATAGAAATAACTCTTGTTCACTGAATGACCCTTACCCTATAGATCCAGTCATCCATGCCATGGGAAAAAAAAAATTGTTGTGTCTATTCATTTTCACTGGATGTCATCCAGAAAGCAGAAATATTACTGCTTATGTTCATCTCGTGTTGATGAACTGCAATAAAGGACTCTTCATATGCCAAAGTTAATCTGCTAACGTAAGATTTACTGCTCTTTGTAGTGCCATGCCAAACGTACATCTTCAGCACTTTTTCCTGGTTTTTAACCTTAACTCTTTACTCCTGGAAAATCATTCTACCATTAAACTGTACCCAAGTAAAAAAGTTTTAAATGACCTGAAACTTTTTACTTTCTCTGAAACATAAAATCATTTGATATGTTGGCCTGTGCAGACACACATTCACATACAAATGGAAATGCCAGCATTGTCATTTACAGAAAAATTCTTCAAGCAGCAGGGTTAGTCTCGAAGCTTATTAAATAGTCCTTCCCAGGGGAGTAAATGAGAATCAGAACTACATTACTTAAACAGTTAGGTTCAGGTCCTACAAGTCGTACCTAAGGTGAGCAAGATCTCTCCGCCTGAAAATAAGGAGTTGCAGACTCAACTCCATTTTCATAAAACTGTTCCAGAAAACATGTCAATCCATTTGTTAGCTGTGCTTGCTGGCAGTTATATGCAAATCCATTTGTATACTGATTGCTTTTTCTACATGATGTTATTACATAGCACACATGGCATAAAAAACGTAAAATCTTTCTAGTAGAGCATGTATGAATGTATATGGATGGCAGAATTCTGTCCCATGCTGTTAATGCATGTGTGCCCCAACCCCTTGCTTTCAGTTTCTTCAGAAGTGCCAGCAGCTTATTCCACCGCTGATGCAGAGGTCTGTGCCAGTGCAAAAGGGGGAAAAAAAAAAAAAAGTTACACTTTTTTTCTCTTATTTCGAAGCAGCAAAGTCCCTCCAAAGGGCCAGTCTAAGTTCACCTCGAGGGCATTAGCAGAGGCTACTTTAAAATAAAAATCTTTTAGTAGTAGTCAATTGAAAGATAAAGCCTTTTCTGTTCTGTGTAAATAATTTTTGATCAATGTACTGTTCTAAGGCAATTCCTGATTAGCATATCCTATAGCTTATTGTCAGACCTTGTCCACAGGGTACAATTGTGACACAGACTGTGAATATTCAGCAATAGGAGTCTGTAAATCTGAGTAAGTAATGACAAAGCCCCTTTAGGGAAAGCCAGAATGAGGTGAGCTGAGTAGAATAATGGCAGTCTTGAGGAGCAGGGGGGTATTTTAATTTAATCAAAGCCAGAGCAACTGAAAAAGATACTATTAAAGGGACTTGCTCTCTGAAGTAAATACTTCTCAGATAAACGCACAGTTCAAACTGATGTGCTAAATTGGCATCCTTACATCCACTCTATTCTCTGGATCAAAGCAAAGTTAATCATTTCACTTGCCTTTTATCTGTTTTATGGATGGGGGGGTATGTGTGCGTATGTATGTGTACGGTGTGCGCATGTGCACACACGAGTAACAGAAAATAATGGCAATGAGGGAGGGGTTTTTGCTTTCTCTGTAATGAAGTTGAAGATTTTTTTTTAATGTAGTGGTACCTAATAGTCATTGCCTACTGTTGTGAAAGCTCAGAAGTATTGCAGCTTTCTCTTGCCTGTGTTTGCCCAGCCACCCTTCTACATACTACAAGCACTGGGAAATTTCAATGACACAGCTTGGAATGGGTTCAGTGACCTCAATTATGCCCTCCCACCCACTCCAAACTCCTTTCAATTTGCAAAAAGCTTTAAGTGGACAAAACGCAGATGCCTTTTGCTTGTAGTTCAGTAAGAACAGATTGGGCATGTAGATTCTTGTCAAAGTGATATATGTAGTTCATTTTCCATTAACTCTTTCTTGACTAAGGGTTTTAAATTCTCGGTTCGAAGTCTAGCACTCTGCTTTGCTTTCTACTTTTTGCTTTTTCTGCTTTTTAAAGTTCATTATGCCTACAACATCATTTAAAAAAAATGAACCTTAAAAAGCCTTGGCTAGACATTGGCTGATACGAAACAGACTGAATGTTTGGTTCTGCTTTTAAAGACAATCACTTTTTTTTCTTTTTAAACTTGTTTCATATGTAATAACCCATCCTATTGTCTCAGGCAGTTCAAAAGCACTAACTAAATATAATAAATAAAAAACACCAGTCTGGGGGGGAGAAAGAAATCATGACTTGTGGAAGTGATATACTAGTCAAAACCAGTATGTGGGCCCTGATGACCTTGAGAGCTTGCTTCAGTTGGCTTGCTTAAACTTAGATTGCTTTCATGATGTTGTAATATTGCCCCAAAGAGTCGATGCCTCTCCCCTCCCCCAGAACATTTCATTACACTCCCTTTCTCCCTCTCTCTCTCTCTCTCTTTCTCTTTCATTCTGCAGAAACATGTGCTGTCAATAATGGAGGCTGTGATCGGACTTGCAAGGATACGGCGACAGGGGTACGATGCAGTTGCCCAGTTGGATTTACCCTGCAGCCTGATGGGAAAACGTGCAAAGGTCAGCTTCTGTTTGCTTTGCAATGCATCGTTAGCCTTCAGTGGTTCCAGTACAAGATGTAAATATTCAGTTATTTAATCAATACTTTTAAGTTAAGGCAATACTGGCACAGTGATTGCAATTGAGTTCATTAGCTTTCTCCTTCCCTAATTTTTCTATATTTACCTATTTCAATCATTTTTCTCTCTATTTATTAGACGGTTTTATTACTGCGGAGAAATGAGATCCAGAGGTCAAACTGTTTCAAACTGACCAGAGATTTAGAGGAACAAATCTGGGCTGCAAAAAGCCTTCGGTTTCAAAGGACAGTCTGATACTTTTGTAGAACTTTGGTCATCTAACGGCGTCTGAATTTGTCTATTCAAAAAGCAAGTTAAAATTTTCAACCAGTACTTCTGTTACCTGCAGATAATCAAGTGGTTATTACTAAGTGAAGCCAAGCAAAAGATGCAGAGCTATTGCTCAAAAAAACCCAGACAACTGTCCATTTCTGCCCCTTCAAAACATAAGTAGCCAGCTACAAAGGAAAACCAAATCAACATTTACTAGTGCGCAGGTCTAAACCGTACAGCTGATGCTCAGATTTTACTGTTCCAAAGGCAGCACAAGAACCTTGGCATTTTGTCCTTCGTGAGTGTGTTAAAACTGAGGTCAGGGGAAGAGAGAACAGAAAAGAGCGTCTGATACCACTGTCATCATCTGTTCTCAGTTAAGAAGAAAGGGACAGTTCTCAAATATCCCTGCAGCATCACACTTAATGGCACTACGCATGTGAGTAGATTTGGATGCATGTTAGCAGGACCAGGACCTCCATCCACTCTTTTCCCACCTTCCTATGTATTTCTCTTGAGGTCCATTGCAAGAAGCTTGGTGATGGACGTCCAGGAGGACATTGCATATATTGTTGTCACAGAGAATACTTTTTTATCACTCAGTGACTTAGCATAAGTTGACCTAACTTGCCAAGAAACTATTGAGACATTTTTCCTTCAAAGTAACCAGAAGTGTCAGAAAATCTTCAGTCCGGGGCTTGATGTTACTTAAAATAGTAAAACCCACAAAAATAAACAGAAAATGTGTGGTTTCCTCTTGCTCCAGGCTGAAAAATCCCTGTGCTTGGGCATGATCCTGTTAGTATTTATAGAAATAACAGTCCATTTGCCTGTTTGTTTGAAAATAAAACATTTAAACTGCCATTGCACACAATGTTAATAGCTAAGGGTGAGCACACATCAAAAATCAGTCGTTTTAGTTCAAGCCACATAAAAATAAATCGCCATTTTACAGGCAGACTAGCTAAGCCATAGCAGAGCAGCAACAGTGATTCCACCAAGTGCTTAAAAAGGAGGCATTTTAATACTGTAACATACACCTAGCCTTGATCATAATGTTTTTTATTGAAAATATATCAGGGAAAAAAAAAGGCTACTTCTAAATTTAGACGTTTGGCCGTAGAACCAATGTGAAACAATATTTATATATTTTAATCAAGTCTATAATTAGTGCTACAGACAAAATTGAAATATTCAGCTGATCCTCAAACCAAATATCCTAGCTCTAAGCTCTTGCACATTTTTTCTTTTCCCCTTTTTTATGAGCAGAAAATATAAGAATCTGTATTTTTATAATGCTGCAGATTCTTTCTTACTTTCTTAAAATAAGCAGCAGTTGGAAATTAACTCACGTGGTTTAACAAACCATCCAGGCCATTTCTTTTTAACCTTTATTGACATTTTATGAAATACTCTTCATCATAAAATGGTAAAGTATACATTTTGCATTTAATTTAACTTATTCAATAGTATTTATCTAATGTATTGCACTGTGAGATTTTTGGGCTAGATTCTGCTTCCCTGAAGCTGAAGTAACTTCCCATTTAAATCTGTGCACAAAGGATCCAGCGCCTAAACTGACCGGTAAAGCTTCTTCCATAGCTTTCGCAGGCAGCCCTCAGTCGAAACTGCTGTCTAAGATTTACATCTTCTGAGTGAAAAAGTGAGCATTTTGGTGGAGTGACATAGAGGCCTTCTCAGCTCCTCTTGCTTATAGGTAAAGCCTGGAAAAGGCTGGGGTGAGGAAATGCAGTGTGCACGTATTCCTTCCTCTAAGTTCTATAGGAAGCAAAAGAAGAGTGGCCAGCTCGAGTTTTCTTCTTTGCTTTTTTTTCTCTTTACACTCCTTGTTTTGACTGGTCCACCGTTTCTCATATATACAGTTCATTGTTCCCTTTAGCTGTAACATTACATCTGTGTGGTAAGAGCAATGGGTTATCTTTTGGATGCGCTTTAAAGCATCCCCAGGGGTCGTGCAGCTGTCACATCCTGTCTTTCTTGGGCAGAGTTTTCAAGTCTGTCAAGTGTCACAGCATCTCAAAGTCTGGTTTTTCATAGAACCATAATTTTAAGAGAGGTTATTTTTCTAAATAAGGGAGAAAGATATGCCATTATCTATTAATGAAAGCAGAGAGACAAGCCATGTAAGAAAAGCTGAGAGAAATTGGAAGGATAATTAATATATTAACCGAAAAATGCACTTGTGGGCTGAGCAAAATGATTAATATGTTTATGTTGAATTTAGCAAATAATGTTGACCAAAAAGAATGTTTTTATTGGAAAGTCTATGATTTTTTCAGTGCATTCTGGTATCTTGCTTTCTAAGACATTTTACATAGTGCAGCTACTATTTGATGTAGTTGCTTAGATTCAAGAGGCTTAAATAAGACTCAAAGAAACATCTGAACTTTTGAGTACTCCGAGGGGGACATTGTGTAATTTATTAATTGGTAATTCTAGCTCACTTGTAAGTGATTTTCTCAATGGTGCACTTTTACCATACTGATATTTTATGGAAATCTACTGCCATTTTCCTTCCTTATTTTTTACAAGGGAAACTGAAGAACTTTTTTTTCTATTTTTGAATTAATGAAGTAAATAAAAATATTATTTTTCCAAATAAGAAAAATTCCTAGATTGTTGTGTTCAAAAAATCAGGACTAGTCTGTTTTATGCATTGTATAGATGTATAGTGGGGAAAATAGTTTACTGTCCAAAATGTTCACAGGTTTTTGTTTAGTAGTTTGGCATTCATCAAGTGCTTAGTATAGAAAAAAGGCAAATATACATATAAAAGGAATGGCAGAGTTTTTTTAAGAAAGAGTATATGCAAACATGTTTTATTTGCCAAAAGACAGCAAATAAACCCTATTAAATGTAACCAATTATTCTACGCTTTGTTCACAATATCACTATTTCATATTCTACAGTTCTATCGTAAAAGCTGGAATGGGTTCAAATCACAAAGTACAGAACTGAGTCAGGAGTGAAACTCTGGTATTTCTCCTGGCCCTTTCCCAATGAATCAGGGAATGGAGGGTGCGGGAAAGCAATTTCCAAGTAATACAAGGGACCTACCTTTAAACATTTTTCATGTCGACCTCTTTCACAGACTCAGTGGGAAATAAGTTCATTGTACCTCAAAGAATCAAGCTCCTTTTGTTAATGCAGAGTGCAGTCTGGTTTATATCAAATGTCAACAAAATAGGAAAAAGACATTATTGTGGAGAAGGTGTTAATATGGAACATGTACAGGTAACTACATAGCCAGTAGGAAGACTACTGTAGCACAAGATTGTGTTGGTTTCTAGAAGCTGAAAAAATCTTTTTAATCTCTGATTTTTTCTTCCTTACATGTATTACTTACCTAATCTCGTAGTGAAACAACAGCAAAAGTGCTGTCTGTGATCTAGAGAGACTTTCAGGTGTAGTAACGGTGGCTGGGATAAAAAGTCATTAACCTTTTGCTGTTCTTTAAAAGTCTGTGTCAAACTCAAGTCTTCCCTCAGCTGGGTTGGCACACAACGGAGAATGCTCCTTTTTTCCGTTCAGCCTTGCTATCAACTTGGCTCTTAATAAGCCAGACCATGGAGGCTTTTGTCAGCTAAGAGACGAGACACATCCCAGTCAGAAAAAGCTCCATGTTCTTCCTTCAATTAATGTTATTTAATTTCTCCTACCATTGTAACTAGGTGATCCCAGCTTGATGCTGAGTTCATTTGATGCTGTCGATTATTGTGCTACACATGACAAAACAGTGTAGTTCATTTCCTTAAATGCCTACCAAGTCATCCCACAGAAATCAGCTAATGCAGACAGAAAGGGAGCCAGAAGATTAAAAGACATAGTGGCCGGGGATGCTTATTGCTCATTGCCTCCTACCTGCTTTTTAATATCCCCTATATTGTGCATATCAGGGGTTCTGTTGTTCCTGGCTCCCTTGCTTGTTGGTTTCTGTGCATCCTTCCTGCTGAGTACCCTTTCCATGCATCCAGCTGTAATCTGCCCTCAGTGAGAAGATTCGTTAGTTTAGCATTTTAATTATAGTAGATACAACTTCTGTAGCTGATAAAGCAGGAGACTGATTTGCAAAAAAAAACTTGTGGGTTAAAGAGGAGTGAAGTCAGACTAGATTAGACTTAGCACAGATTTCTGAAGATTGTTTAAATCCAGCTGCTGAAGTGGATCAAACAATAAAGGGCTCGTCTGCCTGAGGGCAGCTATAGAAGGATGGGAGACAAGCTGAGCAAGGGAGCATTCTTTTTCCAGGACTTACACTAGAGGAGGGCTGGGAATGACTGCAAAAGACATCTGAGAGAGCCAGGGACTTTCTTCGCTGGCTCTCTAAGAATTGAATTAAAGCAAGAGGAAGGGCCACAGGCTTCTGGCGGGGTGTAAAATATAGGCCCGTGTGTCTGATGTGCTCCGTCTCTGCCTCAGGGCTTTAACAAAGAAACTGTGCCCCCAAGGCACTCTTGGGCCCCAGAATAATGCAGCTTCCCAGCACTGTACACATAGACGTAGAGGACGTAGAGGAACTGTGCCGGGTGTAGCACTGGCGGAACTCCTAGAGTCAAGTGGCAGAGCAAATAAAATTTTTAAGCAGGAGAAGAGAAGAATAACTGGATTTCTAAGGTGGTTATGGAGCAAAAGCCGTATCTCAAATAAAATCTTTTCCATAAATGTCTATAAAGCACCGCCGAACTTTACAATGCCCCATGGATGTTCTGTAATAGTAAGATGTGTATTATTTTGTTTAGCTAACTCTCTATTTTGCATGATTTTCCTAGGTAGGCATGACAGTGGGATGTTATGGAGGTAGATACTCAGCTGGGCTAGAATGTCAGTGGCTTTAGTAGCAATATGATGTTACGTTGATAATCTGCCACCAGCTGTGGCTAAATACAGCAGTATTAATTCATGTGCACGAATAGATCTTTGCAAAGCCCAGGTGATCTCATGGACATGTATTTAAGAGACGGAAAGGTCCCCCCACGTCTCCACCTGGAGATGGGGCATTTTATTTACTGTGCAACACTAAGCAAGCCCTTCTTAGCCCTCTGGCATATTGTTTAACTAGGGCAGTGTTACGCTGGGGTTATGTGACTGGATGCCATTTAGGCAAACATTTCTTCTTCCTGCTGTCTCATTGTCATGGTTACCCAGCAATGTGGTGCGCTCTCTACTTCCTTGAAACAGGGCCCCATCCTTTTGCATTCAGATGCAGCAAAGAAATGTGGCACTTACATGCTTAAATACTTGACTGTGCTGCAGTGGGAGCATCAGAAATGCCTTAGCGTTGAATGGTTTGTCCAACAACTCAACTCTGTAACCTCCCTTATCATTAAGAAATCTAGAAAAGAAGGGCAGGACCAGAGAGACTAATAAACAATTTCAGTCAAGGGACGGAATCAAAGTTTATTGAAATAAGAGGGAGTCTTTGCATTGGCTTTATTAGGTTGACATAGATTGCTCTTTTTTAACTTTCTTAATTGCAGCCTATCATAGCAGGAAAATGCATTTTAAATCATTTTTGGATACAAAAAAGTGAAACCCTAAAAGTGAATTAAATTTTGAAAATGGAATTCTTTCTGTGAAGAGTTTGTTACAGAATGAGTTTCAATGAAGCAAAATATGTCATGTTTTGTTAAATATGAACTGAAAGGTTTCATTAAATTAAATGTTTAAGATCAATGCTTGACATCAGTTTGGTCTGAGAATATGACTCAGATGTTGAAGGCGTTCCTCCCTTTTCATTCAGAACACACTAACACCAAGTGAAAAGCTCACAATGAGCAGTTTAGTGGGCCAATTTGGCTTTGTTTCCTGGCTAGAGAATATCTGCGAACAGTTATGATTTCCTCCATCATTCCATTAGTTGAAATTACTTAAAATTTGTTTTAGGTTTTTTCTCTAAATTGGATTAAATTGATGAAAGCTTTTAGAATTGCATATTGTCAGTCCCAATCAATTCATATGAAACTGAAAAAGTTTCCTCCTTTTTCAGAAAGGAACACTAGAAGGAGTTGCAGGTTATTTTTATTGTTTATTATTAGTAAGATGCAGTTGTTAATCTGGTACATCAACTATTAGCTTGCTTGAGTTATGATACTACCTTTGTTTGACTAGGATTGATTGGATAAGTTTCAGAGTGGTGTATTTTTTTCACTGATTGGCTAAATGGGGAGATTTTTGCAGTAGGAGTAATTACCTATGATGAACTCAGGGATTTTTTGGTTAATATCCCTGATCAACTTGCCGGGTTTTTTACATGGCAGGAAAAGTTTGACAGTAAAATATAACCCTGTGCAAGACAACCTCTGTAAAATATATGCATGTCAAGTTTACACCAAGACAGATAGAACTTTGGTGGCACATACAACCACGCTTTTCACCTCATGTGTGTTTCTCAATGCCTTTAGAATCAAATCTATAGGTTTGGAGCAGGTCTTCTGAACTAAGATTTGTCTCACCTAAGAGGCAAATGCAAGACAGGCAAAAATGAATTAATGTGAATGAACTTTATTTTTTGTTTGTGCACCGTTCTAGTTTTCTTCCTTAGCTATAAAGAGATCTTCTTGAAAGCAGTCACCCAAATACAAAGTTTTCCTTGGTTAGATTGCCACAGAAAATGCTTAGGTTTCTGTTTAAGTGAGACCATCGTTTTACCAAAGGTATAGATGACTTTTTCGTAAATGCATAAAGCATTAGAGAAGACATCACTAAAATAGCATGCTGAAAGGTAAACTAGGTTTCCTGCTGAAGTATATAATTTACATTGGAACGTGCACAGCTGTGGAATTTAGATATTTAGCTCCCGCATAACTTTGAGGAACGTATTGCTTTAGAATTACTAAGACAGTGTGCTATAAAGCTGGAATTATGTCCCTTGTTGAATTCATTCGTATACGTCAGCATTTTAAATTAAAAGGAATTTAAATGCTCTCAAAAGTTTAAACTTCTAGAGGTTGCTTATAGAAGCAAATCTGTTCATAGCTGACTACTCCTACTTGAGGTCTGCTGTCTACTTTCTGTGCATCTCCCATTAGCAGTATCTTTTAGTGTGATATCTGTGATACTCCACACAGTGAAAGGAATATTGGTGCCTGCTCTACGTTACGTGGTGTTAGTGTCAGCAGGTATTGTATTGGCACCCAGAGCACATGCTGGGACATAGAAAAAGAGCTTTTCTCAGATCAACTTTCTCTAGCAACATAAAGATTTATTTTAACACATGCGAAGAGGTCAGTTTAGCTTCCTCCATATTAGGCACATACGGGTTTTGAGGTACGTAAGCATTATGAGCCATTAGCATTTTCCATTGCTCTCTTCAAAAAAGGGAAAAAGCATATATGCATATGGTGTGAAAGAATAAACTCAAATGAAGTAAGTTGCTGGCAGTCATCACCTCCGCTGCAGTTGGAGTGCTGTGGTACCATCAAATGTCAGCATAAATGTCAGTCACAAGATTACAAGCAGCAGTGGGTTTTTATGAACAGGACATCTGGCAAAGCCAGAAAGCTCGTCTAATTCCCTTTTCTTCTGATTCCATTTCCCTTCATAATGGCAGCACCTGAAATGGCCATTTACTTCTGTGTCATATCTTTAAGATAATTTATGTAGTTAATAGAGAGGTTGTACTCTTAATCTTGGTTCATGCCATTGCTGCTTGATGCCAGAGTAATTTGGTGTACAGCGTATTAAATGTTGTTAACATTCTGCTGATACGTTGCCTTATGTTCATAGTTTGGTTTGGAAATTAGCATATGGAAAACGGTCCCTTAGCATTACTCTCAGTCAAAGGTACAGTGACAACTAGTGAGAGCAGCTTTTCATTTAAGCTAATAAGTAGCTTCTCTTTGCTTGCTGCGCATAAATAAAGCTATCTGGGTTGGATTGCTCAGGGATATCCCAAAGCAACAGTATGCATGTTGCTTGGAGTCTGTCAAAAGTAACTAAGGGAATGACAGGATTACTTTCAGTAGGCTTTAAGTTAATATTTTGTTATCTCCACTGGAAAAAAAATGCAAAACTTTGCAAATGGAAACAGATTGAAACACACTGAGTGCTTAGACTCTCTGTGAAAAAGCTGACCCAAGCAGCTAGAACATTTTAACCACGATTCCTGGGAGTGGGAAGTGATACAAGGTTTTTAGGTGACTGGCCAGATACACTTCAGACTTTTTAGGGGAATATTCCTCAGACTTTTCAGAAAATTGAATCCTTATAGGATTTCAAGTCAAGAGCCTCAGAAAAAAGGCATTGAAAACTACTATTTCATTTTTAAAAATAGAGGTTGTCGTCCTCAGGCCTTTTTATAGACTGCCCCTGCCATGACTCCTTTGATCCCCAAGACCCATATTGCCCCTGCCATGGATACCTAACTAGAACTAGTCTGTCCTCTCTTCTATGCATCAGCTCTCAACGGTCATCAACTTTAATTTTGGACCTTGTGCCTTTCACTTCTCTCAGGAATTCCACAGTGTCCTATTTTTTAGAATATGGTCAAAAGAATAAGTGACCCCAAGGAAAAATAAGCACGTCAGCCTTGGTAATTCCTGATGGTGTTAGAGGTCTTACATCATATGGCTGAGCTACCTCCTATTTGCACAAGCTTAAGGGTATGTGCATTGGGAAATAACATGGAACAACAGCTGGTACCCTCTGAACTCATATCCTATCGCAATAACATGCTCATAAGCACACACAAATAGTCTAATCCCAGCCTATAGGGTATCCCCTCTACTTGCCTTGAAAACATCTCTGAACTGGGTTACCCATTCCACTCCCCTTCAGCGTCTGACCAGTGAGGAACAAACTGACTCTTCTTGATCTCAGAAAAAAAATACAAGAAAAAAGCAGGTGGCCTGTGTTCTCCACTCGCGCGTCAAAGTCAATGCAGGACAAAATTGCGGTCCCTCTCTGGTTTCCTTCTGCCTTCTGTGTCACTCCCACCGAAAAACATGCTACTCCAGAGGAATCAGATGTCCTTGGTTTTTATCAACAGCAGGCCATAGCATGTTTGTCAGTCAGTCCGTAAGCTGTCTGGAGTCAGGGGATAGAATTTTAGAAGTTAGTTATTAAAGTATGTGTTGTCTTTTAACAACCCTTAAGTGTTTACTGAAGTGGTTTATTTTGAGCCATTCTTTCTCCCTGATGGCTTTCTCCCTGCTTCTCATCAACTTAAATCGAGAGTAAACTTCCCAATAGTCAAATCAAGATCTAGTTTTCATAATTCATTATACAGCAACTCTATTTCCTCTGCAACCCCTTACAAGACTCTGCTTTAAAGCTACAACTTACTCTCCCAATGTTTGTAACTAGAAATAAGTGCATG
Source organism: Chionis minor (assembly GCA_013398295.1). Lineage (NCBI taxonomy): Eukaryota > Metazoa > Chordata > Aves > Charadriiformes > Chionidae > Chionis > Chionis minor. The sequence goes on from VZSF01006297.1 coordinate 707,090, forward strand.
TTTAAATATAAACACCATTTGAGTTTACTTCTCTGTACATGTAAGCAAAGAACTATCAGAAAATAGAAGAGATCAGATACAATCACAAGACACTACAGCCATGAATCAAAACAAAAAATACCTTTGCCCTCTCCATGCTGAACATGAAGCAAATATAAATCTTGTGGCTGAGGTCCATCTTTTATCCTAAAAACAAGAAAAAAATTAAATACAAAAACCTCTTGTATCTTTGCATGCACAAATTAATTGTATGACACAGAATGGAGAGTAAGAGCAATGTCTTTCCCTTGCATGACAAGTTGGCACCTAAATAAATTCATGAACATGAGACTGATGTGAAGAATGATGGTAATGAAAATGTGGGTCCTCCAGTAACTAGACTAGTGCTTTTAGGAGGAACAAAAATGGTCATTTTCTATATATGTGTGATGCACAGATTAAATGTGCAGTTAAATATTCAAATAAAAAAAGCTGAATTCTCTTTTAAAATGCCTTCTGACAAACGAATTCTGACCCTTTTCCAGTGCTTCTGCATAGTTAAAGCACCATGAGATCACATGCCATTTTCAGGAAGCAAGCAGATAGCTTCTTGCTAAAGGCTTATTTGTGAGAATCTCGAACTGCTCAAGTGATTTATGGAAACCAACAGATTTTCTGGATACATGTTGCAGCAACAGCAGCAAAGGATCTCCGTGACCCTTCCCTTCATAATACTCCTCTTCTTATGACAAAACCCGTATGATTAAGAAAATAGAGACATTTGTGCCAAAGAAGCAACCAAAGGCAGCCAGTGGGTGATTTAGGACTATGAAACAATAGATGCAGCTGCCTAACCAAAGAGAAAAGTAACAAAACCAACATTAAATGAGAGGAAAATTAGGACTTTTGTCGTGAAAACAGTGGTCCTGTTCAGTGCCTGAGTACTGGCAAGAGTTTCTGAGAACACGTACTTTGTAACCTCTTTGGGAAGCACCATGAAGATTGTGTTGTGGTGCAACCCAGTAAATGCTTCTAGAGGGAATTCTTTGGCATATGAATCAACCATATGCATGGACTATGCTGCAGAGATAGCAGGTAGACTGGCAGTTGGTGAAAGAAGACGCAAAGCAAATTTTCTAAATTTATTTGATAGGAGTGACAAATGGAAGACTAAAGCCAAAAGGGCATATTAAATAACACAGGCAGTTTTGACATTATTTTTGTTTTGGTAGGACTTAAGCAAGATGCAAGACCATCTGTGTCCAAAAAAGCCCCACCTCACAAAGATCGGGATTGAGAAAGGGAAAACGGAGTAACTGAGGGAAGAGCCATGGTCAAGTCCAGTTTATCAAAATTGCTGCTTGTTTTAGAAGAGATGGATAAGACTAGGAAATCAGACCAGAGCACGGTAGCTAGAAAAACATTTTCAAAATAGCTACCTAAATTTGGATTAAAGAAGCAAACATTGAGGCCTGTCTGTAGTAGCCTTATTGCTGAAGCCGCAGTGGTTTTACGTGATTACATCGATGTTATCCAGTCTCAAGACAAAAAACGAGTAAGATAGATCAACCCAATGTGAGGAGAATGGCAACAGCATCTGGCAGACAGCTGCAGGAGCTCAGTAGAAAGCTCTGTGTCATGTCCAGTGGAGGGGGCCATAGTTATCTGGCCCAGCGCTGCTGCCCTGGAAACAACCCTTTCAAGGCTTGTTAAGACTGGAAGGTGACTCAGAATTAGGATTCTAATTTTTTTGCCCACTTTTTTAAAGAAAAGAGGGAGTTGAGTGTTGTTGGTCCAGAGGCAAATCTAGCGTGTGATAACAGAGTGTTTGACTGAGGAGCAGAAGGAGATACAGAGAGAGGAGAAGGATCATCAGGGTTGGTGGTAAAACCACAGGTGGTGGGGGAGATGTTGGAGACAGAAAGATGCTGGTCACCAGCAGAAATTATGTGGGATTTGGGGGAGGAAAAGATGGAAAAAGATGGCTGCAAGTGGTCAGAAGCCTAGTGAGGGGATCAGAAAAATGAGCAATTGAACATGGACTGATGGGTATGTATGTCAACTGGGCATCAGAATGGTGAATTTTAAATATATAGGCATAATTTGATCCAGACTTTCTAAGAGACAATTGAAGTTCCAGGCCACAGTGGGGAGAAAAGAAATGATAAACCCATGGGATTTCAAAAAATGAGAGGAAATGCAAATGATAGACACCAACACAGGTGACATTTGTCAGAAAGAACAAAATGGAATGGAAGACCAAAAAAAAGGAAGAGAGGGTGGAGAGCGGAATCCAAGAAACAGAACTGTGGATAACATCTGCCTTCTAACTGTTGCTACAAATTTATCCAATGCAGAATGTGCGTGAAACTTTCACTGCCCTGTCCCTATTTTGGGGGGGATTGTCTTTTTTTTTTTTTTAGGTTAAAAACATACAATTCATTTGTCTGCTGTAGACTTGTTCATGACAGACAAATATAATATAACAGATTATCTTCCATTAAAAAACTGCAGACTTGGGTCAGCTGCCATGTAACTCATTCAGTTTCATTCCCTCCCAAGGGTTCCATCTATCCCCACAAAATATATTCATGTGTACTAAGTTAGGGGTTTTTCATGACTAGGCAATATCCCTGTTCCCTGGAAACTTGCCGTTGTTATTTGTCTTTGTGAACCTTCCCTTTGAAAATGCCAAATCCTTTAAATTAATGCTTGGGAGGGTCATATTTTGCATTTCAGTTGTTGAAAAGACCTTGCATTTATTCAACAATATAAAGCTCCCTGAGGATCAGCAACCACAGTTTATTATGTAAAAGTGTGCTGTGCTTTCTGTAATTTGGGAGTTGACTAATCACACAATCATAGCTACCAACATTGAAAATTATAATATCTTTTTCATTCTTCTATTATTGCTTTTTTTCACATGAAACATAGCTTGTTTTTTATATGGTTAGGTCCTGCTCCCAGTGAAGTATTTGTCTTCCCTAGTACCGAACAGATCCCTGCTTGGTTGAAGTAATGTCTTCAAAAAGTTTTGGATGGTTAATTTTTGGTCTCCATCCGGATTTCTTTCATTCATTACCAGCTATGAGGCATTTGAATTATCATGAGGTAATTTTATTCAGCTGTGCTTTTCAGCAGGAGTAGCTTTAGCATAGGAAAGCCATCAATGTGATTTTAGAGAGAGCATCAGTATCCTCAATTGTCCTTAATAGCTATTTCATTTTAAAATTGTATTTAATTAAAGCAAACAAAATTTTGAGAAGCAAACTCAGATTCTTGGAATTAAACACACAGCTTTCCTGAGCAGATAATAATTCTAAGGAGGGAAATGAAAACAACTATGAGTAAAGGTAAATTGGGTTAATGTGCTAAGTCTAGGGATTCTTGTATCTTGGTCTAATAGTGCACAGCTTGCTCACTTGCCTCTGTTCTCTTAATTAAGATTACATGGAAAAAATGAATACGGTAAGAGCAAGGCCTTGTTTTTTAGTGAGACATAGTACAGAGAAAATGCCTGGGGATGTCAGGTCCCCAATTTTGTCTGATTTCTACCTTAAGAAACTTAAGTTCTCCTTAATTCCTTAAGTTAAAAGGAATTAACTCCTTTACTGTTGCTCTTGTGTGTAACCTGCAGCAACCCATATAGTTCTTCTGTCTCAGCTCCTCCTGCATAAAATGCAGAAACGTTAAATATAGAATTGTTATGGTCACATTAGTTGTGTGAATAATTAAGGTGGATAAGTAGTCAGCTGAACGTATTTGCACAATTCTGTACCACCATTTTAACCACAGCCTCCAGGTCTGCATGTACTTACGTGGTCGTTGTTACCATCTGAGTTTCCCAGAGTCCGATGTACTGTACTTTCCACATGCTTTGCCAAACAGAGAGATGCTATTTGTTGTCCCCAAGGACAAACGGGAGTCTTAAATGCACACTTGTTTTGTCCTCTCCAGCATTTTATAATGTTTTGATTGATGAAACGTTAGAGTATGAGGAAAACTTAACTTTTATTTTCTGTGATTCCTGTGCTTTTTTTGAGGGGTGGTGTATAGTTTTTGCATTTAACTCAGCCTAGACAGTAAAAGACTCTTATCAATTTGTTTATGTCTCCAGTCCACATTCTGGTGTCACAGCCTAAGACAGCTTGCACTGTTTGGGTTCATAGCATTGCACTAACATGTTTTTAAGTTTAGAAAAGAATTCAGTGTTCAGCAAAAATTTTAAATGAAAATCCTTTCTTTTCACATTAGATTTAGTAAATCCCTTCCCTTTCACAAATGAGAAATCAGGACCTAAACTGTTCTGACAGCATTTCTAAGTTTTTCACTTTCGAAGCTTTTTGTGTTTTATAAATCTAATTAACTGTAATAAGAAAATAATAGGACATAATGTTTGTTTTACAAGGTGATTGATCTCTTGGCAGCCTGGCAGACTCTTTTATTGATTGGTCGGTGGATAATGTCAGAGTGGATATGGCCTGGAGGAGAATAGCTGACACCTAAATCCATATGTGACAGATTACCATCTGTGTTGGAAGACAGGTTTCTTCGTAAAATTGCAAAGATAACAGGTGAAAATGGAGAAAGTGACATGAGGGAAATGTGTTGAAACCTGCCTCAACCTTTCCATGCTCTAAGAGCATTTACACAAAGCTCTCTATTTTGCGGGCAGCCTGTTTTTAGGGTAAGGGAGATTAAAATTTAATTACACTCATTCCTGTCTGCCCAGTTGAGTTTTAATTATGTTAATTAGGAAAATGCCTTGCCCTACAACCTAGCTATAAAGCTAATTAAACAGAGAACCTTCATTTGCTACTTAGTGTAACTTCAGTTCAGTAATGATTATCATACATTACAGTTAATTAGCACTGTGGGAGGGAAAATGAGGATGTCACTGAAGTGCAAAACTCAAATTAGAGGTGCTGTAATATATGCCTTATTTCACTTTGTAGATATTTGATGCAGGGAAGTCACACACTGCCCTACCTGCCCCAATTTCACATTTGTTAAAGGAGAATTAATTAAACTTATCTTTCCTGTAGAAGTGTTGTGTAGGTTTAATGTAATGAAGCTGATAAGATGCTGGTCTTTGAAATCCTCGAGTAGAAAACAGTGCATAAATAGAGTTATTCCTCCCTGAAACATGCAAAACACGTTAGAGGCAATAAACTACACTGGGAGAGCACAGTCTCAGGTGGAGTGGTGGAACAGCACATGTACTACCTAAAGTAAAGACTGCTGTACAGTTCTGCACACATTTACAAAATCTTCCAGGGCAAAACACTACCAACATGGAACAGGCTGCTGTATGAAACCATTCAGAAGCCCAGACCGCAAATTAAAAACACCTGTAATTTAATTAAAAAAAATTTGACAGTTAATGACTTTGATTCAAAATGTTTTGTCCAATTAGTATAATACATTTAAAAGTATTGGTCCTGAAAATATCAAGTGATAATTACCAATACCCTATTATACAGATGGAGTAAAGTAGAGAGGTGTTACAACTTGCCCGTAAACCCATTGTAAAACTGGAACGAGGACTTCTAACTCCCTGTAAACTACCAGACATCAGCTGGTTTGATGTTTTCTGGAGGGAGCAGCAGAATCTAAGATCTGCCTTGATTTAGATTTTCTCACAGTGGCACTGAATCCAATGACTCTGAGGATATGAAATTATCTTTATACCTTAATAAAATATCCCTGGCATACGTTATTTAAAACACTGTGGAAAATGTTATTTAGAGCATTGCAAGTGTAGCCTGATAGGTTATGTTTACATTAATCCTGAGTTACTTAATATATTTCAAATGTTATTGTAAAGTGACAGGCAAATACTAAAATAATTGCAATCTGAGCATTGGTGGCTTTGGTAATATTTGTAATGTAGAGCGACATGTAGAAAAACATGTGTTTTGTGCAAGCCTGTGCTGATTGACACACTGTCTAAGCAAGGCAACCTGTTGGGTTGTACACTGGGCTTGAATTCAAGTTTGGATGAGTCAGTTTGTTTTTCTCTGCCTCTATTTCCCCACCTCTGACATGGGGTTAAAAAGTTTTGTGGCTACTTTATAAAGTACTTTGTGGTCTGCGTGCATGAGTGAACTAATACCTGTGTCAACAAGGCAACGCTAGTTATAAGATTTAGGGGACAGTGGTGATTTGTAGAAGCATGAGAAAAGAGAGGGAAAGAAAAGCAGAGGAAAAATATGAAAACAGGGAATAAGAAGAACTAGCAGACTAGCCCAGAAAATATTGCAGAAAATATGTCTATATTGATGTCCACTGTATGCTGGTAATAGCATTATTAATCCTAGCATGCTGTCATTAATTAAAACAAGAAGGATATGAAGTTTCTGTAATTATTTTAGGTTGATCTGGGAGTATATTATTTCCCTGGAGCTAAGTAGCATTTTGAAACTGCAAAGGATTAGACAGACACAATCAGTTCAAATATTTGTCCAGCCATTGAAAGGAGAAGCCTCACTTCCGCCTGTGATGAGGCTTTGGAAATCTCCATATCCATCATTGTTCAACAGCTAAGTGAAGATTGCACATTGATTACCCTTTCGGTTGCCTTTAAGCAGCTTATGGGAAATGTTAAATTCAAAGTTGCCTAAAATCCCTACTTTTTTATTTGTTCTCTGACTGGTATGCAGCAAGGCAAATCCTTGTGAATTTGTATAGACGCATGTGCACAGGCGTGCGCGCACACACCCTGAGCAGAACCAGGTCCTTCCAAATATGAATTGCGCTGAGCAGCTTTTAGAAAGGTACAAGTGGAACAGGAGCAATTATTCCCATTAATCTTCACAAGGACATGAAAAGAAAAATAACAGACTGCCTGTTCCTTCTAGTCAAATTGTGGCTATGCAACTTATCACAGAGCATCTGAGTTTCTGTTCCTTATTTAAAACTGAAAAGTTGATTCCCTCATATTTTGAGATTGTCATCAAACTTAGGATAATGGCTTGTTTCAGAAATATTTTATTTATTCCTACTTCATTCTTCTAAAATTATTGCCCCTTCCATTCTTCTGAAATTAGCTTTTGAGTGCCCAAAAGAATATAGAGAGCTTTGTGAAATAACTACAAAGAATGGGCATTTTAAAAGAGTTCTTGGATCCGTGTACCAAAACTGTGACTTATTAGCAAATGCCACAAGGCTCTAGGGTCACATAAGCAGATCCAGAAAGCAGTTGTGCTTGACTTCACCACAGTGTCTGTCTTGATGCCAGGCCTTTGCTTATGGGATTTGCTGAAAGCCTGGACTGAGATGTAACAATGCCCATAGAGATGACAGCGGGTCACAGAAGCTGGAGAGGAACTTCTCCACTGTTTGTGAATAGCAAGACAACCCAGGGCTTGTTTCTGGCTCCAGATGGGCCCACAGTTTTTGTGATGATGTTGCTGAGTTCCATCTCCAGAGTAGTATTTACAATTGCTTTTTCCCCCAAATATTACAATGTTAAAGAAGGTTTTAGCTGCCTTTGTGCAAATGTTTGCTTTTTTTTTGTTTTAGTTGCATGGGGGGAGAGCAATGAACCATTTTCAGTGCTAATGTGAGGCTTGTGTGCTTAGTTGCCCGTTAGGCCATACCTCCACCTGGCATTTTTTACTAGTAAATTTTAATGCTTCCGTAGTTCTTCATTGGCCTGTATTTTCCATTTCTGTGTGTGTCCCATTTGTGCTGGGCACATCAGTTGGTATTTGTAGCAGATCAGCAGCTTGTATGAGCAAAGTATCGTTTAACAATATTGACTCACAGCATTAAGAGAAATCCTTTGGGATTTCATTGCTAATGCGCTGAAAGCCCATCAGACCTCCTAGTCTGAAATGACCAGCACATTGTCTGAACACTCATCATCAGGGCATTTTACATACAATCCCCCACAGAGAAATATAGTCCTTTACATACTTTTGCATTCCTGGGGATACAGGGGGGCAGAACACTGTGGAAAGTTTGAGCCATTCTACTGCAACTTGTGTCATCTGTTGAAAAGGAGTCACTTGAGAACTATGTTTGAAGACACCAGGTTTATGACTCCTCTACAGTTCCAATAATAGTATGGGGATATTTGACTAAATGATTTCAAAGCTGGTGGAGATACTATGATGGGTTTCCACTGTGTTTTCCTTCCCTACATGATAGGCAGATGTGCAGTCTCTGTGAAGTTCAAACGGGCACTTGACAAAGTTGGGTACCAGTCAGTTTAAAGATAAATAGGACGTCACCTTCTCACACAGTGGAATCATTTATTTTCACATGGCTCATAACACGAATTATTTATAGCCATGGAAAGAAAAATAGTGGGGATATAGACACGGTGCAATTTCTGTGAACCAGTTAGACATGATACGGTTGGATACTGCTCTCTTCCAAGTGAAATGCAGCAATGCACTGCTCTCCATAGAGTGAAATAATTTTTACATGCCTTGTCAGTCTCGCTATAGCCGTGGAAAGAAATACAGTGAAAGCAGAGACATTGGCTCTGTTTGTGTTATTTAGAATGTTTTTGCAGCTAACTGTTTTGACCTCTATTCTGTTTTGATGGTCCTGGTTTCAAAAGGCCACGTCATGTTTTCCAGCTAGAAGAAATGAATAAATACTTTCTTTTCCTGTGGACTGTCCCAAGTTTTACCAAGATCCTGGTTCATAATTATTCCAAAGAATTGCTGGTGTAAAACTGATATGGTGCATTGTCAGTGGAATTACAATGATTAACAGCTTCAAATCTGCCCTCTGAGGCCAGGAGGGTTTCATTTTTGTCCCTTATGGTCTTCAGAGACCCTGAAAAGAAAGTTAGTGAGACTGGAATTTGGAATTTAACATGTGAAATCCAGGGGCCATCATTTAAAACGTCAATCCTTACTTCAGAATGGTGTTTGACAGGCTGCAAGTAATTTCTGCTTCAAGCAGTCTCAGGCATCGGAGTAGCCCAAAGGTCATGTTGTTCTTATCACAGATAAAAGAGATCTTCTTCATGATGGATGACTACTCTGTGTGTTTATGATGCATGGTATATTAGTAATTTTAATTCACAATTTCATTTATCCAACAGTTTTGTCAGGGCAAGCTAAACTATAGTTAGGTACACCTGTGCTGTGCAAAAGGATGGGACTGTTGTGGTAATCCATCATAAGACCTGTAACACAGTCCCAGTTGCACGTACTGGAGCCGTGAGGAATCACTTCTACAAATGGAAATGCCAGCCTGCAGGAACTGGGCCAAGAAGTCTTGTGTCTTCACTGCTGATCTTGACCTGTGCTGAAACCAAATGGGTTGCTGCCTCCAGTCTCACGGTATTATGTAGAGTAACCCCTTAGTGTGTTCTTCACCAGGTTTACCAGGTTGGGAACCTAAGGTTTTCTCTTCTTGGCTAGCCTAATCACCAAAACTGAAGGACCACAGACAACAAACACAACTCCTGGTTTCAGGTCACTTTGAGAACTTTGTTACCCGAGACATAAAGATTTGAGCTGGCTTTGTGCAAAGCACTCAGGGCGTAATACCACCACAGCTGCTACCTACCATTTTACCCTCGTGCTTTCGATAGTACTGAATTCAAAAGCCACTCCTTTGCAGAACCAGGCACAAAAGAAATAAGCAATAGTATTAGTTCAGAGGGTCTCAGATCAAATTTGCTCATAAGCAGACCTTCATAAGAATATACATTGCTCTTGCTTATTTGAATAATACATCCTCCTGAGCATGTTTCTGTCAATGTCAGTGCAGCAAAGTGACGTTTAGAAAAGAGGGCTGAATTTGCCTCTCAGATATTAGAATTTCTAGATTTACCTCCTCACTCCTCTTGCTGTTGTTTATATTTTACAGGCAGAAACGTGGTAAGAGCCATGCTGCTCTCCCATGTTGGTAATCACATGTTTTCACAAATGAATGAATGACATCCACTAAAAGCCATCCTACATTCAAATAATTTTTAAATGTGCCCTTCATTCACCAGCATCATGCCGTCATTGATAAATTTCCATCTCCACATATTAGCTCTTTTGGCACCTAGATTTGCATTTTGCAAGACTTGCTTTCAAAATGGCCAGCTGTTACCTTAAAGTTTCAAAGCTCTTACAGCAAGAGGCTTTTTAATAGGAAACATCGCTCTCCACTCAGTTTCCTGAAATATCTTGTTTTCACTTCCAGAAGTGGGCAGCCAAGGCTCTATGTCATATTACTTCTTCACGGTATGCATCCCTAAAAAAGGGCTATTTTTGGCATTGTTCTTTTCCTGGAAAAAAAAAAAGTAATTTTTTTTCTTTTTCAAATAAACATGGATCCATTGCTTCATAAGTGGAGGAGGATAGAAAGATGCCCTGTATTTCAGATGAGGTTCTGTGACCTATTATATGCTTACTGCACAAGCTTTTATGGCTTGGAAAAGGGACTGGTCATTCCAGTTCTTCAGTACCTTTGGGAAAATTTATAAGGTGTAGGAAATGGAATCACCAGTCTGAAATTCAGAACAGAGGTATTGCCAAGTTCATCAGTGCACTTCATAATCATTATTTAAAATAAGAGCCATTGATCCCATGCTTCATACATATATATGGCTTTCAAATGAAGACAATAGGTGTTCTGCCTTAAGAACAACTGAAGAAGCAACATTTCACATGCGCTTACTAATGTACCGTATCAAAAAAGTTAGACACATTAAAATGGGTATTCAGTGACGCTGTGTTCATAATGGACAAACTAGCATTTAATGCTAATTCCGAACAAAAGTATCCCTATGTTTATGTATGTAAGGATAATGGAAGTATTTTTTCAGAATGCAAATGTGTTTTACTTTGTATTTGTTGTTATTTCAATTTTTCATGTGTTCTTGGGTTTTTATAGTTCCTACATAAGGTAAGGGATTCACGTTTTATACAGGCTGAAGTCTTCTGTCAGGCAGACCACTACATCTAAAAAGAAGCTTCCCTGAATTTCCATCAAAGTGCCTCAGCTTGGGTTGTCTTGTGGTTCTAGTTCTGAGAGAAATACCTCTGTCTCCAGAACAACTCAGCCCATAGCTCTTTTTTAAGCCTTGCGAGAAAGGTTAGGGAAGAGATACATCTGACCAACCTGATTCCTAATGGGGACAGCAGCCTCCTTGGGGATCTGAGTAAACTCCTGTACTCCTGCCCTGAACTGCTGCATTGCTGTAGTGAGCTAAACTGTTGCCTGTTCATTCTTTGCAGACATTGATGAGTGCTTGGTAAACAATGGTGGCTGTGACCATTTCTGCCGAAACACAGTTGGAAGCTTTGAGTGCAGCTGCCAGAAGGGCTATAAACTGCTCACAGATGAACGGACCTGCCAAGGTAATCCTTCATTTATTTTAGTCTTTGTGTAACAAGGATGTTATTTTCAGTGGAATTTTTTTTGGTAATTGAGTCATTTGTACTACAGGTTTTACTCGTACTGTCAGAGAAAGTGAAGTTAGAAAAGACCTACCAAATTTCTGTTTTCCATACTGAGGTTAGACGACTTTTGGAAATGTCTTGTTTCATTGTTTTTAGTAGTAGGAATGACAGTGTCCTGATGAAGTGCGAAAATCCGTGTGGTTTAGTGAAATAGACTCAGGAAAGAGCCTTACATTCAAATCCTCTAATTTGCTATGATCTGAATGGGACGGAGGCTTATCTTATTTACACCAGAGTCATAGAATAACCTTTTGTAACATTTAAACTGAAAAAAGAGTCTAATTTGTGAGCTCACCTTTGCCTGACAGAATCTATTTATGGAGAGATAATGGAGGTATTTTGTAAGAATTCAAATGAAGTGTGCTTTATATTGTTTGCTGTGCATGTCATGATTTGTTATCTAAGTCATATGTTGTTATATATTCTATGACTAATTAAGTGCATAACCATTTCTGACTTAAGTATTAACCATATACCTTTGGAGAAGTGACACTTTAAGCCTTTGAGCTCTGTAACTTTACTCTTTAAAAGCCTCTCCCCACCTGGGAAGGAAAATCAGGAAAAAAACAAGGAAACTCGGGGGTTGAAATATAAACAGATTTAATAGAATAAGACTAGATAATTAACATTAATAATACTAAAGAACCCATATTGATCCCAATACCAATACATAATATACAAGGATTATACTCGCCAATTGTATCAGTCGGAAGCTGTGTACTCAAAGCAGTGGGCAGCAAATGTGGGACACTGCGAGTGCTACGGCTGTGGGAGGAAGGGCAGGCCTTAGGGGTCCGGCACTGGGACAAGAAATTCTCAGGATCGCAGCCATCAAGGAAGAGAGAAAACTCCTCAGCAAACTTTCTAATTGATATTGAATGTGACATTCATGGTATGAAATAATCCTGTTGGCCAGCTTGGGTCAAGTGCCCAGGTCTCACTCCTCCTCATCCCAGCACCTAGCTAGCTCGAAACACTGAGACCTTGAAAGCCACCTACTGGGCCGTAAAGAAAATATTTTCACAAATTCAGAAACTAGAGTCTTCTAAAAGTGCAGTTTTCCCAAGCATTAGAAGAGACCTTACCAAAAAGTAAAATTACCGAAAGAGAAAATTAATCCTTTGTCGCTCAAACCAGGACAGTATGTCATTCAGAAAATTTTCTGTTGCATCTCATTGGCAATTCCATCATCTGAGAAGCCTACTCTACCCTGACTGTGTGACTAGACACAAGGCAGTCAGTGCAAGGTTGGTTTCAAGCTGGGGCAGGATGGGAAAAGCTGAGAGTGGCACAGTTAGTGACACATGACTGGGCAGAAATAACGTTGCAGGATCACGTCAGACAAAGGTAAGTTGTCAGGTTTTGATATACCTGCTAAAAATAGGGACAAAATGTTAAAAGGAAATGCTCCCTTCGTAATGTATTTAGAGATAGTTAGGAATACTTTCTGGTTCATGAATTTCATGTGTCACGGCATGCTCTCACTGTGGTATCAGTCAGAGGTTTCACCACTGAAGTAATTGTAATTACACCAGTGAAAAGCTCAAGAGAAAAGTCAAGCCCTGCATTCTTGTTAGGCAAGAGCTGGTGCAGAATTTATTTATTCATTATGCAAAGTCTTAGTAATAGGTTTTGAAACCTACCTATAAGTAATCAGATATCTATGGTTATAATGGGAAACTAGAAGCAGCTCTGTAAATGTTTTTCAGCTGATTTTGGTTCTTGGTGTGTCTGGACTATTGAATGAGTGAGTCACTGGTAACAGGACTTACTGTGCAAGGAATGAAACAGTAGCTGATGTTCTCCTCTCCCTCATGTGATCAGACATGGAAATATAAACATGATCTGGCCACCCTACTTTTTCCGTTGTCAGTGAGGAAGGACGGGCACTCTGTCTGCCTCTACAGGGTCCTTTGACGGAGAATTTTGGGGCGGGGGAAGTTCCTCCAGTCCCAGAAACACTGGTTCTTCGTACTGTGAAATGGGGAGGACAAAGTTACTTCGTGTTTGAAGTCTGAGATATTTGGGCCCCAGAGACTGATCACGTCAAACATGGTGTGATGCGTGCTTTGTGGAGGGAGCACTGTGATAATTTAGTTCCTGTCTGGTGCTTAAGGTGATAATTGGTGACTCATGCAGTCGGTAGGTCTGCTAATAAAGAAGGAAAGTGAATATAGATCAAGAAATCACTGATGTATGAATCACCTGTACTTCGCTGCTTCTGCTGTAAAAAGAATATAGTTAGTGGAGGTGGTTATAGGTATTAATGTCAGAAAAACGTGGTTTGGGGTTAGTGACTTTGCTGGAATATAAATCATCCATGGGGTTTTTTGGTAACAGCCAGTCAACACTGACCACAGCATATTACTGAGAGATTCAGGGAAATTTATTTTGAGCATATTAGCCTTTCCAGTGCATGAAATAGAAAAGTCTAATTTGTATTTATAAAAGATGCTGTTGTTCGTGTTACATCTGTTGTTTTGATTCATAATAGAGTTTCTATGACTTACAATCTTGCTGTCAACATTGCCTTTCTCCTCTGGTTTTCATTTTTAAAAGAAAGATTTCTTTCAGTTACAAACCAATGTGTTTACCAAATACTAATTTAGGACCTTAGAAGTCTACATTGTTTGGGGCTGAGTCCAATTTAGTTCAGGTGGCCTCCCCCATGCATAGGGAGTTCATCTTCAAATGAGTTCATCACTGACATGAAGGAATGGATTCTGCTAACCTTAGACAAAATGCCCATGGAAACAACTGGTGAGCTTGCCCTTTTACAACCTGCAGAACCCCTGGATAAGTCTGTAACTGTCTGATTCCCAGGCAAGACTCAGCGAAAAAGAAGAAAGCCACAGAGATACAGTTCACATTAGCAACCTTTTTCAAACTGCTGAAAAATATAAGTAACCTGTTGCTGCATAACTTGCTTCATATGATCATCAATTTTACATGTTTCAATAAAAAGGTTCCTTCATATTCCCTGTGAAATTCTGAGGTTGTCCCACCTCATCTCATTACCTTGATGTCCTTTCATTGTAGACCTCGGAGGCGACTTTAAGATTGCAGGGAAACAGTATCAAAGTCTCAGACTTTGTTCTGGTTGTTTGCAGAGTTCCCAGCCCATCGTACCAAGTGCCTTACACATATTCGTCCTCTCTGTGAGGAGGAAAGCATTTCTCAGTTTTTCAGGCAGGAAGGGTGGAGCCAAATATAGCAGCTTGCCTAAGATCACACATATGAATGCCTGGACTGCCTGGAGAATAAACCTCCAGTTTTTGTGAATCTGCCCTCTGTGAATCTGCCCATTACAAGAAAATGTTTTTCTCCTGTGTTTGTGCTCATGCCCTGATATGAAAATGCATTGGTTTTCAGGAACTCTGAAGCTTGCTGGTCACTTGGTGCCACCAGCCAGCCACCCTGCATGTAGAGTGCTTGTGTAAGCAGCCCTTGCATTTGTAAAGGGCATTAATATGTTCTGCATTTGTCTGTTTACAGCTAAACCATTTTTAGCCCTGGCTGCAAAGAAAACCATTGTCAATCACAGATTACTTCTGCTAGGGAGTGGTTCTCATGCTGTGGCTCCTTGTTAGACAAGGAGAATGGGGGGGTTTCACTTCCTTTCCCCTCCCCTGCATTCCAACCATTTAAAAGGAAGCTTATTTGTAACCCAGAAGATGAAGAATCCACCTTGCCCTGCCAGTGATATTGTGGAGACTAATACAGCTTTCCCAGAGTCTCTCTTTTCACGCGAAAAACTTTTTCAAACTTAAAAACAGATATTTTTTTTTCTCCTTTGACGGTGAAACCACTGTATGGCAATACAAAACCCATCTATTGTGTATTATTTTAACAGATCCCTTAAGTCTAAGGTATTGAAAATTCTTTGATACGGGAAGAAACAATTGGATCTGTTTGTATAAACCTAGCAAAAGAGGCCTGCATCTCCTTTGAGCATGTAATACAAATAACATAGCTATATTTATAGCAAGGAGCGCTTGTGTTTGTAACCTTTGTGGTAATTAGCAGCAGGACAACAACTCAGATTACTTTTAGAACCACATCAGCAACAAAACAGCAAACAAGACTCTTTAAAGCTGCAATGAATGTGTGTAAGCGCAGACATAATTACCTTAATCCTCAGCCAATATGAGTTTTAAAGCCAGTTAACTTAATTGCTTATTCAGTTTCTGTTTGTTGTGCAGTGATCTCCAAAAAAATTCGACAATAAGCAGTCTCTCTGCTCCACTCAAGTTCAAGCTTCATTAAACACCCAGAAAAATGTGTGAAATTCTATCATAAATAATTTTCTCTTCCTGCTGTAGGAATTGCCTTTTGCAAGGCAAGAAAAGGAGAGACGGCACACACATTTGTTCTAATTCTCTCCAGGGAGTGGTGGAGTTGGAAAGATGAGTTACATTCAGAAAAAAAAAATGCTTTTAGTGTGAACATTCAGTTATCAACATGAAAACTTTGGCCTGCTAAATCGAAACTCCTGCTCTCTGCCCCTCTCAACCTCTGCCCAAAATAGAGCCAAATCTTCCTGTGCTGAGGAATTTAGGCTTTTGCAGGGAACAGTTCAAGGCATGTGCATCGTTCAAGTCCACGTACAGCCCTCAAAGCAGGCTTAAATGGGACGTCATGATTGCTAGATCTCACAGGCATGATGTTCAGCCATAATGAAGTCTGCCCAAGTAGCCTTTTCACCAACCATTCAGCCACTGTAAAAGGAGACGATTGTCCACCAGGCGAAAGTACCACTGGCGCATGCGGAGCGCCCCAGTCGTGGGCTGTCGGGGCATTTTCGGGGTTTCTTTAAGGCCATGTATTCACACACAGTAGGTGACAGCATTTGTATTTGTTTTGCTGTATTGCCTGTTTGACTATTGGTTATTCTTTACTGCCTTCCTACCAGATTTTAACAAACGCGATTGACTCTTCTGTAACTAGGCACTGGAATACAGGGCCTCATAGTCTGCTGTTGGTAGTGCTGGCATCTGTCCAAAGGAAATTCAGTGAGGCAGGCTTATGCAACAGGAAATCCCAAACAGAATTTGCCCCCCTAGCTTCATGATGTATTGAATTTTCCCTCTGGTGATTTTCAGTGGGCACATTTTGCTAGAGGTTTGGGGGTTTCTAACACTACAAAGCTATCCAATAGAAGTCCAGGTATAGCTGGTTTGAGGTGGTGGGGTTTTTCCTCTCATTACAGGAGAAAGACATGAGCATATCCACTGTCATAATTGTGTATTTGGATTTTTCTTACTCTCTTTGGCAAAAAAAGGGGTTTCTTATATGGTCCACTGTATCCTTCCTTCCTCTCTCCTCAGCTTCACTTCCACACAAGCGTTCCTCAAAAACTTCATGCTTATGGAGTGGACCAACTGGGAGTAATGGTTAGAGCCAAGGATACTGTGAGCAGATATTGAGGCAGTTTTCGTAGTAACTCTGCCGGTATATTGCAGTGCTGACCTGCAAAACACCTCAAATCTTGTCCAGCTCTTTTTTTTTTGGGGTTTTTTTCCTCAGGTTGTCTCTGAGCAGACTTGATGAGTGTAGGAAGTTTTGTGATAGCTTTCTGATGTATTGCAGGATATACCTTGCAACTTTTGCCATGCGCAACTGATTTTTACCTATAATCTGAAATAGGATTTGAACCCAGCCTCGAGCCTTCCGTGTTAACCCGCTGCACCACAGAACTGTAATCCATGCAACCCTAAAATAATACTGTTAAATGAGAGACTGAGCTTTCTTTACTGCCAAATAGGTCTTCATTCCAGAGAATTTGATGTGATTAGACCTAGCTGACCCTATGATCAATCTGTTGGTAAAGAGATGCTTTACAAAGGTCTCCCAATGCATAATTGTCAAGAGAAGCCTTCTTTCATTCCAGAATGACAGAAAGAAAAATAGCACCTTGAAAAGTACAGTAAATGCCTATGATCCAAAGATCCTACAGGCCTGGTCTTGAAACATTGCCATATTCACTGGATATGTAATCCCCTCTCATCCACCTTTTCACTTATTTGTACAAAATATGCACTATTAGCCTTCCAAGGGTAAGATTTTAATCTCCCAGCATGGTATCTCCATGTTGAAAATGGGTATGAAATGAGGGATTAATCATAGAGGGAAGGACAGACAGAAAGTGTTTGTGGGAATTATTTTTGGCCTAAAGAAGGCCACAAAGATTAGCTACAAAGATCTCACTATACTCTTCTGTATGGAACCATTGATTATAAATATGGCTGTACAGGACCAGTTTAATCCCAAATAAATCAGTGCATCCACACCAGCAGCACTGAATCCCCAGTCATCTTTGACATAGCGTGACCAAATTAAAAAATTAGAAAGGGGCTAAAGAGGTTTGCACCCTTTGGTTACATGACAGTGACCTGCTACCCACATTCGGTCATGTAACCCAGGAAAGCAACTGGCCTTATCCCAATCGTATAACCCGATGAAAGTCTCGGGATGAGGATACACTCCTTGCGTTGATTTATATAGGACACAGTCACCCATCTTATATTACTTAACTAAATGCACGGGCAAGATGTCAGGGCTGGAGCATCCGCCCCTCTCTATCTCTCATTGCATCACGAAAACGGAGGACAGGGAGAATCCCACATCCTATATCCTAGTTTTAAAATCCTGAGGAAACTCCTTGGAATAGCAGGACAGGGGAATTGTGCGTCATGATTCTTCCAGCCAAGGCAAGGTATCTTTTTACCTTACTGCTACTCCCCCAACTGTTCTTGATCTGAATTATAGCTGTGTACACCATAGTGCAGTCCTAGAGGCAGTGAGCTGTGAGAAATGCTGAACGGGTACAGCTGCGGCATACAGCAGTAAAGAGACTGATTAGACTCTTCAGCTAATCCGTATCCCTGCTCCAACTAATGTTTCATGTAAATCAGTTTCAAAAACAGCAGGTGAGGCTCAGACCCCTCAGATTCAATGCATCAGCATTATGGTTTGGCCAATTTTCCGGTGAAAAATGTTGGAAAGTTTTGTTGTT
The DNA here is from genome assembly GCA_013398295.1 of Chionis minor. NCBI lineage: Eukaryota > Metazoa > Chordata > Aves > Charadriiformes > Chionidae > Chionis > Chionis minor. The sequence goes on from VZSF01006297.1 coordinate 725,507, forward strand.
GGTCTAACCCCTCTCTTTCCTTTTCTACCTGCATTAAATACATACAAGAAGCAAATGTTCGATAAAAGTAACATTATTTAGCCTTCCCCTTCTTTCTGGAGTGGCAATAACATACAGCTTCACAGCCAGGTGAGACGGTGTAAAGCGGACACCAGCAGAAATTTTACTGCTTGGTGTGGGGTTTTTTTCTTAATATTTAAAATGCATTTTTACCTGAACCCACGCAGATCTCTCACTGAGGTTGCCACCCTCACGGCCAGGGCTGGACTGTAGCGGGTGGAGAGCATTAGCAAGCCATTAGGGTGCTGCTGCCTGCGTCCTTGCGAGGGAGGTATCAGCAGGGGTCCCAGAGAGCGTGTTTGCTGCCTGGAGCGAGGAGCAAGCAGCCTTGCAAGCCCCCTCGCTGGCTTTTGCCTGAGTTTGCATGTGCATTTGCTGTAAGTTTGAGGTCTTCAGCAGACAGAGAAGATACCCAGGGCTTCATTTTGCTCTCACTTGTCTCAGGGAGAAAGGTACTGCGTTCAGCAGAGTTTCCATGCTGTCACACTAAGGGAACCCAGTGGTCCTTACTGTCTTACACTGCTTGAGTGGGGTCAGTCAGTGCCAGCGCGGGGTGATTAATGAGAGACAGTGAGGGACGAAGGGACTCAAGCCATTCCCCTCATTTGTGCGATATACATGAAGGAGAATGATTTTTGCCTTGATGCCCTCATACACTCATCAACATCAGATAGGCGTGCTGTAAGGTATACTATACCTTGACTTGATACAGGCTGGTTTTCAGCCAGTCCAGCTGAGTCTGGCCCAGCACGTTTAATTTGTGTAGGCACTGGGTATATAAACAACAGTGCTGGTTCAGCTGCCAGTGTAGCTCAAGAACCAGTGGGAATCAGTGGTGCACTGGAGGAGATATTGGGAGCTGCTTGTGGAAATCAGACTAGCTCACAGAAAGAAAATTCAAGATGATTTCCCTGTCACTGATGATGTTCATTCCCAATGCAGATTTTCTCTAAGGCTTTCTGTGTCACTGAGCCTTACAAAAATATCTTGCTTATGACAAGCACCATATTGCTTCTAGCACCAGATTAAAAAAAATACTGTGCTGGGAAGCAACATGTTACACTGTCATTAAAAGGAATACTTCTCAAATCCTTTCTCTTACACATGGTGCTTACTCTTGGTGTCAGTGACACTGTGAATAGTTGCACAGTCTGACTCTGTGAGAAAAAAAGGGTTGCAAGACCATACCCAGAAACAATAAATGCCCCAGGCATGAAGTAAAAACAGCCTTAGCCAGTACAAGTTTGTTTGCCAAGTGATAGTATCTCCTGTGTTGGTTATAGCAATTAAGTCTGCTGAAACATGAAAACAAATCCATCCCCCCCCACCTCCAGTTCTCCTCTTTGCAGCACAGTGTTGCCGTAAGTTAAAGGCGAATTTTCTTGGGTTGCCGCTCCTTGGAAGGAATACTAAACCTCACAATCTCAGCTTTAAATCAGTTTCTAATGGGATGAGACCTAATGTGGGGAGGGCAGATGGGACAGATTATTCTACCTCTATTTTCCCATGAAGCTTCTGACATGGGCTACTGTTGGAAGTAAGATACTAGATGAGTTTGACCTCAGGTCTCATTCAATATGGTAGCTCTTATATTTCTATGTTAAGCTCTGTAAAGTATACTGCTATCAAATTGCTTTTTACAGCTCTGTCTGGCCCCCTCCCCTTGATGATGTGTGTGGGAAGCCAAGCAAAACGTTCCATTAGTGTTTAGAAAGAGAATTTGAGATATATTTTTCAGTTGATGCTGGAGGATTTATGATGTGTATAGTGTAGAAATGATTTTACTGGACTAGAATCATGTTATGTATTAATGAATTACCAGGATATGAGTCAGCCTTGGAATAGTTTGAGCAGGAAGGTAGCATTCTTGCACAAACAATAATCTGTTGATAAATAGTGCTGAAAGCTGTAATTCAATAGGAATTGTTTTTAAAGAGAACCAGAGAAAGACTATATGTATATACATTTTCCACTATTGCGGTGGTGCACATTGAGATAATGCCATATTACTGCACTCAGTCATTTAATTACATTGATTAAAGTCAGATATCCTTTACACTAAGTGCTATACAGAATTGCAATAAAATGACAACCCTATCCAAAATTTTCAGAAGAGTTTAATTGTCCTGTGCTTGCATCAACCCTTTTAAAAGTGCCCTGTTTTGTTCATTTTGTTCTGATGAGAATAAAAGCCTAACCTATTGAAGCAAAGGGGTGTGATTTTCTTCCAGTAGCCTTGTTAAGAACTGCTACTACTTGTTTTGGTAACCTGGAAGGTAAGGCCTTATTTAGGACAAGTGAGATGAAAACAAAAATCTAAGCTCCAATATTAAGAGGCAGTGGAATGGAGGAGTATCTTCAGGGGGTTTGCTGGGTGGGGTTTTTCTGATGCATATTTGCAAAACATTTCTGTTAGTGTTTTCAGAGGGATACCTGACATTTCTCCGTTCCACGGATGCCAGCCTTTCTGGGCAGAGTTTTTAAGCAAGCCTTTGAAGCAGGGCCAGAGAGCAGCAATTCTTGTGTATATTCAGTAGCCACTGGCTTCAGCAAGAGCTTGAAGTAAGCTGGGAATGCAGAGTCAGGTCCACGGAAGGTGAAGGGCTGCATTTGAGTTTTCAGTTGAAAACTGAAACTGTGTTGCTGTACAGGCTCATTCAGCACCAACAGATAATCTGGGCACATTTTCACCCAGACTAGTCCCTTGTTCCTTCAAGAAGTCTCACTAGCAGCTCCTACTAAAGGGTGATGGAGACAAACACCTTAGCAAAGAGAACAGTTTCCTCTTTTCAGAAATAGGTCTAAAAGTCAAATGTATTGCAGGATAGAAGGAATATTCCTTGCTTGACACAGAGAGGGTAAAGCCTTTTTTTTATGTTGTCTCATCAGGCTGTTAAGCTGCTCTTCCAGAGTTGCTCTGTAAATAGTGGCTTGAGCAGAGTGCAGACTACTAAACATGTTTATGTTTGTAGGAAAACAAATAAACCTGCCTGAAGTTTCTTTTAATGCACTTCTGCTCTTGATATATGGCTTCTCTTACCCCAAGCACTTGAAGTAGTAGCACAGTTCATTGCCATAACAGCAGTAGATAACTCAACTTGCCTTTGCCTTGGAAAATGATTGATTTTGGAAAAGGATACATGTTTGCTTATAAAATCTTGGCAATGTTTTGATGAAGGTACTTTGTTTTCTTAAAAAATGTTGGGAAAGTATTGACTTTAATTGCATTTCAGATTGTCCTAGCAAAACAATGTTAAGAGGATAAACGTAATAAGAGCCAAAGCCAATTGCCTCCTACTGGGTTCCTCAGATTAATAGAGGAAGCTGAGCCGAACAAAGCCCTCATGTAATGGAGAAGGGTGGGAGGGGTGGGAAAGATCTAGGACAGGTAAGCGTAGACCCAAGAGCAAGGGTAATGTCTGGGAAGTCTACAGACAATCTAAGCATGGACACAACTTCAGTCTCCAATTTCACGATGTTCATCACACAGAAATTTAGTCTTTTGCCTTACTTGTCTCTATATCTCTTTCTTTTTCACCTTGTGTCACAGCAGTTTCAACCCTCAAAGCTTGAAAGACCTTGTGTTGCTGCTAGGTGATTGTGTCCAATTGTCACACGTAGAAATACCCATACAAGCACGTTCGCTCAAGAGGTTCTTTATTTACCATAAATAACTTTGTGTCAAAATCTTGTGTCAAAGACAATCCGTACATAATGCAGGAAGGCTATGAAGCGAATAAAGTGGATGTCAGAGATGTGTTGGGGATGGTGGTCCTGCTGAGCAATGCATTTGTTAGCATGTGCGTGCCGCTTTCATGTAACGATGAAGGTGTGGTTGCACAGACTGATCACCAATGGGCTCATACAGGGCACCGAGAAGAGCTGTCATCCGAGAGCTACGCATCCCGATGCCCGCAGTGCTGCAGCTTTGTTGGCGCTAGCATACATAACAGATTTGACTTACCACAAATACCATCGACTCTAGTTGCACTTTCCTTCTCCAGGCTAAGTGTGCAGAGGTACAGTTCTCAGACAGGCTCGTTTATCATAGCTGTGTTGACCTTTCTCTGATTTGCCGTCACCGAAAGGTTGCAAATGTACTTAGACTTTATTTGGCACATGGCCTTTCACCAAGCAGCTCCAGCCCTTCCTGATCCAATAGTGGGTAGATTTTGTAGCTCTTAGGAGAAAAACTGTGATCTGCCAAAGTGCTTAGCTCAACTCATTTTCTATTGACTTTAACAGTAATAGGTTCTAAAAATGAACAATACCGTTAAATGTAGTGATACTTTTTTTATACTATTAGCTTCAGTTGCATGGAAGATAGTAGTGTTTTGCTCAGGCTCAGATCCCTATAGTGCATTTGTACATCTTTTAAAAATCCTTTAGAGATCCTTTAAAAATTGTTATTCACAAGGATAACAGTAAGGAGAAAAAGTAAGATGAGAACAACTGCCATTGAGCTTATGGTGAGGCTAAGTGAGACGCATTCAGTAGTGAAAACCAGTAATGATTTGAAATCTTCCTTTCCAAATGCCTTTATAGAACACCTCCCTTGGCTCCCTTTGTGTCTGTGACCTTGGGCAGACTTACTAATTTTATACCATTGTGTCTAGTTATTAGGAGGTTTTTTTCGTGTTCCATAAGAGACCCAGCAAACTTTCGTACCTGGAAAAATAATTCATTTCTTTTTTTTACTTCTCAATTTGAAAGTATCTGCAGAGCTGTCTCTGGCGACTGGCGTGTCTCTCTGCAAACCCTTTGGGGAGACTCCATTAGCTGAGGGTTCTTCTGCCCTCTCTGCCCCCTTCCCCTATCTGAGACCCTACCCTGTATCTCCACCCTATCAGGTGGAGATCCCTAAAGTTTCTTCTCTTGGAGTAGGTGAATACTCAGTCTGAGGGTGTCTAGAGGGTGTCTGTACAGAGAGGATGTACAGAGGGTGCCACATGGCCAGATGTATAGGTGCTTTGGAGTGCAGGCTCGCAGGAGGTGATCCATCCTCAGCATTGGTCTGTGGCCTCTCCCCAGCTACAGAAGCTCACACGTCCGGTGCAGCTGGTCATTAAATTGAACACCAGGCTGACTAAGGTTATCTGACAAGTGATTTCACAATGTGGGGGAGAAGACATGGCAGGGTTGGTTGAAACATGGTCAGAGGCATGAGGGAGCATTAGGCTAGGGAGAGTTCTGGAAGTGTTTCCTGATGTAAGTGACAAAGTGAAGTGTCCACATGAAAGAAACAAGCTTACCTCATTAGATATGAAATGTACTGCTGCCTGCCACTGAGAAAGCCTCAGTACCCAGCATCGGCTTTCTCATTCCACTCTCTACTAGGACAGCTGCCCAAATTCAGAATTGTTGTGCACTTCAGCTCAGCTGAAAAAACGGAGGAATAGGGAAGCTTGGATGGCACTTCCGAGGCCAGGCACCTTTTCCTCCTCAGCAGTCCCAGGGGCAAAAGTTGCCACTGCTGTTCTCCAGCTCTCCTTGCAGCACTGAGATTTAGCAAGTAGTTTTGCACAGCCATGTTTAAATATTAGAAGAAATTATTATCTGCCAGAAAGGGAATTTGTCAGCTAATCCTCTACCATTATTCTGGTTTTTAGTTTGGTGCTGCTTACAAAAGAAGAAGTCCTTTGTAATGCTGTAGGGAAAATGTTGGAAACCTTTTTCTTTGCCCAACAGCAGAGAAATAATAATGGTGGTGATGATAATGATGATGATGTATTTCATTATGGAAACGGAGAAAACCTTGGGCCAAACCCCACCAACTATAGTCAAATATACCCCCAAAGACCCCAAAGTTAGCTGCCAATTTTTGCCTAGCTGAAATTGCCAAATTCTGCGGTTTCCATCCAAAACCATAAATCTTCCCAGTCCCTCAGGCAAAACTTTTGGTGATCCAAAAGCAGGCAAATAGTTCAGTGGCTGATGCATGAGGCAAAACAAAACCATACTCGCTGACTGGGAGCAGAATTGGTTCTGCAGTGCTGACAGGAAGAGGAATGTACGGTGGTCAGTTGACTTGGCACGTGTTAAGGGGAACACATAGGGAATAGGTATTTACTGCATTAAGATGTCGTTCTGCAACCCCATTTCTGCAGACTCTGAAGAAGCCCTGAGGGAAGCTTGTGGAAGAGAATGAGCTTGTGAACTCTGGCTGGAAGAAAATTAAATAGGGAATTTTTGAAAGAAACTGAAAAGGGAAGGGAAAATTAGTTTGTTGGTACGTGAGATCATATAAAAGTCCTTTGGAAGAGTTCCTAACGAAAGGATTGTATTTACTCTGGAGAGGGAGCAAACAGTTTAGGCCTACAATTTTATTGCCAAGTCTCTTTTTTTTACCTGCTTTCCTTCTGTTTTCAAATCTCAGAGATAGCCCAGTGGTCTACCTGCAACTGGTCTCTTTTGATAAGGTCTGATAGCAGAGATAAAGAAAACAAGATGCCATTTGCTTTTAAAGACTCTCCCAAATGTACTGCCCTGTTCTTCCCAACAGCAGTTCTCTTCGCTGTAACTTTTAGGTAAACAGTGGGAAACCAGTTGCTCTGATGTTAATGAGGGCGATGAGTTTGCTGGGTGAAGAGTTGTCTGTCCCCTTGGTGCATGGCATCAAAAAAGGACCTGACTACTGCAGTTCCTCCAGCCACTGAAGAGGCCAATGAAAAATTACTGTCTTCTGAACTGAGCTGCTCCGGTGATAGGAATTAACAGAGGCAGCCAGCCTGCCCAAGGGAACTGCTCAGTTGGAATCCTGCTTTCTTGTGTGGAACCTCAGACCCAAGAAAATAATATCAAAAATATATCAAGAGGTACCTGCTGATGCCTGGAGGGATCAAGCATGCATTACACTCTTTAAAGAGAAATTATTCAGCCTTTATCAAATTTAGCAATTAAAAAGGATCACGCCAATTTGAACTCTAAAAATTAAACTGATGGAGAAGACTAAGACATCAGTCCAGGAAAACACCTACACAAATCCTTTCTGGAACACAGATGTTTTTGGAGGTTACCAAGCAAAATGCAAGAGGCTGTTTAAGTGCAGGAGGTCAGACTAAATGCATCTGGTCATCTTGCTGGCATTAAATATACTCATTCTATCGAAATAAATACCCAGTTTCTATCCACACTGCCAGGACTTGGAAGACCTCATTCAGCTTTGAACGTGTAGCAGAAGTGTGAGAACACACAAAGTAAGGAGAAATCAGTCACGTCCAGATATTCCTTAGAGCAAAATAAGAGTATTTAAAATCATCAGATCATAATGATAAACAATAGAAATAACTGTGGTTAATACTGCATTTAGTACTGTACAAAGACACAATCTCTCTGAAGAGTGATGATTAGCAGTTTGAGAGCCTCAATAACAGAGATACCGCGTTATTGAACTTACTGTGGGTACAGATAGGCTGGAAGGAAGATGAAGAGAAGCTGTTGCCAGGATCTCAATATACTGACTAAAACACACGCAGGCATAAAGTGATACTGAGGCCATGAGGCAGAACTAGGTGGATGATAACAGTAGTGGTCCTTAGTACAGCTATGGATCGGAAGGGATGGGATTCCCACGCCAGGCCTTGCATACCATGCTGCATTAATCCAGCGGAAACTGTGGCCTAGTTGAATCTTCCAGGGCATTTGGCAGAGCACTTCTTGCTCAGCCAGCCTGCAAGAACTGTCATGCTCAAGGTCCATGGAGACCCTACTGCTCAGGCTGCCGAGTGGCTTGCAAGAAAGTAGCCCCTTCAGCGTGTTGAACCCACAGGAAGGAAGGAATGTCTCATAATTACTTAAGTCCGTGTTAAGCCACACCGTGATGGAAAGTGTTGTTCTCTGGGATGGGAAGTACCTTCTGTGGGTTGCAGAGCAGAAGCTAACTTGAGTCCAAATTCCTCCAGTGGGCATGTGACTGGAGATATATGTGCATGACCCTGGTGCCACTGCTGGTCCTCACTGATTTTCGTGGTTCCCATGTGGATCGAGACATGGACCTGCTTATGGTATTGCCGCCTAAATCCGTTGCTAGCGGTCAGAGACATACTGTTTGGTACGAGTGGATCAAGGGTACGATTAAATGCTTTGTCTGGTCTGGGGAAACTAGATTAGCTCTAATTGGCTACAGGCAAATTTCTGTTCCTGAACTGAACCATGGCAGCATGTTTAAATAATGCATGGAACAGTGGGTTTACCTGTATTACAGTGGGTAGGAACCAAACATACTGCAGAATTTGTCACTGACTGCTACTGTGTGCCTGTCCCTGAAGCTGAGTAATAGTCATTTCATTTTGTACTGCTAAATCCTTGAAATACCTCCTCTGTGGGATGCTTACATAAAAAATCACAGGATTCTAATTATTTATTGCCTCTGTCTCGAGTATATTTTGCAGGTTTCTTTTGCAGTTTACATGCATTTATTTGTTTTACTACCACTTTGCATTCGAAGAACAAATCATCTCTAATAAAAAGCACATTTCCTTGCGAGCAGAATCAATTTCCTTCAGAAGTCTTTCATTCCCTGATTAGTGTGTTACATTTGGTCTTCACTAATCACATAGTTAACTGTGAGCAATAAAGTTCTTAAATAAATAAATGCTCTGATCCAAGTCAACGTTAGTCATAATGCACAGTTTCCCTCTCAAATTTCTGAAATACAAGATGTGACTGTGCTACTTAGGCACTTAGATTTGCATTAAAAGTATAGCAATTAATACCAGATCTGTTTTTTTCTGCAGGTCATTAGTATGTTATTAACAATTAAGTCTCAGCAACAAGTAGACTTGATTTCAATTCAATATGGGAAGTCTAAATGGGTGTGGGTTTTCAATTACTTTTAAAGGTTTGGGGTTATGGCTTTTTTTTTTTTTTTACTCTTTGTGTTAGTCTGCTCCAGAAGCACTCGATGAGAAGGTAATGAAGTAGAAGGTTTGTATATTACTACATCTTTCTGTGCTTCCTCTTCATTGGTTTTATTATTGTAGACTTTGAAACATAAGGAGGTTAGCTGTAAGCCATTCCTTCTGGTGGGTGCTGGACGTGCATTAGAGAGTTACGTTCTCAGATGGAGGATGCGTTTTTACTAGCTGTGAACAAGGGTAAGTCACTGAGGATCAGAAAACCCGAAATGTGGTGGAAACCCCATCATATCGCTGCTGTAGCAAAATAATACCTTTCCCAATGCTGAATTTAAACCAGAGTTTTGTTGGAGGACATAGCTTGAATCATGACTCCCTATGGTCCAGCAACCACTCAGATTAAGATATGTGGTTTCCCTAATGTCTGTCAAATATTGTTGGAAACCACGCTGGGTAGGCTGTAAGGTGAACATTACATGGGTGGTATCAGTTCCCTGCAGGCTTTGAAGCAGGGGGGAGGGGGGAGGAGGGGTGGGGAAGACAGAAAGTAACTTTCAGCCAAAATATATATAAAAAGGCATTAGTGTTTATTTTAAAAACATCATGTAACACTTCTTTAGAGTTTCTATGTATGTGTGCTTAATGAGAAAAAGGAAAGGCTCGGTTTCTCAGAGGAGCTGATGACTTGGAAGCTGAGAAATGTGAACGCAAAACGTTCTGACTAACCTTGAGTTTGGCTTGTGTGCATGATCAGTTGAGTGGGGTACTCCACACTGAGTCCGCGTTTGGCTTGAGGGTTAAAAATACACCAAGGCTGTGGGAGATGGACAGAATAAAACTATGTATTATGGACTTTTGCATTAGGAGAACAGGACCACATTAGGCAATAACCCCACTGTACTGAGCCGTGGCTTTACTGCGCAAAATGCGGTGGGACACTAGGGCCATCGCTTCCAGCCTGGGAGTCAAACGCTACCAACATATGGATCTGAAAACTACAGGTTTCTTGCTGTGTATGTTCTTCACAGCATCCTGGGCAGCAGTTATTTTATTTATTTATATATATATATATATATATATATACACACATACATATATATCTTTGCTGACATAGTAAAGGTATGCTTAAGCTAACTGGGAGGCTTGGGAGCATATGGAGTCATGACTGTGATAGCACCTCAAAGTATTATTGTAATATTGTGACCATTTTTGGCTGAAGTGATCTACCAGCATTCAGGGTGTCATGAGTTGCTTCTACTGATGAAGGCATTGATAGTAGAGCATGGGATTACCTTTTCTTTTTGTTTTATTTTCTATCTTTAAGCAAAAAGTATTTATTTTCTATTTTAATTCTATAGTGTATACTTATAGTGTATCCCCCCCTAGGAGCTCTCCTGAGAGCTTGTGGGTTAGAATAAAAGGCCACACTAATAGGAGAGACACTGTTGTGGGGTCTGTTATAGGCCACCTGATCAGGATGCGGAAGTGGATGAGGCCTTCTACAAGCAGATGAGAGTTGCCTTACAGTCACAGGCCTTGGTCCTCATGGGGGACTTCAACCATCCCAATATCTGCTGGGAAGGCTACACAGCCAGGCACATACAGTCCAGGAGGTTCCTGCAGTGTATTGATGACAACTTTTTGACTCAGGAGGTGGAAGTACCAACTAAAAGAGGTGCACTACTGGACCTAGTACTGACAAACAAAGAGGGATTGGTAGAGGACATTAAGGTTGGGGACAGCCTTGGCTGCAGTGACCATGAGAAGATAGAGTTCAGGATTAGGTGTAGTGGGGATAAAAAGACAAGTAGGGTTGCAACCTTGAACTTTAGGAGGGCTGACTTTGACCTCTTCAAGAAACTGCTTGGAGAAATCCCATGGGTTAGGGCTCTAGAGGGTAGGCGGGCTCGAGAGCTGGTTGACTTTCAAGTATCACTTTCTCCAAGCTCAGGATTGGTGTATCCCTAAGAGCAAGAAATCTGGCAGAGGAAGCGGGAGGCCAGCATGGCTGAGCAGGGAGCTCCTGAAAAAGCTCAAGGGGAAGAAGGAAGTTTACAGTATGTGGAAGAAGGGACTGACCACTTGGGAAGATTACAAGAATGCTGTCAGAGTATGCAGGGTCAAAACAAGGAAAGCCAAGGCCTCCTTGGAATTAGATCTGGCAAGGGATGTCAAGGTCAACAGGAAGGGGTTCTTCAAGTACATAGGAGGTAAAAGAAAAACCAGAGAGAATGTGGGCCCGCTATTGAATGAGACGGGTGCCATGGTGAGAGATGATGCAGAGAAGGTGGAGTTACTGAATGCCTTCATTGCTTCAGTCTTCACCGCCCAGGCCAGCCCTCAGGACGCCCAGACTCTACAGGTAACAGTGAAAGTCTGGAGGAAGGAAGACTCTCCCTTGGTTGGGGAGGATCAAGTTAGAGACCAAGTCAACTGGACATCCACAAGTCCATGGGTCCTGATGGGATTCACCCACAAGTGCTGAGGGAGCTGGCAGAAGTCACTGCTGGTCCACTCTCCATCATCTTTGAAAGGTCCTGGAGAACAGGCAAGGTGCCTGAGGACTGGAGGAAAGCCAATGTCACACCAGTCTTTAAAAAGGGCAAGAAGGAGGATCCAGGAAACTACAGGCCAGTCAGCCTCACCGCTGTCCCTGGAAAGGTGATGGGACAACTCATTCTGGGCATCATCTCCAAACATCTGGAGGAAAAGAAGGTTATCAGAAGTAGCCAACATGGATTCACCAAGGGGAAGACATGTCTGACTAATCTGATAGCCTTCTATGATGGCATGACAGTATGGATAGATGAGGGGAGGGCAGTGATTGTTGTCTACCTTGACTTCAGCAAGGCTTCTAACACCGTCTCCCACATCATCCTCACAGGCAAGCTTAGGAACTGAGGGTTAGATGAATGGACAGTGGGGTGGATTGAAAACTGGCTGGCAGGTAGAGCTCAGAGGGTTGTGATCAGTGGGGCAGAGTTTAGTTGGAGGCCTGTGACTGCTGGTGTTCCTCAGGGGTCAGTACTGGGTCCAGTCCTGTTCAATGGATTCATCAATGACCTGGGTGAAGGGATGGAGTGTACCATCAGCAAGTTTGCTGATGACACGAAACTGGGAGGAGTGGCTGACACACCACAAGGCTGTGCTGCCATTCAGCAGGACCTAGACAGGCTGGAGGGTTGAGCTGAGAGAAACCTAATGAAGTTCAACAAAGGCAAGTGTAGGGTCCTGCACCTGGGCAGGAATAACCCCATGCATGAGTCCAGATTAGGGGCTGACCTGCTGGAGAGCAGCTCTGCAGAGGGGGACCTGGGAGTCCTGGGGAACAACAGGATGACCATGAGCCACCAATGTGCCCTTGTGGCCAAGAAGGCCAATGGCATCCTGGGGTGCATCAAGAGGAGTGTGGCCAGCTGGTCGAGGGAGGTCATCCTCCCCCTCTGCTCTGCCCTGGAGAGGCCACATCTGGAGTCCTGTGTCCAGTTCTGGGCTCCCCGGTTCAAGAAGGACAGGGAACTGCTGGAGAGGGTGCAGCAAAGGGCTACAAAGATGATTAGGGGGCTGGAGTGTCTTTCTTACGAGGAAAGGCTGAGGGAGTTGGGTCTTTTTAGTCCGTAGAAGAGAAGACTGAGGGGGATCTCATCAATGCTTACAAATACTTAAAGGGAGGGTGCCAGGAGGACGGGGCCAGTCTTTTTCCAGTGTTGCCCAGTGATAGGACAAGAGATAACAGGCACAAACTTGAATGTAGGAAGTTCCATCTGAACATGAGGAGGAACTTCTTTACTTTGAGGGTGGCAGAGCACTGGAAGAGGCTGCCCAGAGAGGTGGTGGAGTCTCCAACTCTGGAGACATTCAAAACCCGCCCGGACGCCATCCTGTGCAACCTGCTGTAGGTGAACCTGCTCTGGCAGTGGGGTTGGACCAAATGATCTCCAGAGGTCCCTTCCAACCCTTAACCTTCTATGATTCTACTTCTAGCCTTGATTCTACACTTGTAGTGTATACTTCATGTCTTGTCTCACTGAACATAGACAAATCAAATATAAGATGGGTTCTTTGCTCACAGTGTCCAGAATCATTACAGTCTGCGCTCTGTCCCAAGTCACTGTTACAGCTTCTGTTGATTTTCTTTGAGCCCCTCCTGTCTTGTTCTCTGTAACACAATGGTGCCATCAAACAGCAGTGATCTGCCTTCGCCATGTTTGTTTCTAGATGACATGAAAAATACTTCAAGCAGCAAGACCAAACTCGTATTCAAGCATCATACGTATTCTGTATTTTAGAAGGAGGCTCTCTATTTCGTAAATTAACCTAGTTGCTTAGTGTATGTCTCCGATAAAAGTTGTCATGATGAGCATTAGTTTTCTCTAACCAATTTTTTCACTTGTTATTAATATTAACAAACAAAATTATATTAAGGAAGAAAGAGAGGGGAAATCCTTATTTTTGCAGTAAATTTTTGATGTGAGATTGGGCAAACTGGCCATTGAATTGCTGAGTTCCATAACCACAGCCCCCAAATCACACGTGTACCTCTGTGTGAGTGAATTTTGTACATGTACATTCTGTCAGGGAGTCACAGCAGTTTCTACATCAGTTTGCAGGCCTCAAAACATCTCTATTTAAAGGGTGCTATTTACCAGCCTCACCTGTAAGTGTTTAGTGTTGAGCTGCGTGCTTGCAATGCTAAGGCTTTTTGGAATTCTCCTGCATTACACTTCGATTTCCTGATCATTGGTTGCTTTTAGTTGCTCTGAAATTTATTTTAGAGAAGAGAGCAATGACCATCAAGAACACAGGGGACTGCATTTGAGGACTGGAAACAGAGGACAGAAAGGAGTCTTTCACTTCAGAGTTGCTGGTGGGAATCCAGCCCAGTTTCAGACTTAGCAAAAATCATGACTGTGTGATGGCTTCTTGGTGCCCTGCACTCTACATCCACAAATGAGTCAGTGTCCACATCACACAAACCACCAGAACAATTGGTGCTACTGTAATTGGGAGTCTACTGGCAGCATCAGTGGAAAGGCCAGGGACTTCAGTGAGCATGGAAAACGAGCTGCTTTCTCCCTGCTCCCTCAGGTCACCTTTGAGACATATCTGTGTGAGGAAACTTAGAAGAAATTTGATCTGTGGTAGCTCCCTTCTGGAGATAGATGGAAGACTTTACTTCCCATTACTGACAACCTGACACCCGCTAACAAACATGATATTCAAGAAAAATAAAGATCATTATGAAATCATTTAATGCATGAATGCATGAAATTTAAAAAAAAAAGCTAAGTATGATCAAAAAATCAACAATAAAATCCAAATGCTGACTTGAAATAATAGAAACAAAGCCAAATATTATTGAGCCTAATCACCATTGTCAACAATTGCTTCCCTCCAAAACACAGGGAAATCCTGCTCTTTTAATAAACCTCTTTTAATAAACAATCTCTTTGAGTTGAATCCCTTCTAGGCAAAAATAAAGGAGTGCTTCCACTGTTCAAACATTCTCTTTGGAGATGAGAACGTGAATTGCTAGAAGAGATGTTGGACTTTCTTGAGCCTGAGATGATGCCTTGATGTCATGGAAACAGCAACCAGAAGGAGAGCTCTGAGCAACACAGAACACCATAAAAAGCGTGCCTTTAGAGAGAGCTGGGACAATCAGTGTGCACTTGAATCGGTGGTGGTTGGAAGGGACCTCTGGAGGTCATCTGCTCCAACCCCTGAACTTGGCATTTCCACTGAGTCGTCTGCTGTGAAGTGGGGAGTTCCTTATCTTAGAATTTCTATGCTACCTACCATTAGTAATCCTAAAAGAACCTGCCTCTGGCAGGAAACTGATTCGTGTACTACTGAAGATGAATTTAGCCCCATAGTTCCTGTAACCTTCTAACAGTTAAGCTGTGAAGATGTCTCTTAATATGCTGAAATGACGCAATCACATATGCTAATTAGTGGTGAATGTGACAGGAATTTTTGACTAAGTGAAAGTAAAAAGAATGTGTCTAATGTCAAATAAGTGCATTAGCAGATCGAGTGTTCTGAGACAGTTTGGACCATTTGTGAATTCATGCCAAATTCAACTAAAAATAGAATAGAAACTTCAGCCTCGAGTTGAAGTTTTCCACTGCAGTTCCTTGAAAACAAAACATTTTGACTTTTCATGTCGAAACAGTTCAAAAACCTTAATTTAAATAACTTTTAAATTGTTTCAAGAGTTTCCCAGACAGTTAATTTCTTAGTATTTGTTTTGGTGTGCGGGAGGGGGGAAATTCAGAGCGACCCAATATGAAAATGTGTGTGGTTTTGAGTGTGTACGTGTGTTGGGGGGGAAGAGGGGGGAGAGGGGTCAGCCAGAAAACTGAAAGAGAAATTATTTGTTCTCAGTTCTTTAGCTGTAACCTGCCACATCTCCGCTTTTGTATTTTTTGGGCTTCCCTTCAGTAGATAACGCTACCGGATTGTGTAGCAGTGTTCGTACAAAGGACACAAAGATTTCAATACCTACGTTCACTCTAGCTGTGTGGTAAGCAGGGTTTGAGACCCGGGGCTGGGAAGGTGAAAACCAAGCGCTCCTCAGTCTCTTATGAGATATCCCTCTATCATGAGCGTGGTGGGAGATAAGCACTTCCTTTCAGAGTAAGTATGGAGAGGTATCGTGGAGCACCGCAAAGGCGGGAGGACCAGCTTCAAAGTTGGTAGGACCCAGCGCCCAAAACACAGATTTCAGAGTTTGTTTTTCTTTTTTTTTTTTTAAAAAAAAAGAAAAAAGTGTGAGAGGATTTCAGCATCCTGTATCACACCATCGCTTTCTTTTAGTGAAGAGCATGTGGTGCATATTTTTCCCTTTTCTATGCCCAGTGCTGAATTCCTCAGGGGACTGGTGATTCCGCAGGCAGGGCGCTGTGGAAAGTTCGGCCAGGCAGTGCCTAGCCCTACGCTCCGCAGGCAGGGAGGAGAGGGGGCCGTGAAGCAAGGGAAAACCGGCGAGGAGGCTTTCCGCATTCAGTCAGCCAAAGCAAGATGCTGAATTCAGCAGAGGTTGAATTTATGAGACTGGCAGCAGGAGGTGGGATGAGGGGTTTGAATGGCGAAAAAGCTTTTAATAGCTGTCTTTGTATTATAATAAAAGTGTTTGTTTCAGCGTCTCTGCCGGCCAGTGTAAGCAATATAAGTTTACGAGTAGCTGATATGTCTTGTAATAGAAATGCTTTTGTCCATCGCAAGTGGCTGTTGCTATTAGGCAGACTGTTGTTTCCACGGGCAAAGAAGGATATGCATCCTTCTTAATGGGAAGAAAAACTTGTAAAGGCCTAAGCTCTAATATGTAACGACACAAAGCGGTGTGTGTGAAAACAAGGCATAAACCCCATTGACCAAATTAGCACAGGATAAGATCGCTATTGAGAAATATGAAATTATTTTTGAAAAAGAGCTTTCCAAGGTAAGTCACAGGCCAGAAAACGAACTGCTTTTGTAAATTTCCTGTAATACCATATAGCGAACATGGTTACACATGAATTAAACCATGATGTATGATTTGGCTTCTTATGCATTAAAAATCCTTTAAAACTACAACTGCAATGTTCACTCCCAAATGATTTTACTTTATGTATTTATTTAGAGAGAACTGAAACTATAAAGGAAACCTTAAAAAGAAATTACTTTCAGAACTCAAATAATGATATTTTAAAATGCATATAAAATACATTGAAGTGAAATAGATTCAAAAAAGATAAAATCTCAGTCGCCTGGTTTTGGCTACTTGATCATAACAAGTGATTGTGATGCACACATAAAACTGGGTAACTGGGTCCATAGATTTTTGTTCATCACGTGTATTTCATTTTATGTTACGCATTTGCCTGAACAGTTGCTTCCCACATTGTGAATTCTCTTTTGTGTGAATGTTTTGAAACACGTAAAATCAGAGATCATATAAAATGTAGCTGTTTACAACATTCTAAATTTGTGCATAAGCTCTCACACAGATTTTGGGTTTGTGTACACATACACAATATCTTAATTTCATAGTTCTTGAAGTATTCGCATTTTTAATAGCAGGATGAGACCTAGAATGTCTCATTAAACACCAAAACTATATAAATAACACTTGGATGTAAGAACTGGGTAGAATACCCTTAAGTATCGGTCAGTTTTCAAGTTTCTTCAAGCACCCACAGCTTTCTAAGCATGTACAATATGAAAGTCAGAGTTATATATAGTAATGTTATGTTCTTAATAAGCAAGTCTAGAAAGTTTGCGAGCTATTAGAACAATACTATTCCATTCATTTATATCTCAGGAATATCGGAGAAATGAAATTTGATGAAATTACCACTCTCAAGTAATGCCACTGTATTAATTTCCCTGACCTTTTAACAGAAGAAATCACTGGAGAGGATTTTTTTAAAAACTAATTGAGGATAAAATTCACTCGGAAGTTTTGTTATTTTGCACTCATTGCTATTTTAAGGTACCTTTAAATGTAACCTGTAACGTAGAGGTTTTCAGCAACTCCATTCCATCATGACTGTTGTCAAATGAACCTCTATAGCACCCAGCTCAGCAAAACCTTTGTACTGTCTTCAGAGCAATGTGCTGTTAATTGCTTTCTTCATAGGCTGCTGGATGGAAGAGACTATGTAAATAAGGGTTTCACATTAGTGAGCATTGATAACTAGAGATGCCTGACTTTCTTAAGGGGAAGAGGTCAAATTTTCTTGACTTGGGTAGAATGTGAACTTCGGGCCAAGATTTCCTGTGTCTTCGGCGCAGCCTGCCCATTCCTGACACTGGCTTATTCTCAGGCGGTGTTTTGCTTGCCCCCTTGTAGCGGTGCGACCCTCTGCACGGTCTTGCGTTGGCAGAGCAGAAGTCTGCGACCAACTCCCTGTCCTGGTGGGCAAGATGTCAGGCAAATGGCCAATGAAAGAGGGAACGACTTGATTCCACCCAAAACTTTTTTCCGTTGTGCCGCTGACCCCCCAAAACCTTAATATGCCCACAGCCCTGCTGGATAAATATGATCAGAAGTTAAAGGTTGCCATCTAATGGTGAATGTATATAATACAGTCTTCATGTCTTTCCTTAAATTAGCATTTCTTACCTTTCTCCATGTACCTGCAAGTCCTTTCCTCACTAGAGGAACAAGAATGATGTTTTATTCAGATTTTACCTGGGATGATACATGATACTTTATCAGTAAGAGGATGTTGCAACTGAATGCGAAATTCTAGCCATTTAGTTTAACTGAATTCTAATTTCTTAATGCTTTTTCTATTAATTCAGATATAGATGAGTGTTCCTTCGAAAGGACCTGTGATCACACCTGCATCAACTACCCTGGAAGCTTTGAATGTCTCTGCCATAAAGGCTACACCTTGTATGGACTGACACACTGTGGAGGTTTGGAAACTGAGTTTTGCTTATCTGTTTGTTTGCTTTGTGAACTGTTTACTGAGCCACACGTTCTTTTAGCTGAAGATTTTAGAACTGGAGGTGATAAACCAGTAAGGTTAAAGTAAAGCCAGTATAGCATGAGCTGGGTGTAACTAAAATTTCAGCATCTCAAATTGGCTGAAGCATTCCCAGGAGAAGAACATAAATAAAAAACAACGTCCTTGCGTTTTTTGATGGTGGTACATAGCGGCCTCAGTACAGACGGGAAGCCTGCGGCTGTGGCGCTTGCTTCCACTGCTGCATGGGTGCAGCCATTCTACCACAACCACCGCAAAGCCGCCTCATGGCTGGGCTTCATGGCACCGAACAGGATAAGCTTCCTTGCAGAGTTCACAAGCGCAGCGTGCCAGTCGGTGCTTCCACAGGAGTGACGTTAGTCACTGTGGTATTTACAGAAGGAACGCTTCAAATGATGGGCAACAAAGAGAACAGGAGAAGGCTGGCAGTTTTACAAAGTTTACAAACTGTAGCTCTATTAGTGTTTGTCCTTACCAGACCGCAACAAAAACTGCCTGGGAAACTCATAACGGAAGGCTGCGGGGATACCTTCTTCCCATCTTCTGTGGAGCTACTTCAGCTCTTCAGCCTTTTTGACATAACTGGAAAGAATTGGTGCTGTAATGCTTGGTTGTCCAGGAGAGGGATATTTTAAAGTGCATCACCGGGCAGTATTACCACAATGACCAGATTAGAGGATCAACTTCTACTTGATCAAGCCAGGAGTTCAGTTCAGCCTGCGTTCAGTTTTGGGCACCACAGTACAGGAGAGACATTGAGGTGCTGGAGCGTGTCCAGAGAGGGGCAATGAAGCTGGTGAGGGGTCTGGAAAACAGGTCTTATGAGGAGCGGCTGAGAGAGTTGGGATTGTTTAGCCTGGAGAAGAGAAGGTTGAGGGGAGACCTTATCACTCTCTACAACTACCTGAAAGGAGGTTACAGCGAGGTGGGGGTCAGTCTCTTCTCCCAACTAACAAGCGACAGGACAAGAGGAAATGGCCTCAAGTTGTGCCAGGGGAGGTTTAGGTTGGATATTAGGAAAAACTTCTTTACTGAAAGGGTTATCGGGCATTGGAACAGGCTGCCCAGGGAGGTGGTGGAAACACCATCCCTGGAGGTATTTAAAAGACGGGTGGACGTGGTGCTGAGGGACATGGTTTAGGGGTGGTTTTGGCATAGGTTTATGGTTGGACTCGATGATCTTGAAGGTCTCTTCCAACCCAAGTGATTCTATGGTTCTATGAATTTTAGAACGCTCAAATTAAGGCCAATGTTTGCCATGGGTATTGCAGTATGAGACTGCCTGCCACTGGCCTCGTTAACACACCCAGGTATCGCTGTGGCCTCCTGCCTGAATGTTTAATAAGTGGGGTGGGTTTTGGTTGTGTTCAGAACAATAGTCAAAAGAGAGTAAAGGGGTTTTTTGAGAGATTTGTTAAGTGTATTAAGTTCAAATTATGCTTTTAACCAATTGGGTCAGCATTACACAAATGAAAGTGCAAAGAGAAAATTACCTGAAAGCCCTGAATCTAAATTACTTATTAGAAAATACTGACACAAATGAAACTCTGCATGCTATTTTTAAATTTAAAACGAAATGATTTTGTTTAGTTAAAATATGATTAATAGTTAATTATTTAATTATTCAAATTATTCAAGATATAAGCTAAGTAAAGTTTGCGTCGTAGTATAAACAAAGTCCTAACTTTAAATCCACAAAAGCCATGTATTCAGGCCAGGTTCTGATACGAGTCAGACATAGCCCAGGGAAATCATGCTAGAGGAATTGCTGTGAACAGTGTTAGGTCCTAATGGCTCTTAATTTGTGGAGCAGGTATTGTGGTACATATTATATGCAAGAATTGTCCTCTGTGTATTCATAAGTAAGTTGTGCTACAGACTGAGCCAAAAAGATGGAGTGAAAGGCTCCTGTTGTTTCTGTTCCCATGTGATTTGCTTTGTGCTGTGCAAACTGATGTAGCAGAAACAGATGCTGGCGCCTCACTTCTGTCTGAGTGCCGAGTTCACCCGATTTCATAGGGTTAATGTGATACACTGCTAATGCTTGGCTCCTCTTTGGGAGAAAGGTGTAGGAAGTGATCGTTAGTATCTCTTGTATAGAGCAGGGTAAGTAACAAATTAATTCACTGTATAGTAGGGGCAGGCAGGAGGAGAAATAGCAGTCCGTCTAAGGAAAGAGTTAAGAAAAAGACGCCACTTGAGGGAAGTTCTAAAAGCAAAATCAGAGTCTGAAAGTGGACCTGTGCTATGCGGGGTATGGAGAGACTGATCTTCAGTTTCACTGTTGATTCCTTGGTGACTTAATGTATGTATCAATTTAGGCAAAGTCTCAAAGTTTGGGGCTCAGTCTTTAGAAAGATCTTCAGCCTCAGTTCAGCTTCAGTCTTAAGTAAGACCGAAGTAGGATGAAAACTCTTAACTGGAAATACTCAGTGCTGAACTTCAAGCTAAAACATGACCAGATCCAAACCACCTGTTTTTTTCTGTAATGGGCAGATCCAAAATCAGAGCTCTGAATCCAGTCTTGTCCAGGCCCTGAGCTTTGCCACTCAGGTCTATCATTAGTTTTAGTCAGCCCCTGGAGAACGATGTTTACAGTGGAACAAATAACGTACTCTGGCTGACATCCATGCGGCACTGAGCAGGAGTCAAAACTAGAGAAAAATAATGAGAAACTTCAAAATACTTTGGTGCAAGCTTGCCTCTTAGTAAGCTTTCTCTCCATCTTGCTTCCCCTCTACTAGTAATTAAGAAACCATGTGGCAGTGTCCTTGTTCTGGGCCTTGCGTGCCGAGGGGCAGCCCTTGTTGGTCTCTCTGGGATCCTTCTCATGGCATCTCTTGTAATAAAAGTCGTGTGCCATAAGGGAATCCTTTAGAAGGACAGTGCTAGTGCTTACACCACCTGTGTATGTAAAGTCCTACTTGCAGTATATATTGGCATAGGAAAGTCCGTAGAATCTGCAGGACTGTTCAATGCCTTTGGGAATTTGGCTGCTTCTTCAGGAGCTTGGTTCTGGGCTGAGGTCCTTGACAGCAGGAGGTTGGGTTTGAGCAGTTTGGCCAGAGCTCGCTGACAGGAGCAGTGTGGACTAAATGCGTGTTTCAAAGTATGGGTTCACAAGTAGATCCCACTCAGCACAAGCCTGACCACTATGTACAAAATTTCCCAGAAAAAGTTTTTTCTGGGACTATGTCCCTTGTCAGTTTTTGGAACTGCTGACCTAGGACCTCCAGAAGTCCTAACTCTGACCCAAAAATCATAACGTTGTCTAGAAACACGCCTGTCATATTAGGGTGTCTTTCTCAGTTTCTTTTATGCATGTACTCCATGCTTTCTAGATTGTTAGTTAACCACACAGGTTAAAAAGCTGCAGCAGAAAAAGAAAGCCTTTTCTGGATTCCAGCAGCTGCCCTGGTAAATACTCCCACGTTCTCGTCAAGTGCTCCAAGATGCCAGAGGAAAACTTGACTAATATGCACGGGCTGGCATTGGTTAACCAGTGCAGAGCCTAAGTGCGTGCTTGAGCCCGATCCCTCATCAGCCCCACCTCCTCCTACCTGTGGCTCACCCGCTGCCTCCAGACAGGGTCACTGGGCTCCAGAACTGGGGCCTGGGAAGAGCTGGCTTGAACTCAGACTGCGTTCCGGTAAACTGTATGGATTCACATGGTGCCAAGCACATAGCAGTCGGAGCTCAAGCCCGGGCTCAGGTGTGTTTTGGAAAGGCAGCTAGACACTCAGCCTGTGAGCCTTTATGGCCAGACCTTCCTTAGAAACACATTAAGTGACAGTTTTCTTTCTACAGTTATGTTTCAAGGTCTATCATGAAGCCAGAGTATTAGCAATTCAGTGTACTTCATGTTGATTTGGTCTCATTCTTACTCATTTGAACATATGTCAAACGGCGCAACCTGCATGCCTTGTATAAGTCTATTATACAGAGTCACAGAATCATTTAGGTTGGAAAAGACCTTTCAGATCATCTAGTCCAACCATTGACCCTACTCTACCAGGTCCACCACTAAACCATGTCTGTGAGACGGTAACGCTACCATTTAGCAAGCAGATGGGTAGCTGTGTTCAAAGGGCAGAAACCGCTTGTTGTTGAGGTTAGTGTGATGCCTGAAGTAACGGGGCTGTGGTTCAAAACAAGGGCTTTTAGGTTATGGCTATTTAGGTTATGACAATTTTGGCCTGTGCCATCTAGTGTCCCAGATGTGCCCAAGCATGGTCAAGAGGTGAGTACGTGGCCGCACAACTCCTATTGCGCGTGATGGATAAACACACTTTCTGGTGGTGGGAGAAAAGGAGATGAGAGATTGGCCATGTCAGCACAAGTATATAAGTGCCGATTGCGTAGACTAAAAAGGTTATACCTCATATTGACCAAATACTTATCTAATGTTCAAAGATTTCATGTGGAATAGCAATGATAACATATCTGGTAATTTTTTTGCCTTCTTGCAAGCTTTTACCTTTCATTTTTATTTGAGGAGTAGAAGACTAAATAAACTACATTTCAGCAGCTAGGCTCCTATCAAATATATAGGTTCCTTCTCCATCTGAATAATTTCTAAAAGCAAAGTCTGTGACTTACTATGGAGAATTTATCTCCCTGTTATGCAGAAGTCATCTAATGTCACAGATGTTTGTACCTTTGACATTTTTCCATACCATGCAATATAGGTTATTGTCCAGATGCTGCAGAGACAACATGACAGCTTTTGAGCATGTTTTGTAACTTGTGAGTACTTCCAAGAATTTCAGTGTAACTAGTCCTGGCAAGTAAATTGTATTGTGTGCATAAATTCTTGACAGAGTAGGAGTTACACATGTGGCTAAGGACAAATACATCCAGTATGCACTAAAATTGTTTGATTTGTCAGCATTTATACATCTTCATATAGACTTAAATATAAAAGGTGTAGTAGAAAAAGATATCCTTATACACATAGTATCTTAATGCATAGTATACCTGTGTACCTATGGTTAATATTCTTCTCAACTTTAATTACGTTTCAGATATTGACGAATGCAGCATCAGCAATGGTAGCTGTGACTACGGGTGTCTCAATACAATGGGGAGCTATGAGTGTGTCTGTCCACCCGGAAAGAAACTGCACTGGAATAAAAAGGACTGCGTTGGTAAGTGTGAGAGACTGGATTGACTCAGAGGTGACTGCGGTGACGCTCCTGTTCTCCAGGAGGGCGGAAAAGCCCATGGTTTTGTCTGAGGGATGCTGCGTTTTCACAATATAGATCCCCAAATTCATTTCATAAACTCAGATAACACCTGACTCTACGGGGGTCCATGGGCTAGGACATAACAGAAGGTGGATTAGAGAATGGGGATTATGATGGATTTTATTTGTGGTTTGTTTTTTTTTATTTTACAATTCCATTCACACAAATCTGAGTCTTATTATTTTATGTATTCTATAGTTTTGTCCTTTATTTGTCCTTTGCCCATCTCTATGACCTCAGCTATAACTCTATTTCCCTCTAAGGCTAATCTAGGTATTTAGGTTAATAGCTACATTCGCAGCACCATACCCCAATTTTTCAAATTATCTCCAAAGGTATCCTGCTTAGTATAATATACTGACACAAGCTGTGTCAGAAGTACTAATTGCAATGAGCACAAATCCCGAGACCACTAAAATTTTGGCACTCGCTGCTAGTGCCACCTCCTTTGTGGCAGATCTGAAACTTTGTATTCTTTAAGTGGATGATTTTTTGGTGAGGGGATCTCATTTGAAGCACAGGAAATCTTAGCCACGGCTACAGCCATTCTGTGAGATTTTAATTCTGTTTTCATGGTTTTAATGGGAGCAGCATAACTTAGGTCTTTCATAGTCCGATTAGGTTATGGGGGGTTGGTTTGTGTTTGCTTGGGTTTTTTTATCCACGAGTAACTTCTCATAAATACATTTGGGGCTGATGCCTGGTACCAAATGGGGAGCAAGACAGGACAAGAAAGAGACCTGCACATATTGAGGGAAAGCACCATAGTCTGAAGTACAGAGCACCACAGTGGCCTCTTGCACGGTCACGCAATTGTGGCATTTTCTCACTCACACAGATACAGCAGTACGGAAAGCACTTTATAACCAAGGTGAGGTGGGGGAGGGGGGAGTGAGTATCTCAAGTCGGGTTCCAGCCTTTCCCACTGACTTTCTTCCTAACTACAATTAAGTACCTCATTTTTCCGGTTTATGTATATTACCTTCTCTGCTATTGAGAGAACTAAGTGCTATAGGAGTAAGAAATGGTTAACTCTTTTTTTCAGTTATCCACTAGGTCTCCCTTGCAATTTAGTCCTTAACGTTTAGTCCTCTGGAAAGGAGTTTGTAAATTACTAGCAGGGACTAAAATCTTTTGAGGTCTGGTTTATAGTTAGACCACAGAAGTTTTGTGCTATATTCCCTCTCAACCTGTTTCAATGGTAAGAGGCTGTATTGAAAATATTTTCCTAGTTGTAAACTTCTCTTCATTATTTGTAATCTTCAGTTGGAAGATGGAAAATAGAACACCCTTCTCTATTGATATACACTGTTTTATTTGATGAATTTAATGAGGCTTAAAATGAGTGTCATCTCCCTGCTGATCGCCTGCCTTTATTACCAACATTGTTTAGAGGAAACTGCATTCTACATTGTTATAAAAGCACAATAAAAAGGAGGAGAATGCTATCTAATGATCCTGAATGCTACATGATTTGGAGACATTTGCAGTAACAAAATCCTCTTTTGCTCAGCAATGACACTGCGCTTGTGTTGTCTCCTCAATCCAAAGAAATCATTTCTTTAAAAACATCACCAAAGCACCATAAAAGGCCTTAGGTGGGAGCTAAGTGGAGGATGATTATTCCCATATTTGAGATGTGAACATGAGGTGTGTTTAAGGGACTTATATATATTTGTATTTCACCAGCAGTGAGGCCAGTACCACAAATCAGCTGGTAGCTACTGGGACCCTTCCTCTGCACTCAAGCCAAGCCAGGCAAGGCTTGTTCCAGCTACGACATTTGAATTGTCCTGTTTTGTCCCAGTTTTACTGCGCTCTTCCCAAACCCTGGCAGACCCAAACCAGTTTGGCTGCTTCCTCCTGGACTGAGATGCTGCAGCTCTGATCTCCCCCCTACCTTGGTGTGGTTCGGGGGCGAGCTGAGGGGTAGGAAGAATGACGTTTGCAGTAGCACAGCCAGCCATGAGCTGTGCTTGGCCAGCTCTCGGTGCAGAGGATCAATCCCTGAGGGAAAGGAGGGAAGCGGTGAGGCTGCCTCAGTGCGGGTAGTGATGACGGCTGCCGGCCACAGCTGAGATTGAACCTCATCCTTTGTGCGGAGAGAGTTGTAGTGAAGTAATGCTTCAGTCCAAAAGATGCTAACTTAAACTAAAATAAATGCAGGATTATAATTCTCAGTACTATACCATCACCTCAGGGTGAAGCACAGAGACTGGTCCAACAATTCCTAACAACTTTATGTAGTTTCAGCTAAAATGCAAACCCTCCCTTACGCAAATACAAAGAGCCGTTTGAGACACCGGTGGGATACTCTGTCTTCATCCTGCCATGAAGCCAAGAGGAGAATCTGCATATTTCCATCACACGAGCTGCAGTGTGCCTTGTGTGGAGGGAGCTGATGAGAAACGGCTGATGTCTCTCTCTGTGTCGCAGTGTCCCTTCTAGCATTGCTTAGGGCATTTTGATGGCAGCTGAAAGGACCAGTGAGACTATCCATCTCCATCCCAGCACGTCCTGCCTCACCTCTGCCTGGCTGGGAAGTTTTCTACCTCCAGGAGCTTGAGCATGGAGCTGAAATTAAAAAGTCTGCAGGAGTCGGAGCGAGAAGTGGAAAAATACCATTTTAGCGGTCATCTAAATAAATGTATCTTTGTGAGGGCGACTCCTCTGCATGGTGTGGTAGTTGGCCTGTTAAACCAGAGAGCTGTGCCTCCAAAAGCGGGGAGAGGACATCTCAGGTCATCAGTATTGCTTCTGAGTTGCTTCCGAGATCAAGACGTGCACACAGCGTTGCGCCCATAACTAGAGACACACCTGCCTTTCAGAGCGCGGATTTGGACATGAACAGTTCCAAAGTGGAGGATAAGAGGGAAAGACTGATCTAGAGTTTAGGTTTAAAAATGTGAAAAAGTTTCATTTTGAAGTCCAAGCTCAAGATCCAGATCCAAGATACTCTCTCCCTAATAGGTGTTTATTTCAGAAATGCCTGGGCCTCGTTGCCACTTCTACCTTTCCTCACCACTGTATGCAAGTGGGTGCACAAGGACTGTTGGGTTGGGCAGTGTCTGATTATTTTTTTTCATTTTTCTTTTTTTTTTTCTCCTCAGAGATGGTGAAATGTCTCCCAAACGTCAAACCAGCTCCCAAGGCTCAGCTAGTGTGTAGTAAGACAGGAGGCATAGAGAGCTGCTTCTTGTCATGCCCATCCAACACTCTTTTTGTTCCAGGTTTGTACAAAGTCTCTGTCCTCCTAAGTTTAGAATGTGACTTGATGATTTTTCTCTGCTAATGTATTCAGGATTTTTGCATTCAGTTTTTGTTATGGACAACCGTAAATGAGCAAAACCATCATTATAAATTAAATTGGGCCAGACGTGCACATTGTTAAATACAAGAAGAGTTACATTAGAGGTTTGGCCCTTTGTTCAGGTATCGTTTATGGTAGTGGGGGAATTCCAACAAAAACCTGAGAGGCATATCTACCTTAACCAGGATGGTGCAAAAGAAAAATTTTAATGTATTGAATTCTCTGCCGGAAGTGAGAGAAAAACAAACAGTTGATTTCAGTGAATTCCTGCTAATTTTTAGTACCATGTTTTCCAACTTGAGTAGAATCACGTTGTGCCTGTGCCCATCCAGGCACCCGCTTGAAATGACAAACTGTGCATCCTGGCCTGAAATACCCTGTAACCACGTGATTGAACAGGGGCAGAAACGAATCCCAAAGCAGAGGGTCCCCCAGAGAGGAACTCGGCTTGGTGAGCACAGTCTGAGGCAGGGGCAGGAGAGGGCCGGTGGGACATGCTGGGAAATTTGATGCTGTGGCTGCCACAGCACATGATCAAGCTCCCACGGGAGCCAGTCAGGGATAGCCATAAAACTTCCATCAGCTCAGCCAGGGGCACTGTGGAGCAAAGGATTGACCCAGCAACAGCTTTAAATATCTTACTCTCCCATACAAAATGGATACAACTAAATCTGTCTCAGGAGGCTGTGTGGCAAAAAGGATGTCTCAGTGTTAGTTGCTGGGCTTTAATAAATTTTGTTGGTCATAGTGATACTTATAAAAACTCAGGCATTTCATCTGCCCCACCACCACCACCGTTTTTAGTATCTTTGCTACAGGTAATTTTTGTCTCTGCAGTTTTGCAGAGCAGGTGGGGTGGGGGATTGCTGTTGCTTTTTTATATATGTTTTGGTTCTGACACAGGATTGTTTTCCGCAAGGGTGTCTACTTTTCACGTTAGTCCTGCCATTATATGCGGTAGAGCTGGTCACACTTTATTTTCAGTTTAGCTGGGATCGCTGGAACCATGCACTTATCTAATTTGTATGCACCAATACACAGTTTTATCTGTGCAATACATAAGCCCTGTTACGGTTCTAAGTATGTTATTTTTTTGTTCCTGCCAATAAATTCTGTCAGAGTCTGAAGCTAAAATTATTATGAAAGTACATGGTTTATTTTTTAAATTATAGAGATGATCAAAGCACAAGGGCTCGGCCATGGACAAACAAAAAATATTTGCTGCTTGTGCACCATGGAATTATTTACAGCTAACCTCATGCCAAATTGTTTATAAAACAGTTCAGTGCTGGAAGGAACAAAATTTGTAGTCAACACTGTGAAGCAGTAAACTTTGGCAAACTATTTCAGCCATTGAAAATCCAAGTTCAGCCCTTAAAATGTCTCCTTATTTAGCAGCATTAATAAGTTTGTTAAGCACTGAACGTTAATGCTGGGGGTGAGGAGGGGAGCAGATGCTTTGTGAGGCCGTTGCCACACGTGCTGACTCTGAGTTCTGCCCCGCAGATTCGGAGAACAGCTACACGCTGAGCTGTGGCGTTCCCGTCCAGCAAGGCAAGGCTCAGCAGAAACGCAACGCGACCCTGCCCAGCTGCGCAGGTAGGTGCTCTCCTGCTCCCCAGGGTCCTTGATGTCTAGAAGGGAGGTGATGGAGGTCCCCTAGACCATCTGGGAGTTGCAAGACATACAGCTCTCGAGTTACAGACAGCCAGAGATAAGGTAGCCTGCGTTTCATCATGCGCACACTTGCTTTTCTGCAGCCTCTCCTGGAGGGCTGGAGCGTGCTTTCTTGCCCCCCGGTGTGGCATTGTGTTGTAGGTCGGTATAGGAGCAGTGGAGGTTTGAGATACGTTCCATAAGGACAGATATTTAAAACACTGTACTTTCCACAGTCCAGCAAGGCAAATTTCTTCCCAGACTTGGAAGTGAGCCGGAGTTGCCCGTCAGTAGCACAAGAGCTACGGTGGGTCCCAGCTCTCACCTGCAAAGTCCTTCTTTAGGAGCATGGATCTCCCTACTGGGGATTCCCAGAAAAGTGTTATGAGACTTCTATGAGCACATACTGTGTTTCATTCATTGTGTTCACAGAAATGGCTGGATTATTTTTGCAGAGACGTTTCAAAATATGTCTTAAAGCTGATGCTCTGCATAAAAAAAAAGTTGAGCTCAAAATGGTTGAAGTCTGGCAAAATTAGAAGCAGCTGAAACAGCATCCAGCAGTGGGAAGTGTCAGCCCACTTTATGTGTCACTACCTGCGGTACTTCTCTCCAGTTTGCCAGTTCTCTAACCACCTATTTCTGACATATTTGGAATGCGTTAGGAGGTACAATGCTGTGGAGCAAAGGAACACGGCAGCAGATGTGGCTGCCGTGGCACAGGGGCAGGACTCTGTAGTCCTGGTTCAGCCAGGCTCTCCCAAGGGAAGAGGGACCCACGGTGCAGCACTTACCTGCCACCACCCTCCTCCTGCCCCACGGCCCATGGTCACCCTGCAGCCTCTGGCAGGTGACAGGACAGGCCCAGGCTTTTCCACCACGGACTTCGTCAGGAAGTCAGTCAGCAGCTACATTTTCTAAGCAGTGCATGGCTGTATAACAGCCTCTGAGGTCACAGGACAGAACTGGCTTGGATTTAAAGCTGAAGAATAAAGCTTGCAAGCCATACACCACAGTCAAAGAAAGATGTTTCCTTTGGATTGTTTTCAACTGCCAACAGCGTAGCTCCGCTAAATTAATCTTATTCCTGGTTGGCATTAGGAAGAGCAGAACTATAGCCAAGTAACACGGGAAGTCACAGATGGACTCAGGAAAAAAAAGGTAGGAATTAAATCTTTTTCATAGTAAGAGACAAATTCCACTAAGATGTGCAGGCCTGCTGTAGGGCAGGTGTGCGTGAAGAGCATGTGCGATACTAGCAAATTCATTGAACTTTATGAGCTCAAGAGTAAGCACTTACGTGAAAAAATGAACTTACAGAAATGTATCCTCTTGCACAAGGTACATAACTGTTAGGCTGTCTCTTTTCTGTGTCGCAGAAAGCTTTTGAGTCTGTTTTAAAAATAAGCTCCAGACTTCATTTCATCTGCATGCCAAGTGATGGCTTTTTTACTTTACATCAACAGATTCATTAGCCCCTCCAATCAAGCAGAAAGCTCGTTTTAAAATTAAAGATGCAAAGTGCCATTTACGTCCTCGCAGCAAAGAAAAAACAAAAGACTCTGGGAAGCAAGCTGTTTTAGGTATGTGGTTTCTTCTAACATGTAAACAGCATTCTAATTTTTTGTTTGTTTGCTTGCTTGCTTGTTTGCAGGTTTTTGTTTTCACACTGCAGGCAGAAAAAAAAAATGGTTTTCATATTTGGATCTGAATTTAAGTTCAGGCCAGGGTTCACACTCTAGCTGAACAGTGCCTTGGGTTTGGATCTGACAGTGCTGAAATGTCACCAGTTGCTTTGAAAAATCTTTGTTCAAAAGTACATGAGTTTGGAATTAAGCTGATCCTTTTTCTGGCATTTGTAATGGCAGAAATATTCTGAGACAAAAAGCTATGACCAATGCAAAGTTACATGAAACAATGTCAGTTTGGTTTGGTTTAGTTTTCCCAAATGAGGTTTGTAAAAGAAAACAAAAGCTATTATTTATTTGCTTTATGCTGGATTAGTATCCCATTGCAGCCGCAAAGACAACCCCTAAGCAGGAAAGTTATAATCAAAATCTGATGTTACACAGCCTTAAAACTTTTATTATGTTAGAATGAGTAGTTATGATGTTAGAAAAAATATTTAGAAGGTTTAGACATAATTACCAAAAATCTGAAAATAAGAAAAAGTTTGTGTCAGGATGAATCAAAGTATTCAAATGTTTTTAAAACTCAGTATGACTAGGTATGGGGTTTTATTATTATTATTAGTTTTGAATAACACTTTTAAAGTTGAACAAAAAAGATATTTAAAAGTGATATCTATTTAACAGATCTTCATGACATTTATTTCTTGGCCTTCATCCCCTTGATATGACGACAGGGACAACTGAAGAGTGTTTGGGTTGTTATTGCGGTGCATTTCCACAGTTTAAAATATTTGGAGTTCATTTAATTTAATATTAACTTGAAAGTTTCTGGATTTTAATACACAGTACTGGTGTAATTGCAACAGCTGATATAGTTACTTAGCAAAACTTAGCAGCTTACAGCAAATATTTACTGGTGATATATTTTTTGTTGTGAATCTGTCTTACCACCACTTTTGCTAGTGAGTGAGGAGTCATATATGAGCCCTGAACAGAGAAGAGTAAAAATAACTATCCTAAAAAAATGCTAATGTTTTAAAGATTTAGAGTCATATTTTATCTTTACCCTGCAATCTAGACATTTCTCTCTCTAATTTTCCAAGTACTGTCTTAAAACAAGTCTCAGTTGTCAAGATGCTTACCTTGTCCTTCCATATTGTCTTTTTTTAATAAGTTGTGATTATCAGGCTCATTTTTAAAGTCAGACAAGTTGGGGTTTTCGATCCATATGGACACCATGGGAATGCATTCTTTGGATACATTTCCTTGTCTTGTGCTTTGTGTTTGTTATGTCAAATGAACTTCTAGATCTAACAGTAACATTATACCACACAATCACACACTTGGAATGAAATCCTTCTTATGGCCTGAGTGCTAGAAATTTCTCCCTGATCTGGAAGGTCCAGCGTCTATCACAAAAAGGATGGTTTTCATGCAGATTTCTTTATATAGGAAGAGCATGCTTACGTGACTGCATCCCAGTAGATTGCGGCTTTTCTCCTCAGAGGCTACACATAATTGACAAGGGCATTCAGTTCCTCTGGCTCCCGACAGGATGAAAGGAAATGGCCTCAAGTTGCTTCAGGGGAGCTTTAGGTTAGACATCAGGAAAAATTTATTCACCAAAAGGGTTATCAAGCATTGGAACAGGCTGCCCGGGGAAGTGTTGGAGTCACCGTCCCTGGAGGTATTTAAAAGACATATGGACATGGTGCTGAGGGACATGGTTTAGTGGTGGAATTGGTAGTGTTAGTTAATGGTTGGACTCAATGATCTTAATGGTCTTTTCTAACCTAAATGATTGTATAATTTCTCCTCAGATAAAGCCTTCAAATATATTTTCATAACCTCCAAGTCAAAGGCTTTTAAAACCTTTGATATCTACTGATTGTCATTGCTGGAAGAAGTGGAATACCAGCTGGTAGTTTCTAGAGGCCTAGGCCTGCCGCTCTCATGAATTTATGACAATTGACTTTCTTGCTTTGTTTAACCATCAAATGACTGTATATAGTATTGCTGATCGTAACTAGTTTCTGTAAAGAGTTTTCTAATCCTTACTCAGAAAAGAGACAGGCAATTTTAGGCACTAGAGGTACCACGGTGCAGGTAAGCATCACCACACTGTATTTTTGCCTCCTGCATTCACTAGCAAAATGAGCAAACCCAAAATTGCACCAAGAAGAAGGTGTTTGACAGCACGTGTGAAATGTTATGAAGCCTGTCACTGCATTCATGATAACCCAGCTGAGATACCACTTATTAGCCTGCCACTTGCCACTTTGCTACTTGATTTCTATTCTGTGTTGCTTCTTTTATGCAAAGGAGGTCAATTGCCTTGTACAGACAACTGCCAGGTGACCTTTGTGAATCTCAAGTGCGATTCCTCCAAGAAAAAACGCCGAGGCCGCAAGTCACCATCAAAAGAAGTGTCCCATATCACTGCAGAGTTTGAAGTGGAGATGAAGTCAGAAGAAGTGTCAGGTTTGTGAAAGATCTGTCTGTGGAGAGAAGTCAGAATTCAGTTCCTCGGTGTGTTGTTAGAATCTCTTTGATGCTGTTTCATGATGCAAACCTTTTAGCACAAGCCTCGTTCAACAGCCTTTCCAAACTCCAAAGTTTCAGAGATTTAATTGAAAGGAATCAGGTATGAAATTAAGCCAAAGGAACAAAGATTGAACCTGCAGCAAAATTCCTTCAAAGCCTCGAGTTAAGTCACGTACTTTAATTTAGTCTAATTTCTTGAAACAGCAGAAGTGCTAATTGATGTACAGAGAATGTAAGGATTAGGTAGAAGTTCTGCAACAACGATGATAAAAAAATCCTCCAAAATATAAGTTGCTGAAACTTCAGTCTGAAAATCAAACATTTTTTATCACACATTTGGAAAATTCATGTTTTCATAACAAACTTCAGGAAGAAAAAGAATTGCTTCAAGTTATTCATGAGGTGGAATATTATGCTATAAAATCCAGCCAAAGAAAACACGGGCTGAATTCTATAAACACGTCAGTCCTCAAAGGCAGGTTTCTTAACCCTAAGGGTTACCTCACTAGACGAGTGATTCAAATAGTAATCATAAAAAGCACCTTTCTTTGGGTCATTCGGGTATTTTAGTCAGGGAAGTAGGAAGAATTCCTAATCAACGGAGTAAAGCACAGGCAGAGAATATTAGTGGTGGCAGACTGAACACGTCTGGAAGTACAACACAGTGGGATTGATGCTTTCTGCAGCCCTCTCCCTGCACACTGAGTATAACCAGATTCCGTAATGCCAGGGATATCAGTACTCAGTGTGCACTTACAGGCTGTGAAACTCAGTTTGACGGACCTCAGTGTAGTATCTTGTCCTTTTAAAAGGCCTGATTTTGAGTACAGTGAGCTGCTTCTGCAATTAGAAGGCAGTAGAGCAAACAGAGGTGTTATCATGCGGTGCAGGCTAAGGTTTTTGTTAAGCACCTCTTTTTAAACAGGAATCTCAATTGCTTCTAGTTTTCTTATCATTTCCCATCTAGACACCTGTAACATGGACTGTGTTCGGAAAAGGATGGAGCAGAAGCTGCAAACTGCAATCAAAACATTGAGGAAATCTATTAATAAACAGCAATTTTACATTCAGTTTTCTGGGACAGAATATGAAGTGGCTCAGAAGCCAGCTAAAGCTACTGAAGGGCATGAAGCTTGCAGTACGGGGCAAGTGCTGCAGGATGGAAAATGCGGTAAGTCCCAACATCTCCAGTCAGCCATATCCCCCAAAATAAGCAATCCAAAATCAAGTTGTCCCTACTGAGCCAGGCAGGAAATCTATGAGATAACAGACGATTTAGATAAGTATTACTGAGCACATGACCACTGATGGTTCATAAGACTTTGAAGGGAGTTCATTAAATGATTGCAGGAAAACAAAAGAAATATATATGCAGACATTCCCATGCTGTCAGCTGGTACGTAGCAAGGCCTGCCACAAGGCAATGTTGGCAGTTAGTTCCCAGTTGCTCCCAGCACCTTGTGAAAACATAGTTAAACATAGTCACAATTCTGTAAAACAATAAAATGCTGTTTGCCTAGGTGCTGTCTATTTAATTTTATATTGCCTCTCTCACTCTCCACACCACCAAGTAATCCATAACCCATGATTATATTTATTTATTGCTCAAGGTCTAATTAAAAAAAAGTGTAGAAATCTATTTTAACTTTATATAAAATACCTAATTTCTTTAAGCCTTTTCTGAGTTTATCAGGCTCTAGTGCTTCACTGGGGGCGAGGTGCTAGCACAAACCTGTTAATGGCAGTTCTCAGCAAGCTTTCAAATCACTTCTAATCACTTAAAGTCACCTTATCAGAATCAGCATATCTATTTTTCCAGCTTCTTTTAGACACCAAGTGATTTACAAGCAAAAAGAAATAGTTACGTGCCGATCTGGTAGGTGCCTCTAATAAGTTGGTTCAGAGGCTGTTTCCATCATATAGGAACAGTGATTTAGAAACTGCATTGAAAGACTGTTGCTATTAGTGCATAGAAACCCATACATTTTAGCTACCTATATCCAGCAGAGGAAAATGTTTAATGCAGTTGTGTGCTTTCTTGCAGCAAGAAAAGCATGTGGATTCATATATATATTTAAAACGCTTTCCAGTTGGGGTATTTGAGTGTCAAGAAACATAAACTATTCCACAGGGTACATTTCCCCCCAGAGAAATCTCTAGAACTGATCTCAAGCGACAGACTTTTTGTAGTTATCTTCCATAAAACCAACACACAAATGCACCTAGTGTCAACTAAGGATTCACATCACTTCCTGTACGTTATGCACCACTGTCTTAATTAAGCTGCTACTGTTTTAAGACTGCATCAGCTTTATTAACAACTGTCTGATGTCTGATAACAATATGTCTGATAAACGCTTCAGTGCAGTACAACGCCATTTAATGGCTTAAACAATAGAAGAAGGACCTTGCCCTGATGTAAATTGACCTAGACCGCAGTGGAGATGGGCCTGTTTACATCAGGTGAGGATCCTGGACTAACATATGTAAAACATATGCCACTATAATACTGGGGCCAAAGAGATCCATCTTCTCTAAATGTTTGATATAAAGGCAAATAATGTGATCAAAATGAAAGTCCTTATGTAGATTCCCCTTTTCTTTTCTCAGTTACCTGCAGCACGGGCACCTTTTATAGCGGAGAACATAATCAGTGCGTTCCGTGCTCGCCAGGAACATACCAAGACACAGAAGGTCAACTTACCTGTGAGCCTTGCCCAAGTAACGATGGACAGGGAGTAGCGGGCGCCCGGAATGTGTCAGAATGTGGAGGCAAGTTTAATTTGATTATAAAAGGTTTAGGTGTTGCCGCACAGCCTGTGAGGCACGGATTTAGAAGAGAGGAGAGCCTTCCACACTTCTGTCTTGTAAAGGTAACAGAAGAAATCTCTGTGCACTTACAAGCAATACACAAAACGTTTTGGCTTGTTCCATCCACTGACATTGCCCACAAGAAGATGGGACCTGCTGCGGCAATGTGAGTTATGGTATGGAAATGAGCAAGCCGAGCTGAGCGCTTTGCTTCAAGTCAGGTATGGAAGCTGGACATACCTCGGCTTGTAAGGACTCGTCAGGTGTATTGTGAGTCAAAGGGATGGATACTTTGGACTGGTATTGGTGAGTCTAATGAACCTGCTGATTAGAAGTTTTGCATGAGATGTAGTTTACCTGGTCCAGCCAGCAGCAATCATAATTTTGAGATGGTTACGCTGCAGGAGTCTGTCACCTGGACTCAGAGCTAACGACTGCAAGTTTCTACGCTGCTGGAATTCACTGTACCTTTTGGCAAGTGATGAAGCATCTGTGACTCAACTTTGATACATAAATTAGATGATAAAGATGATAATACATGGTTTCAGAAGAGAGCTGTGAAGTTCAGTTTGTTAATGCTTCTACTGTAACTTGATCAAGATAAGGTTTTAAGACACAACTGTTAATTATTTTCTTTAACTTATTTCATTACAGATGAGCAAAATCTAGCTTAGCTGATACACTCTTTGACTTTGAAAGAAGCCTGTCGTATCTGCTACACAAGTTCTAAGTTTAAAACTCATCCATGTAATTTACATTAATGCTTTCTTCAAGGATATCTAGAGTGAACACACAATGGATGACACTTGAGAAACTGCGGCTTTTTCCCAATCCACTGAATAAAAAAAATAACTGTAGTTCCAGCCCAAACATATGGTAGATTTTGCTGATTTACTGTATGAAGGAACTATCACAGAGAAATTCTGGAAATGCTTGTACATCTTTGTTATGTTGATTTGTATTTAGCAAAAATCCAACAAGAATAGATAAACAAAATAAAATCTGAGTTTATAAAGGCTGAATATAGTATACTGACCAAAGCAGCAGAGGAAGAAAACTGTTTTGTTTCAAGACTTGCATTTGAATTATTGTTCTGCACAACAACAAGAAGAAACCCTTCTGATTATTTTTGCAGAGTGGATCTGTCTCAAAATGTTTGTTGTCAGATCGCAACAGTCTGTTTTTCAGCTCAACTTTATCATTTTCACTTTCTCTGAAAGTAGCAAGAGAGGATATGGTTTGAACTTCATAAACCGCCCTGTCAAAGATTTTATCAAAATCGTTATGCCTCCATAAAATGTGTCAGCATGTGTGATGAAACAGTGTATTTTGATGAACACAGATTTTGTTAGAAATGTACTCACCACCTGTAATCTATAGTATTTTCTCAGGAAAGCTAAATTACAAAGTATTGGGAGTAGGCAACCTCAGGGAGCACCTACCATCTCAAAGTGCTAGTCTCCCAGCTGGGGTGGTGTGAAGATGTGCATTAATGCCATAGTATTGAAAAACTTGACATCTTGATTCTCAGGTAGGCTGTCAAGGAGTAAAGTACTCAAGCTAGCAAGAACCAAGCCAAACAAACGCCTCTCAGAAATTGCTTGGAGAGCAAGTTTTGAAACTACCTTGTATCTGTCAGTAGACTCACTCACGAAGTGCTTTGGTTTACACAAATCACCGTTTTTCTGGCAGAAGAGCTTCTGACAAGCACTAGTTTTCACAGCCACCTGGAAAGCTGACAGCATCAGCTATTCTCATAGTCAGGATGCCTGACTGGTTCCACCCAGTCTGGTAAATCCCATGACCTACTGTTTCTATATCTATAAAATGGAGATTAAAAAAAAAAAAAATTGCTTGCTTCATAGATATGATGCAAAGTTTAACTTTTTTCCTACAAAGTGCTTTGAAATTCTCAGATTAAAGAATTGGTGAAAGCACAAAGTACTCAAACAACATCTTTGTAGAGCCCCTGCTTAAAAAAAAAAAAAAAAAAAAACAACCCAGAAACATAGGTAGCAAAGAGCTTGTTAACTAGTTGTATTTACTGGTGGTGTTTTTAGGAAGCGGTTGCAGGAACAATATGAGATCAGCAGGTAAAATTAGAATTTGATCTGCAGCTGTTTTGATGTTACGTGTTTAAGTTAAAGGAAGCATTGCTAACTACTGGTGGGTTTTATACTTCGTCCAGAAAAGTTGGCTCACTCATATAAATGATCATTTTCAATTTCTAGGGCAGTGTTCCCCTGGACACTATTCTTCAGATGGTTTTAAACCGTGTAGAGTCTGTCCTCTTGGTACCTATCAACCTGAACCAGGAAGGACCCTCTGCTTTCCATGTGGCGGTGGGCTTGTGACCAAGTATGAAGGTGCAGTTTCCTTTCAAGACTGCGAAACCAAAGGTAAATTTCAAATCTTTCCGTAACTCGTATTCCTGCTGCTTACCGTTTTGTCTGTAAGCTTCAATGCCAAGGGACTTTCAAAGGCTCCAAAACACAGTCGCTGCATGTAGAAATATGGGGTGTGATTAATTTTAAATGGTCAGAAAATCTGTAAACTAGGAATGGTCTCCTGATGTCGCAGAGACTGAACAGGCTTTATGGTTTACTTTGGAATTTACCACAGGCAGGTACAGAGTCAGCGCTGCAACTGGTAAGCAAATCAGCCGCGCTGCATGGCAAGAAGTAAGACAAAGTTGCATTAGACAGTGCTTTAGCCTTCACATCCTGTCTATTTTTATTTACCAAATTAGAAAAAGTAAACACTACAGAAATTATATGAAGTTAAGGATTGATTATTAACGGTCTAGGCAGAAACTGTAAACATGCAACACATTGCATCTTCCATAATGTCAACTCCAGAGCAAATGCTGAAGAAGCAACCTGTCCAAATGCATTTTTGTTTATTTACTGGAATGATGTGCTGGCCCTGGCAAACAGACACTAATGGAAACATCTCTCCTGCTATTGTGAAAGGCATTTTTATGGTTGAGGCAGATATGTATCAGCTTCCATTTATTACAGACTCATTGGAAACCACTGTATTAAATAGAGTGAGAGACATGTAGCACGTGTTACCAGTTTGTAAGGGCTTAGCTCTAGTCTTTGGAACATAATTCTAGTTAGAAGATCATTTGTAATAGGAAACACAGGGAGCTGGTGTCTTTTTTTGCCTTTTAGGGCCTAGTAAGTATATTGCAGAAGGGGGATCACAAGGTATGTCCAGGGTAGAGGGAAGTTCTCTCTGCACTGAAGATTGCTACTTTCTGAAAATAATACACCTCGTATCTTACAGTTCATTGTTCTCCTGGACACTACTACAACTCCACAACACACAGATGTATCCGATGCCCTGTGGGAACATACCAGCCCGAGTTTGGTCAAAACTACTGCATCACCTGCCCTGGGAACACAAGTACAGATTTTGATGGCTCCACTAATGTTACGCACTGCAAAAGTAAGTTGCATTTTTATTAGCCATGAGAGGAGTTGTGAGACTTCAGATCTGAACCGCAACTTGAAGGTTCCATCTGTCAGGCTGGACTTCAGTTCTGTATATCCTAGTTAGCGTGTATCAATTACAAGAGGGAATAGTAAAAATTGGGAAAATAATGAGAAGAAAATCCCTGGAAAAGTACCACTTGATGTATATGATTGTTTTGGTTGTAATGTAATTTGGCGAGTGCCAGCTTTAAGTTAAACTACAGAGCTTTTGGTTTCCCAGATCCTGTAAGTCGTCTTGCAGTGATGCATAGTCCTCTGTGTCTCTGTAGAGCAGAGTAGCTGCCATTCTTCTACATTATCTTCTTCTACGTATCTTCTATCAGAGTAACTGCCATTTTATAATAATTATAAAATACTAGGAGATATGGTCATGCATACTGCAATCACCAGGTTAATACTCATGACAGTGAAATCTTGTCATAGGCTTTTCCGCAGTACTCAGCCTCCTATCTTCAATTGCCATTTTAAATATCCCCAAGGTGCAATTTTATTTGATCTTTTGTGAATGACTGATTCTTTTAGGCAAGGAATTTTTCATCTCTGCCATGCTAATTTAAGAGAATATCTCTATAATAATTAGGTAATGTCATCTAAACTAACTTTTCACATGCAAGTCTATCGTAAGTTTTTATGCTGTTTATGTGCCACGTGTCTTTGAAGCCCTTCATTGTTTCTAATGTAATGTGAGTAAATGAGATATCTGTAAGGAATTTGAGGCTTGGATTATGGAAAATATTTATACATATATCTAATTTTATGCAGTTGAGTAGGCCCGAGAGATCAAGCTTAAGTAACTTACTGAATCAGGCCTCTGTGGCAAATTCAATAGGAGTTTTGAAGACTCAGAAAGTTAAACGGATCCATCAATGGACGTTATTTATTAACTGGTTTCATCTAGGCTAAAGCAAGGCAGATCTGAAATCAAGATAAGGTTGGCTATTAGGATCATCACAGTCATTCAGCTAAATCAGGTTAAAAACCAAGCGAAGTTAAACCAGAGCACCTTTTGCATGTCAGCATGGTCCCAGTGGCAAGCACGGTGTGAGTGCCTCCACAATGGGATCGTGTTTACTTACCTGTGTTGGTTTCTTAATCAAATGTTAAAGCAGCCTCAATGAAGCGCTGAATCAGTTTATATACCAGAGATTAAGGTTTTGCAAATCAGTTGGAGCAGCCCTGCAGATCAAATATTCCTTTAAAGGCTTTCCATGCTAAACAAAGAGGCAGCTGGAGAATGCATGCATGTCTAAAGCCACAAGGAGGAGTTTAGACTTGCACTTGACAGATCTAGAAAAACACTTCAAATTAGCTCATCGGCTAACACAACTGCTAATTTATGTTTCTCCACAGACCAGCACTGTGGAGGAGAACTTGGGGATTATACTGGCTACATTGAATCGCCCAACTATCCTGGAGACTACCCAGCTAATGTTGAATGCATTTGGAATATAAATCCACCCCCAAAGAGGAGAATACTCATCGTAGTACCTGAGATATTTCTCCCAATTGAAGATGAATGTGGTGATGTTTTAGTAATGAGAAAAAGTGGTAAGTTGCCATATGTGAGTTATATAGGTATTTATTGCAAACTGGCTGAGTGGAAAGTTCATGTTGAAGGGACAACTGTCTTCATCTACCCGGTGTTTCTAAAAAGATTGTTCAATGAACTGGCACAGCAAGTTAAAACAGAACACTGTACCAATAACAATTAACAGGGCGATATTACTTATGCAAGTGCCTTGGCTGAATCACAAAGCAGGAAATGGGCTTCTTTCTGGCCCAGTTATCACATGGGATAAATCGCTGCCACTCTAGAAGTCAACCAGATATATTGAGAGAGCTGTCTCCTGTCATCTGTACAAATTGTGCTGTCACTTACCCTTTGCAAGCATATAGGCGCTGCAGTTACTGCTAAATCTGTTGGTCGGTGCAGCTGACGCCCTCAAGAAATCCAAAGTTTTCCCAATTTTATGTGTCTTTGATTATGAAGTTAAATCAACAACTTCTGAAGTTAAGACAGCAATGAGATGCACTCCTTCAGTCCTGCGTAGCCATCCAGCTTCTGGTGATCTATTGCTAAATCTCCAAGGAGCGCCAAACCTGAAAGGCAATTGTTTATACGGAGGATTGCTTAAAACAGCATATTTTACTTGCTGAAACACTGTATTTTATTTGCTAAAACAATTTTCACAACTTTTTATCCTTGAGGGCTTGTGTTGACATCTCTATATGTCATATTAGTACAAGAAGAAACCTGCTTGCTATAGATGGAAGGGAATTATATCTGTCCACATCAGTTTTTCAGAAGCAAAGCACTTAACTGTAGCAAAACAAATCAGTTATCCTCCTAATCCCAAACTGTGGTGAGTAAAGCCAGGCACATCAGGGAAAAGTTTGACTTCCACTTCAGCACCAATAATAGTACCGAGACAATAACAATGGAAAAGGAGGGGAGTTTTTTCAGAGTGATGTTTTGTGATCGCTGTATGTTTGGCTTCCTAAGAGTAGACCTTACGAATATTTATCATAGTAAATGTAAGGTCAGCTGCTAACGTTACTGTGGAAAAACTGATGTCAGTTCCAGAGTTACAGTTAGATCCACTTTTTTTCACTTCAAGAACCCAAATCCCATTCAATTCAAAAGGGTTTCTTTTTGCTAACATTGGTGACAGTTGAATCAGGCCTAGCAAGTTCAGATTTGGGGTTACACTTCTTATTTCCCCTAATTATCCTGTGACTATAGAATAGGTTTTTTTGAACCAGGTAAGAAGATTTTTTTTCCTTTTGTTTGAAATTAATTTCAACTTAGAGGAGCCTCATGATACATTCATAATGATTTTAAGACACGCTGCACCCTCCATCTTTTACTTATCCTAGGGGCAAATGGGCATCTTTCTGGCTCCCAGCTATTAGCTCTGTTTCAATATAGATAAGTGACATATTCTTTTCAAAGCTACCACCAGGTGTTTTGCACTGGGAGGCGCCAATCCTTTATGGTCCCAGCAAGAAAGGTACTTAGACTCTGTAAGGTGTCGTTTTAAATGCTATGTATTAGAGTTATTGTTATAAGGAGAGAATAGTATAGATAATCTCTTATCCGTTTAGATGGTGGGAACGGTGGGCAGTGGAGCATTGAATGGGCCTTTGATCCACACGCAGCATGCTGGGCAGATCCTGTCCATAGAGGAGGTTTTGCCCTTTCAGTCATTCCAGCTATTGTAGGATTTTCTTTCAAGGAAACAACTCTATTTATCGTTTCTACTGTCAAACAGAAACATTGTTCTCACGACCGCGTCTTGCTGTACTTTTAGATAAAGGCAAGGCCATGCAGTGGCATAATCACCGGTACCAAGTGGGAGCTGCCTGCAAGTTCCTCTCGTTACAATGAGCTGGCTGAGGTTATCCCGCAGCCGTGGGAGTTGTGCAGCACAACACGGGCCTGAAGGCCACGCTGGATGCACAGCACAGCACAGCACAGGTCTGGCCGTACCCAGGCCAGCTGTTCGGTGGATGCCTAACTTCCCACTGAGCGACGCTGTTCAGTCACAGTCACTACACCGGGCTATTACAGTCTGAAAAGCATCATCATTGCTCTCAGATGAACGGAAGGAGCTGGTTACCACACCTGGCTGGGGTGTAGCTGACTTGTTCTTCCCTACCTGGGCCCAGCATATGGGAACCTTGGAATTCCAGGCTAGAGTAGTACACTAAGTAATATTGATAGTAATTTTATAAATGTCAAAAATTCTCTCTGGCACCTCGCTGTCTACTTAAGCTTCTTGCTGTGGGACAGAGGGGTTCTCACCACCTTTGTGGATAAACCGACTTTATAAATAGATAAAGACTACATCCCTTCTATCACAAAAAACAACTGCTCTCGGGGATACGTCAGCTGAGAAGTGTCTTGTCAATTTGTCATTTGTGACCTCTAGATCAGGAAGAGCGCAAAAAGCTATTTTATCGAGAACATTTCTTTATTTAACCTTCTTTCTAGCTTCTCCTACTTCAATTACTACATATGAAACATGTCAGACTTACGAGAGACCCATTGCATTTACCTCAAGATCGAGGAAGCTCTGGATTCAGTTCAAGTCAAATGAAGGAAACAGTGGCAAAGGATTTCAGGTCCCCTATGTGACTTATGATGGTGAGAATGGGATTGTTTTCCACCTTTGTGATGTATCTAAACTACAGAAAATTGTCCTTTAGAGTCTCTCTTACACTGATTACAGGGAGAGAAGAATGAGGTAAAACTTGATGTAACCCATTTTTAGTCCAGTGAATTACTTTAAAATCAGCTACAAAAACTTTGAAATAATACCTAATTTTATTTTTATTACTCTTTCTATTACTTCTTCTAATACTTTAAGGATGGACAGCAAGTTACACAGAATTCTTTAAACTTAATCCTTATCCCACTGAATTTAATGAGACTTCTTTTAATTGGCGTTCATCATATGGAGAACAAGAATACCATTAATTGCTGTGCATTTTAGAAAGCCCCGTCATCAAGTCCTACTGGTGACCCACACAATTTTTAAAGGTATAAATTAATAAAATCACAAGTCCAACAGAGAAAAACAATTATACAGAAAGAAACAGCCATTCAGTAACCACTGTCATAAACCCACATTTTAAAACAGTCTGGCTTGTCATATAAATTAAGCATTACAATGTATATTTTGGACTTTGGGATTATTTCTGTTTTGATAAAACAAAGACTTTTTCTGTGATACCTTTGGCAGCTGTTAGTCCATCTCTTTTCCAAATACTATTGCAATTTTGTGAATGATGAGAAAACCTGTATTAAGCTGGTCATTCGGGAATCAAAATGAGAGCTGTTCTCAGGGCAGAAAAAAGGGATCTGTTCCTGACTGTGCTGCTGCATTCATGTATAACCTTTGACAGTTATTTCATATCCCTGGTCCTGTTTCTTCATCTCAAGAATGCAGATAATAAAGCATTATTATCTGGAGGGAGTAGTTTGCTGGGGCTAAGTTAGTATTTATATGAATAATTCAAAATTACTATCCTGAAGCATTACAAAATATTAATGTGATTAGATTAGACTACAGCAGCTTGAGAGACACTGAGCAATTAACTGGATAATAAATTTCT
Source organism: Chionis minor (assembly GCA_013398295.1). Classification (NCBI taxonomy): domain Eukaryota; kingdom Metazoa; phylum Chordata; class Aves; order Charadriiformes; family Chionidae; genus Chionis; species Chionis minor. The sequence continues at coordinate 769,717 of VZSF01006297.1, forward strand.
CATCTCTGTTCTGAAGAGGAGGTCTGGCTAAAGTGTGGCTATTGACCCTCCCAAAGGATATCACAGTCATGTAACCGAGCTTTATTTTTCAGAGGATTACCAACAACTAATAGAAGACATTGTTCGAGATGGACGATTATATGCATCAGAAAATCATCAAGAAATTCTAAAGGTAAGAAAATTCTGCTTTATCTGAGGCTAACCAAGAATTCCTTTTACTAAATATTTTCCCAAAATAGTTCTCATGACCCTGATAGGGTCATAATATTTAAATCTCAAGTGTGACCCCAAATTAAATTCTCTGTCTTCTGAGGTTTATGCTGGTATTTGAAGCAGCAGCTGGGCTGAGCACATGCGCACATCCTTTGCTGAATCAGGAGCTAAATTAAATGTATGCTAACACGATTGTACGTTAGAAAAATTAGTCAACCAGGAATGAAGAACCTATTGTTTGAAGAGCCTTCTTCAGCCTCAGTCTGGCACATGTTTAAATGAGTCATTAAATTAGAATTTCCTCTGCATTAAAAAATGTATTTACCTAAATCACTGTCTTGCCTCAATAAGACACAACCGTAATGTAGCATTGGAAGCTGTCCATGAAATGGTTTTCCAAAGGCACAAGCAACACACTGAATTGTGGAGGAAGGCTGCTGGGCTGCCACCTGTAAGAACTAACTAATTAAAACTGCAAAAAGGTTGTTCAGAAGGCAAAATTCAGCCTGTAAATGTACAATTTGGAAGGACAGGAACGGACAGACAGCCAGCTCCCCTGCCCATCCCTGCCAGTATCCTCCCATAGAGCTTTGGGGATGCTCGTGTCCCAGCTGCAGTGTAGACCCTCAGGCACAGGTTCCACTGAGGCTCTGAATCAAGACTTTACCAAAGTACAGGAGAAGGACCTTGAGGAGCTCGGCATCACCGAAGGTCAGCCATCTCTCTTGTTAGTGGAGGGAAGGCCCTAGACAAGAGCGTGAAACAGGCTGGAAAGGCAGTCAGAGGCATTTTGCAATTCTAATGCCTAACTTTTGCAGCCGGTTTGTGGTTAACCCAGTTGCTACCCTCTCAGTTCAGGACTTTCCAAGAATACTAATTGCAAAAAAATGTCCGTCATGGTAGAAAGATTCATCAGTATAAAACTCCACAGCAACATGGAGTAGTTTCCTTACAGTGCTTTACCCAGAAACAAGTTTTGCAAAAAAAAACCCCCAACCTGTTTGTTGTTCATTAATTTTGAAAGCTGTGCAGACCCTAAATCCAAACCCTATTCTTATCTAATATATGTGTTTTCTCCCATAGGACAAGAAGCTGATTAAAGCTCTCTTTGATGTACTGGCACACCCACAGAACTATTTCAAGTACACAGCACAAGAGTCAAAAGAGATGTTTCCCAGATCATTTATAAAGCTACTGCGGTCAAAAGTTTCCAGATTTCTACGACCGTACAAATAGTCTACTGGTATTCAATTTTTGGTTACTTTGCATTCCTGTCAAATATTGTCTTTTCTCCATAGTAGAAACATGTGCTAATTTGAAGGCTCTTTTTTGCAGTCTTTGTTTTCAATTGTATATTGAAGAATACCTATAATGTTTTATAATTGTTAAAAGCCAGTGTTCTGAATAAGATTTTTACTACAAAAAAAAATTGTGCATCCTTGAGTACATCTAGTTGAAGATCCAAATTTGCATCTGCACTAGTGTATCTTCACTTTGCATTTGAAATTACATTATATAGAAAATATTCTTTCTAGCTTTTTATTTTTCATCAACAATAACTTTGGTCAAAGCAAAGAAGGAATCTATTCAAATCTGATTAAACTACCTGCAGATAAGTTCTGTTGTAGAAAGAAGTATGTAGTATAAATAATACTTGGATTTTGAATTGCACTTGAAGTTTATATTTGAATCTTTAGAAGAAAACAAAACAATCTAAATTTTGTGGCTTAGTGGAACCTCTGTCCAAGTAGAAATCAAAGGGGGAAAAAAAGAAGAAAAAAAAAAAGAACAAATGTGTGATTTTGGTTTATGAATTACATAAGATGGAGTCCTATGCCCTAATGTCCTAATGTTTTTATCTGTCCTCTTCTAAACTTCTTCAGAGGTTTGCCACTGTCAGTTACTTCATTGAAACAGATTTAGCTCTGGATTTCTGTACACCAGTTGGTCCCTTTGAAGGCATTTACAATAGGATAGGTGAGAAATGAACAACAACATTAGTAGTCTGTTTTTCTTTCCGTTAATAGAGCATCTAATTAAGTACAATATATAAATATATAAATATATACTTCTATTTGTGGGTACATTAGTAATGTTATCTTTAGTTACTGTAAATATTATTCATGCTTAAATCTTGAATCCCACACACCCTATTTACTCATATCTATTTGTAACTTTGCTTAGATGATTAAATGACTTCTCCAAGTGCTCGTCACTTCCGTTAACACCAAACTGAAGCCTTTTGGAGTTCTATAATACAGGATGATAATGGTTTACTCTGGGACAATCTCTTCCAACATACATTATTCCAGGAAAAAAAACATCAGTTAAGATGCAACTGCTGCCCAGTAGAAGGGTGAGCTTATTGTCTCTTCTTTGGGCACCCCTCACACGCAGACCACCAGTGTTACCCCTGGGGACGACACATGTGAGAGGAGCTCACCAAGGAGGAATTTTTGTTGGATCTGACATCTCTAAACCGCTGGGAACATAAATCTGTCACAGGCCCAGACTCTAAGCAGGGGGAGGGAGCGAACAGGACAGTTTGGAAGCCCAGTTGGATGAGTTGGAGGGCAGGCCCTGCAGTCTTCAGAGACCCAGTGCTCCCTTTTATCACGGGTTTGCAACCGCAGTGCCCATCAACCACGGGGGCTGTATGGTCTGCAACAGAGCCTGAGCCTCAAGGTCAGGCCTTCTTCACAGAGTGACAAGTACTGGTGGGTTAAGATGATGATAAAACCTGTGTTTACTGCTGTTTCCTGGCACAGGAGCTAATGTCAAGGAAAAAGTAGCTATTTTTATTAGTATTTCAGCCTCTACTTTTAAGTCCCTTCCACTTGTATATCATTCTCACTTTCGATCCTACAAGTCTACTATATGGAGAAATTAACTACCACACCAACATGCTTTCAGAAAAGGACTAACATACAGTTTTGCTTCACTGCATTTTTTTTGCATATCTACTCTGTAGTTTAACATACCCTTGGATGCTCTCAAAGACATACGTTGAGGGTGGCTATGGTTAACTTCTTACACTTCTTATTTGTCTTTGACTAAGTACTGTTTCAATTTACAAAGTTGTTTTCTATTGGCTACAAGTGGTTGAATATTCCGTTTCTAAGAGACAACTTAAGTGTCCCATTGAGTCTTTCTACTTAGCCATCTTATAAGTTTGCTTGCCTTCTTTCCTTTTCTGTTGAAGGGTATAATTTTTTATCTTGCTATGCCTGAACAGTTTCAACTTAGGGTCTAACAGCTCATTTTTTGGATCTTAGGTTTTTGACAAGCTTTCTCTTTTTTATATATATATATATATTTATATATTAACCCTCCTTTCAAAATGTAACATCTCCATAAAAGTCCTTTTTAAAGTCTTTTAAACCTAACTTTTTATGAGGATGTTGAACCTACTTTTATTAAATATTCATTATAGGTTACTAAAGGTGGACATGCGAAGGAGAACATAACATCAGTCCTAGATTCAGGGCATGCCTGGAATGAAAAAAAAGTTACATGTATTTTTTCCTTAGCAGGAGTTATTTGTAGGAAAAAACCTTAAAAAAGCAAAAATCTTTTTTGGTACTCAGTCATTTATAACTTTATAGCTAAAAAACTACTTCAGCCAAACAATATTTCAAACTCTGATAGGTTATCCAGAATGATTAGAATGGGTCAGGATTGCAGCCATCCTACTGAAAGATAGGAAGGATAAGATACGAAAGATATGGAGAAAAATAA
>VZSF01006297.1:773806-787867 GCA_013398295.1 Chionis minor
AATCTATCCGGCAGAAATTTCTCTGTAGGACTTAAAGGACACCAGAAAGAATGAAAAGTAGTGGGATTAAAAAAAAAGAAGAAAAAAAAAAAAGAACAAATGTGTGATTTTGGTTTATGAATTACATAAGATGGAGTCCTATGCCCTAATGTCCTAATGTTTTTATCTGTCCTCTTCTAAACTTCTTCAGAGGTTTGCCACTGTCAGTTACTTCATTGAAACAGATTTAGCTCTGGATTTCTGTACACCAGTTGGTCCCTTTGAAGGCATTTACAATAGGATAGGTGAGAAATGAACAACAACATTAGTAGTCTGTTTTTCTTTCCGTTAATAGAGCATCTAATTAAGTACAATATATAAATATATAAATATATACTTCTATTTGTGGGTACATTAGTAATGTTATCTTTAGTTACTGTAAATATTATTCATGCTTAAATCTTGAATCCCACACACCCTATTTACTCATATCTATTTGTAACTTTGCTTAGATGATTAAATGACTTCTCCAAGTGCTCGTCACTTCCGTTAACACCAAACTGAAGCCTTTTGGAGTTCTATAATACAGGATGATAATGGTTTACTCTGGGACAATCTCTTCCAACATACATTATTCCAGGAAAAAAAACATCAGTTAAGATGCAACTGCTGCCCAGTAGAAGGGTGAGCTTATTGTCTCTTCTTTGGGCACCCCTCACACGCAGACCACCAGTGTTACCCCTGGGGACGACACATGTGAGAGGAGCTCACCAAGGAGGAATTTTTGTTGGATCTGACATCTCTAAACCGCTGGGAACATAAATCTGTCACAGGCCCAGACTCTAAGCAGGGGGAGGGAGCGAACAGGACAGTTTGGAAGCCCAGTTGGATGAGTTGGAGGGCAGGCCCTGCAGTCTTCAGAGACCCAGTGCTCCCTTTTATCACGGGTTTGCAACCGCAGTGCCCATCAACCACGGGGGCTGTATGGTCTGCAACAGAGCCTGAGCCTCAAGGTCAGGCCTTCTTCACAGAGTGACAAGTACTGGTGGGTTAAGATGATGATAAAACCTGTGTTTACTGCTGTTTCCTGGCACAGGAGCTAATGTCAAGGAAAAAGTAGCTATTTTTATTAGTATTTCAGCCTCTACTTTTAAGTCCCTTCCACTTGTATATCATTCTCACTTTCGATCCTACAAGTCTACTATATGGAGAAATTAACTACCACACCAACATGCTTTCAGAAAAGGACTAACATACAGTTTTGCTTCACTGCATTTTTTTTGCATATCTACTCTGTAGTTTAACATACCCTTGGATGCTCTCAAAGACATACGTTGAGGGTGGCTATGGTTAACTTCTTACACTTCTTATTTGTCTTTGACTAAGTACTGTTTCAATTTACAAAGTTGTTTTCTATTGGCTACAAGTGGTTGAATATTCCGTTTCTAAGAGACAACTTAAGTGTCCCATTGAGTCTTTCTACTTAGCCATCTTATAAGTTTGCTTGCCTTCTTTCCTTTTCTGTTGAAGGGTATAATTTTTTATCTTGCTATGCCTGAACAGTTTCAACTTAGGGTCTAACAGCTCATTTTTTGGATCTTAGGTTTTTGACAAGCTTTCTCTTTTTTATATATATATATATATTTATATATTAACCCTCCTTTCAAAATGTAACATCTCCATAAAAGTCCTTTTTAAAGTCTTTTAAACCTAACTTTTTATGAGGATGTTGAACCTACTTTTATTAAATATTCATTATAGGTTACTAAAGGTGGACATGCGAAGGAGAACATAACATCAGTCCTAGATTCAGGGCATGCCTGGAATGAAAAAAAAGTTACATGTATTTTTTCCTTAGCAGGAGTTATTTGTAGGAAAAAACCTTAAAAAAGCAAAAATCTTTTTTGGTACTCAGTCATTTATAACTTTATAGCTAAAAAACTACTTCAGCCAAACAATATTTCAAACTCTGATAGGTTATCCAGAATGATTAGAATGGGTCAGGATTGCAGCCATCCTACTGAAAGATAGGAAGGATAAGATACGAAAGATATGGAGAAAAATAACTTCCTCATTTGCTGAATGATTTACAGTGATCTTTAGTACTTCAAATTTCAGTAGGCAAACTTTGGAACCTGATGTTATGCAGTGAGTTTAGGAAGACCCTTGCTAAAATTTTTGCTTAACAACCCACGCGTTTGGACATGATACCACGGTACAACAGTGGTGCCAAGCAGGACAAGCCCTGTTCCTCTCTGGAACAGGGCTGAAAGAACTGCCTTACGAGCTCAGAAGCCACTGGCAGCACTGTGACATTTTGCAGGTTCTTAGCTACAATCCAGTGCCAGAGAGCAACTATGAGAGAGACGCGTCCCAGTTGTGGCTGCTGTCAGTGGGACCTTGGTGCAGCTGTGAGCGGGGAATACAGGAGGGACTAGCTGCATTTAGCTCTGGCAGAACTCGCCCCGACTTAACAGGGATTTGTCTTGTTCATCCTGACAGACAACATAAGACAAGGCACTCAGAGACTTCCGTAGCAAATGCAGACTTTGTGTTGCTGAAAGTGGTGAAAGAAAGAATAACCTGGCCTTCAAAAGCATACAGTTAAATGCTTCTGAATATATAGGGCTTTCATATGTCATATATTTAGTGAATGAGTCAGGTTTGAGTGTCTGCAGCTCTCCACAGAAATGCCCTTGGGTGTACAAATTTCTAATTAAATAAGTAATGACAAGTGGTATATAGAACTGACTGAACCAACTTCAGCTGATTTGTACAACAGCACAGAATTTTTACATCAGCTCTGAAAGTTAAAAATGCTTAAACTTTCATACTAGATTTATCGTTACAGCAACTGGCAGTCACCAAATAGAAGGTGAGCTCAGCTGTTCATTTGTTAATGTAGGTGTAGGATGTCTTCTTTGTCAGAAGTCAGAGAATGTATTGCTACACAATAAAAATAACACAAGGAATGGCTCCTTGTATGGAGAAGACCTAGACACATGTGGAAATCTAAAACCATACAAGGAGAAATATGTCCACTTTTAAGAAAACCAGCTTCATGAAATGAATCAATACATCACAGAATATAGAATTTTGGCTTTTACCCTAAACATGAAGTATTACATTTAAACATATGCAATAAACACAGCCCTGTATCTGTTCTTACAGAATTACACCTTGCATGCAAGATAGGTGCAAGAACATGATTGTGTTATTACAGGAAGGCCCAAGAAGTGTCCGTTTGTGATTGCCCAACTCCACATCACAGACTGAGCTTTTTATTTTCAATTTGCAAATGCCTGTATGCTGAAAACCTGCACCTGTAGCACTTACCATTTTAAGCTTCTCCTCCTGCTTTAAATACTGCACTTATTTTTGGTGAGGTGGTGGTGAATCATCCCTAAATATTCTCATGTGCCACCAAATCACTACCTGCATACCTGCTGCAACAACCAAAAGTTGCTAATCAAGCCCTAAGTCGTGCTGTGAAAGTGCTCCTTAGTGACTGCTGTCGGCAAGGTGCTGCTCTGCGTGTGTGTGTGTGTGTGTGTGTGATCTGAGTAGAGGAAGCATTAGGATTCGGAGTTCAATAGATTGCCACCTGCATCTTGCCTGCAATAGCAAAGTCTGTTCTGCCTGACGAAGACCACCTTTTTAAAAGAAACTTATTTCCTTATTGTGCCTCTCCCATGGAATAAAGTTAAATCACAGTGTGTTATAATTATTGACGATTTACACTGATCTTTCCTACATATCAGCTTCACACTAGGGTAAGCTTACTTAAAGCTAGGTTACCTAGTGAGTTAGATTTAGTTGAGTTTAAGACTAGCTTAAATAAATGCAGGCTTGGTTGCCGAGCTTTCAGAGTCCACATTCTGAGTTGCCAGCTGCTTTTGAAAGAGCACAGCTCACCTGCGGTCCTCTGCCTGTAAGCAGAACGCAAGGATGATGCCACGTGAACAAGAAACGTGCTTACATGCATCAAACACTCAAAGAGGAAAGCCAAACCCTACCCCGTGCCCCTTTGTAAGCGTGCCCAACAGATTTAAATTTATCAAGTCAGTCTTAGCTATGAACAACCCAGTTTTAATCTTGCAGGTAACAAGTTATGAACATGAAGAGCAAAAGTAGTGGTATGATTCAGGGACTGCTGATGGGTCTTTGCCAGCAAAACCTAACTGCTCTGTGATAGTTCCCATGTCTGGACTACAATTACCTTTGAGTGCTCTGAAAAAAGAAGCTGGAGTGAAATCTTCAACAACTGAATCCAGTGGCGTATTTCTCAGCCACCTCAGGGGTCTGAATTTTCCCTTTTCTAATGCTGGGAATGTGCAGCACACGCAGTTACTTGTACCTGTGCCATGAGTTCAAATAGTTGCGTTTTTTTCATAGCTTAAAACCACTGATCAATAGGAATGGTAGTAACTGGAGAAGTTCTATAGGCGCTCAATAATTTGAGACTTTAATTAAATAGTTTTCTAGGATGAGAGACTGTTGGAAGCACTTGGAGGAAAAAAGAAAAAGACTTTTGTCTCCCATAAGAATTTATGGAAGAAGGGAAATTTCTGTAAGGTAATATAAACTTATCCTTCAGTATGAGACTTGGATTCAGACAGAAGTCTCATGTTTTATCATAATGTTTTTCATCTGAACAGAAACAGGCTGGGAAACAAACTCTTAATGTCAAAAAACTGTTATCTAAGTATCTGAATATATACAATTCCAGTTTTTTATTTCATTTATTTATTCTGTTTCATCACTAAGCTTTTAATCTATAAAATTAATATGTAATATACAAGAGTAAAATGTACAGAAGTACCTTTAGATGTAATAATTTAAACCATCTGTATTCAGAAAGCGGAGATAACAAGTTTAAAGATATACAGACAATTGCAATTCCATTTTAGCTGAATTTCTCAATATCTAGAAAAAAGTGGCTTTGCTTAATTAAACTTTATTTTAATGATTGTGAAAATATCTTTTTTTAGAGTTTGGTTTTGTTACTTTTTTAATTAAGATTATTTTGTAAATATTGTTTTCTATGTTTTATACCTTAGAAAAGCCATTAATTGGCATTGGCGGCAGCAGATACTCAACACGATGATTAAAAAGGTACTTTAGGAGACTGGGGTGGATGCGGTCAGTAGTCAGATTCATCCTTACAGATTACTGCTCCTGTTACTGCCGCAGTCTCAGTGGCGTCATAGGAAGAGTTCTCTGGGGCAATTTAACCTGCTAATTTTCCTAGAATTGACTACCAGGTGTCATTCTGAAGTGCGTACCCTCTTCATAATGAATAAAGGATATCTATTTTAAAGTTAGTTCTTCTAGTTCTTCTTCTGTTGTTAGGATAAGAAGAAACAACACAAAATTCACAAATTAAAGGGAATTCAAAAGATTACGCCCAAATATAGTATAAAGAGAAGGAAAGGAAGGGTATCTCTGTGCGCCTCAGTAGCAGTGGAAGTGATAAAACCTCGTATTGGATGGGATCACAGAGCCTTTTTTAGGTTAAACTGCCACTGACGTCAGAGGTGGTAGTTTCACCTGCGTAAAGTTCACTATATCGTGAACTGTTAAGCAGGAATTTCTAGTAGATTGTGTTTCAGCGGAAAATACCTGTATGTGTAATACCGGTTTCTGTACCAATTTACTCCATGTAAATCACTGGGCACAAGTGACATTTTGAACTAAACCCTTGTAGATGCTGCTGGGAATTCTAAGCTTTATTACGAATGTAAATTATGTACAAACAGCTATTTCCATATGAAATGTACCATGATAGTTTAGAGCAAAGATAGTGAATAACTGTACAAAATTTGATACTTAGAAAATAAAATACAGTGGTCTAAGCCTTACCAATATTTTAACAATACTGTCAGGTTTGTAGTAGAAAATGTTGTTGTAAATGTACCTTATAAGAAAATACATTTCCTTTTGCCTCTGTATATTAATAGCTTTGATTTCTGTGTCAAAGCTCAAAATGAAGCATGTAATAAAACTTTTGTTAAAATCACTTTCATAATAAACGTAAAATGGAATGGATACCCCTGCCTGCCATTGATTTGTGTACCTGGAAATGGCTCTATGCATCAGTGTAACATAGACAGGAATCAGAAGAGAACTTCTCTTTTTTGATAGCATTTACGTATTTTGGCCTTATTTTCATCTTTAGGCAACAGAGAGCTTTTTTCTTTCTCATCAAACAACTGGAGTTTGTGAGTGCTGGGATGCTGAGTTAAGTTCCTTCAAATACATTTCATGGAGAGTTTTCCAGAACAAGAAGAAATCCTGGCTCCAGCGAAGCGCTGCATCACCAACATCCCTCCACGACCTTTAACCATTTCTTTGAGTAACTCTGATGTTACTGTGTGTATGTCATGCAGGTGCCCTTTCCCATGCCCTTCTGTTGAGAAACTGCTTCAAACAAAGAGAGAAAGAGGAAGGAAGCTCTCTTCCCCTGGTGGCCTGATGGGCTATCCCACCACCAGCTGCCAAGAAGACTGGTGACTTCCAAACTCACCCGCTGCTTGTCCCACTGAGCACTGAGCTGAGAGGAAATTATGCTTGCACCCCAAACGATGATTTCAAGAGAGACCAAAAGCGTCCTTTCCACCTCTAACCCTGCCGTAGAAAAAGAGGATTTGCCCAGGCCCTCCTTGCTGCTGAGTTTTATGATGACAGTTACACTTTTGCAGTCCAAGATTACAAAGTAAGAAAATTTGTACAATCAGTGGCCCAAGTGGAACTCTGTATGCTGGTAATGGTGAAAATGGGTGATGAAAGGCTAGCAGAAAATAGACTATCTATAGTGACACAAAAGCTGAGTTAGATCCGATTTATATCATCTTTTGCAGCTTCAGAAGTGCAAGTTGTCATTAAGGGTACATGGCACACCAGACCAGACAAAAAGCATGGATGTCATTAATTCCATTGATAACACCTGATAAGAGGTTTGCCGCTCAGTAGTGCTTGTTGGAGATGAGCACAGCCTGCGGAGCATCGTAGATGGTACAGCAGCCACCTACTGTAAAACAGATGGGAGACCTCATACACCAGCACGGTGCGTGGCATTCTGGTGATACTCTCATGTAAGCCGTTTACCAGTTTACCTTGTTAAGAGAAAGCATTTATCACAGGACAGTACGTTCCGCTCATTTGATAGATGTTGTAAATGATACGAATACTATCAGTACGACTGACGACTATTGGTGTCACCGACAGGTTTGAAAGGCATAAAGAGAGACAGCTTCATTCTGACTGACTGCAAAAAATCAATTACTGCCTTTTTCAGTTAGTAGCAATCCACTTAGGTAATAGGAGAAGTTATCCTCATTACACTCCAAGAAGATACAGATAGATAAAAGATGTCACTTTTATCAGGCTGCAGAGGGTGCCATGTCAGCTGGTGCTCAGCTGTCATTATAGCTTCAGAGCTTTAAGAGACTAACAGGAAAAGACAGCTCCTATTAAAGACAGAGAAAAGCCGAACTCAAAAATTCCTAATGGTGATTAGAAGTCCAATTAATTACTGGTGATGAAGTATCTGCGTACAAGGGCAAAAGCCACTGAAAGTTCAGCGGTTGTGAAAACATGCATTTGAGTACAAGATTCTAGTTTACTGAAACAGGCATTGCCTGGTGAGAATCGCAGAGGGATCCATTTTAATTTCAGATCTTTCCATGACTTCCCAACAAGCTCACAAAAAATAATGGCCTGATGAAAGACACTCTGGTGCAAACCAGCAGGTAACTGAAGGTAGACTTGGCACAGATTTATTTTTCTCATTGTTCAGCCATCAACATTGACTGACTCCTGGTGTCACAGAAGGGGTCTGTCCTGTACAATCATAATAAATGGCTATTTTTGCCTCTTAAAAATAACACCTAAATGGGCAGTCAGCTGTGAATCGCTAGCAACGGGTCTCCAAATCTTTATGTAAGTTGCAAACCAGACATCACTCCCGGAGCATTTTTAGGAGATGCTCCCTTCCCCGGGTGCATTTTGTTTCTCTCTCTGTTTTATGTAGCTGTGCTTGAACTCCTATAGCACATGAAGCTAACAATGGGCTGCAGTCCCCTTTTTGTTGCCCGTGAGTGCATCTTGCTGCTGCTGTTGCTGCCTTAATGCCCCAACAAATCTCCCTCTATCATGTTGCTAGGCTGGCAACATAAACATAGAGGTGCTTGCTCGAGGTAGCTGCCGACTATTTTTGCTACAAAATGTTTCTGTGTTTAAAACATAAATCAAGAGAAGTACTGCAAGTGCCCATCTCTGCATTTTAGCCAGTATGGCATGTATTTAGGAGTCAGTGCTATTACCAGTCACAGGTTTTTTATGATCATTTGAAGAGATCCCTCACTGAATAACTCTGGAAAGCCCCATCACTGCCTGAGGAGATGGATGCTGGGCACCCAGCCCGTCAGCATCTGAAGCCACTCCAGCACACAGGTGACACGCATACTGGTTGACACCTCCTCCGTGTCCCTGCTGACACATGGTGAGATACACTACACTCCAATAGCGCTGCTTAATATGTAAAATAACATTACCTCCAGCTCACTTGTATTGTGTGTACAACAGCATTCCTACATAACGGTCATACTTTTACAAAAGTAATATGTTAGAAGACATGCTATGTATGCCTAAAGACACAGGAAAGGGAAGAAAGGGATCTGCCTTTCTGAAGACACCCACACCCGAGTAGCTTGTGACAAACTGCAGCACTGGCTGTGGCAGTGCAGCAGGATGTCTTGGGACTAAGGGCAGCACATTGGAGTGCCTACGTGGATGGACATGACACGAGGTGAAGATGCTTGGTGCTGCCTGCCAAGCTGGTTTTTCATATTGTAATTCATATTTCATTCAGCCTCCCTCCACCCCAGTTCTGCATGGGCAGTGAGAGAGCATCTTTGAAATTAAAACACCTGCACTTGTCAGTGTCTGTTATGTCAGCGCATAATATAAATGCAGTAAATATGTTTCTTGGGGGATACAATAAGTAAAAGTATTGTTTGTGCTAGACAATTTGTTTGGCACAATTATTACCCTTAAGGGTAATAAACCCTTGAAACACTGATGTCTTGTCAGACCTCTCAGCCAGAGACTGCGTTCCAACCCGCTAAGATCCTTAATCCACCTGCAAGCTGCTCTCCATGGCTCTTTTTCTCCAGGGCTTTTTCTGAACTCCACACTCGCAAGGGAACCTGTCCCAAGATCAAAACATGGGCGTCCCTCCTCGCTTGGGTGCCCATCCAGCCACACAGCAGGCCAGTGCAGCTCCACTGTCACACGCTAGCCAGGGTATGGGAAAAAGACTACATATAAGGCCCTCTATGGGCTCCAGCTGACAGGTGAGTATTGCGAATTTAACTAAATTCAGTGCTTTATTTTTCTCTTCTCCTTCTGTCAGTGGTTCAGCTCCCAGCCATGGCATATGCAGAAATCTTTTGTACAGCTGCACATGTAACATTTGTATGCAGCTACATGCCGGGACTTCACCGCAGTTCGAAGCTGTGAGTTGATGGCCCCACGGCTGTCTGAGCCCTACGTGGCTCATCACAGAGCCACGCTCACAGCCGCACAGCTGGTTGCTGTCACTGCCTCGGCACAGGTTCCCATGCTTAGAAATTCTAGTTTTACTGTTGAAAAAGTTGCTTATTTGACAGCAAATGGTTTCTTTGATAACATATTACAGCATTTATTGTAAAATGCACTAGTAATATGTCCTCTCATCTCCTTTTTACTACTGTGTTGAGGGTCTTTTCTGCCCCTCACAGCCCTACCTCTCTTTGCAAGAAGTTTTCCATGGCACGCTGCCACAGAGAAAGGTTCTAACATGAAAACCAACACGCAAGGGAAGTGGGGAATGTACATCAGATCTACTAAGATCAAATAGCCATAAACATTTGGAATAAAGCCAGAAACTGCCAGACTTGCAAAACTTTGTAAAACTCTAGTTGTCTTTGTTGGAGGCAAATGCTGCTCTACATGCTGCTAACTCGTGATAAATTACTGCTACAGGCTGCTACGGGGCAGGAACTAAACGAGGTAGTAGTGGATAAGTCATCAGGACTGCTGTGACAGAGAGGCACAACGGCTGCATGGGGTAGGTCCCTAAAGATAGTCCCAGAAGGCTAAATCCTCTTATTTTAGACTGGAGTAGTGCTATTAAGCTCAGCCTTCTTGAGAATTTTTTGCATTCTCTGTAAACATCTATGTAAAGTAACCCATTAAATTTAACAAGCACTTTGCCTAAGGACTGCATTGTTCAGGCCTTGTGAATTAGTCACTCTTCCTAAGAAAACAATCAGAATAATAAACTGTGGTAGCTTTTTCTTTACAAAGATTATCCAGAAATACCTGCTTTCATAATGAGAGGCTGACAGTGGTATCTCTGGGCTACGGCTCTGACATGGCAGATGATCTACGCCACCAAATAGGAACAACTGCTCCCAAAACCCTCACTATGCAGCGTGTGGCTGAAGCGGTGATGGGAGAGTGCTGGATTCCACTCCCTGCTCCAGGAAGTACTCCTGTTGTGGAAAACAAGCAAAAAAGTGGGGTAGGCTGCCAAGGACAGCAGTTGAGTAAGACCACATTAGGTAACTATTGGACTAAGTCAGGGAATATCCCACTTAAAGTTGCTTCTGTGTCTCAGCGTCTTACCTACCCTTAACCCCAGTGATTCTGACTGTTTTGCTATTACTCGGAGTTTATCAGCAGCAGTGTAGCCTGCCCCAAGACCTGCAAAGGCACCCAAACAGCCTGGAACCACAGACAGCTGGCCAGCAGCCCGATCTCCTACCCAAAGCCAGGTGGAAGTGCAAAACAAGCACTGAGAAAGCACCTGCCTGCACCTGGCCAGAACAAGAATTATGTAAATCTCATGTTGGAGCAGGACCACGTTCCCCTTGCCTCTGGACAAGGCATGATCAACGCGGCTCTACTGAACAAAGAAATGAAAATACATCCTGCTTTTCTTACCTGGTCTGTCTAGGGAAAAAAGACAGACTTTTTTTTTCTTTTTTTTAGGTAATTAAAAAGTTTGACTTAACTATAAAATTATTACATATTTTCCCGGAACTTTATATTTTTAAAAAGTCATCTGGCAAAAAAGAAGTAAACAACCAACCAGTTTGAGTTAGTAGTAGTAAGCACTCCCAACTTGAGACAACATTTTGTGTAGTGAGCAAAATCTATGCAAAAAACCCAAGTCGTGTAACTGGATATACTCGATATAGACTGCGTAGAACTGTATCATGTTGTGTACATATATAATATGCCATCAGGTATCAAGTCTATGGCAAAGACAGAAATGAGGGAAGGGTGGCACTGGGAACCTTGTCAGTAAGCAGGATCTCTACGAGGACTGGTGAGTGATCTCGTCTCCACGTGTTATAATACTCGCATAAGATCACTACCACAGCCATCTTCTTTTTCCAAAGCAAAATATAAGTAAAACATCCTCAAACTCAGAGCAGCGTGGTGGTAAGCCAATCAAGGAACACTGGAAATACAACTATTTTTTGATCTTCTGCTGTTGAATCAGGTAGGTCTCCTTAGAGGCATCCCAGCAAAGCCTTTATGCTGGAGAAGTGTGGGAACACAGCACGTGGTGAGGCAGACGCAGTCTCAGGCAAAAGAGGAAGATTTGCCTGCATTTACTATTCAGATATCCAACCTGAGAATTGTGCTAGATCCTCAGCTGCAGAATGGTGATGTATAGTTACAGCATGCAGGTGCCATTTTAATCTCAATTCTACTCTCTCTGCGCCTATTGCAGCACTTGAATTTACAGACCCTCCACCTGGTAACTGTGGTTATGTGGAGAGAGGGACTGCTGCTCTGGGTCGTTATATAGGACACCGGTCCAGCAACACAAGACAGGGCAGTGAGCAAAGAGCTGTTTCTTTAACAGCAGCATTCATGTGCGTTCTCCACTGACTGTGCTCCATGAATTTGTGGCTTTCTTGACCAGCTACTGACGCTAAGTTCCTATTTCTAGAACCTGCCTTTTATTTCCAGCGCTGTAGGTCACCCCTCCCAGTGCTGTGTCGTGCTGCCAGCAGGAGCACTGCTGAAGTCAGATCCTGCCTTGATTTGAGGATAGGCTGGCAGGAAAAGCAGCTTCCACAGTCCCTGGAGCAGGATAGGCTGAGAAAGCAACGCAGGCACCCTCAGCAGCAGCAAGCAGCGCCTGGCAAGCCACAAGTGCAGGGACAGCAAAGCCCCAGCCTGCGCTACTCCCTACAAAATCTGTGAAGGCATGGATTTTCTTAGAAATGTCTTCTAAACAACCCAAGAAAAATACTGGGAAGCCACCTCCCTGCTGCAGAGCAGCACACCTGCAAAGAGCACACCTCCCTCTTATGCTGAAAGATCTTTAAGAAAGGCCTAATGTTAAAATTCACTTGCCAGAGTTTTTTAAAAAAGCTTTAATTTAAAAAATGACTGTTTGGTACAGTATGTGGTGCCAGTTTTTCCTCTGCGCACACGACTCAAAGAGAGCATTTCCAGTGCCTGTGGCCAGCAGTTAGCCTCTGTCATGCCTCACACTCCACCATAGCTGGGGCCTTCCCAAAAAGCCCCTTCATTGCAAAACACTGGGAAACTCAAAAATCTTGTGGCCAGCACTGTGGCACAAACGCTGTGATTTTATTCATAGATCATAGAATACCAGGTTGGAAGGGACCTCAAGGATCATCTGGTCCAATCTTTCTTGGCAAAAGCTCGGTCTAGGGAAGATGGCCCAGTGCCCCATCACACTGAATGTTAAAAGTGTCCAATGTTAGGTAATAACATGGTAAATGTTATTAATTAGGTAAATGTTATTAATTTAGGTAAATGTTATTAATTTAGGTAAATGTTATTAATTAGGTAAGTGTTATTACCTAATAAAGTGAAAAAGTTTCCTCTTGTGTCCAATCGGAATGTCCCCAGGCTTAACTTGTACCTGTTACCCCTTGCCTTTTCCATGTGACTCCTTGTAAAAAGGGGGTCTCCATCTTCTTTGTAGCCACCCTTTAAATACCGGAGCATGGCGATAAGGTCTTCCTTAAGCCTTCTCTTCTCAAGGCTGAACAAATCCAGTTCTCCCAGTCTTTCCTCATACGACAGGCTTCCTAGACCTTTGATCATCTCGGTGGCCCTTCTCTGGACCCTCTCCAGCCTGTCCATATCTTCTTTTTTTTGTATAGCGGGGAACAAAACTGACCACAGCGTTCCAGGCACTGCCTGACAAGCGCTGAGTGGAATAATGACACTCTGTCTCTGCAGGTGATGCCCTTCCCGGTGCAACCCAGCACCCTGGTCGCTCATATTGAGCTTCTTGTCCACCGGGACACCCCCCCCTCACCCCTATCCCCAAGGCCCTTTTTCCCCAGAGCTGCTCCCCAGCCGGGCAGATGCCACCATGAAAGCTGAAGGGCAGGAGAAGAACAAAGAACAAGCAGAAGCCCACACCCGCTCGGCGAGCTAAAGCGCCCNTCTCCATCTTCTTTGTAGCCACCCTTTAAATACCGGAGCATGGCGATAAGGTCTTCCTTAAGCCTTCTCTTCTCAAGGCTGAACAAATCCAGTTCTCCCAGTCTTTCCTCATACGACAGGCTTCCTAGACCTTTGATCATCTCGGTGGCCCTTCTCTGGACCCTCTCCAGCCTGTCCATATCTTCTTTTTTTTGTATAGCGGGGAACAAAACTGACCACAGCGTTCCAGGCACTGCCTGACAAGCGCTGAGTGGAATAATGACACTCTGTCTCTGCAGGTGATGCCCTTCCCGGTGCAACCCAGCACCCTGGTCGCTCATATTGAGCTTCTTGTCCACCGGGACACCCCCCCCTCACCCCTATCCCCAAGGCCCTTTTTCCCCAGAGCTGCTCCCCAGCCGGGCAGATGCCACCATGAAAGCTGAAGGGCAGGAGAAGAACAAAGAACAAGCAGAAGCCCACACCCGCTCGGCGAGCTAAAGCGCCCTCTGACCTCCCTTCTCCTCTGGGGTGGCTGGACGCCGGCCGTGTGCGCCCCCCGCCCCGCCGTGAGGCGACCCACCGCCCAACGGCCCCAACCGTCCCGCCAAC
>VZSF01006298.1:0-118027 GCA_013398295.1 Chionis minor
TCCCAGTCATGATGGTGCCTTTAAGAAAACAGAGTGATGCTGTTGGCAGCGATAAAAATGGGCTTATGTGTGCTGGTAGGAAGGCATGCAGAAAGCCCTTCCAGTCTCTGGTCAGGAAGAGGACAATGACAATGCGTTGACCCCAGGGAGCTGCAGGGAGTGCAAGGAGGCACATGCCAGGGCGAGGTGCTGGGTTCAAAAAGTCAGTGTGTCCTGCTGGCCCTGGGAAGAGGCAGTCTGTGGTGTCCATTAAGCAGAGGGTCAGCAGCAGGATGGGGTAACCTGGTGCCGTGCTCCCCGGATCTGACATGCTTGTCCCAAGGCCCTGCAGTGCTCGTCTGAAAGCCGCTGCCAGTTCTGTGTTGGAGTGGCATCTCTCCTGCATGGGAGACAGCCATTTGTGGGGTCTAGAGCCACCTACCTGGCTTGTGGCCGGAGGGACTCTCCTCCTAACGCCCTCTACTCTCCTCTTTGTCGTTTGCTGCAGCAGATGACACGAAGTCAGCAGATGGACGAGCTCCTGGACGTGCTGATTGAGAGTGGAGGTACGCACTGCTTCCCTGTTCCCCTCCAGGGCTTCCCCTCCAAGCCAGCATTGGTCCGTCGGGCTCAGTACCCTGTGCAGCCCGGCAGAGCTGCCTGAGCCGAGTACAGCGTTTGTGTGCCCTCCCTGTGCCAGCAGCCACTGAGACTGAATCCAAAAGCATATTGGCCCCCCCGGAGCCTGCTCCTGCATGTGCAGACCTGGTGGGGTGGTCCGGGCTCGGTTATCGTCGATGCAGGCTGCGCAGGGCGGCAGCCCCGTGCACAGCACTGCCAGCACCCTCCCCGTGCAGAGCCCCCAGTGTGCCCCACCGTTGCCAGTGCTGCCAGTGCCATCTCCTGTGTAGAGCACTGCTGGTGCCCTCCCCTGTGCAAAGTGCTGCCCGTGCCCTTGCCCATGCACCACCCGTGCCCAGCCCTGTGGGGATAGCTGCCAGTGCTTGTGCCCTGGGGACTGTGTCCTAAACCAGGGAATTCAAGGTCAGAAAGCAGGAACATGCGAGGCTTCCCACAGGGAGGGTGGGCAGGCAATGCCAAGTGGATTGAGTGGGGAGCGGGTCTCTGCAGACACTCCCGAGAGCCCAGCTGGGGAGCTGTGGTGGTGCCCCTGTGCCCAGCAGTGACGGGCACTGCCAGAGCACCGCAAACCCCTCTCATTTCTTGACAGAAATGCCAGCCAATGCCAAGGAAGATCGGTCCTGCCTCCAGAAAGTACCTCAGATAACAGTGTCTACAGGGAACTCCAGCGCTCCTCTCCCAAAGTCATCTGCCCCGTTTGAGCAGGTCTCCTCGGCCCAGCTCTCCTTCGAGCACTGTCCGGGCAGCAGTGATGCTCACCTCGAGGTCCTGCTGAACACCCACAGCCCTCTGGGGAGGGTCAGTGAAATCGCTCTGCTGAAGATGGGAGGAGAAGAGTCCCACTTTGAAGGGATGATGGAGGGCTTCTCCGGCAAAGCCGCAGACGAACTGCTTACCTCCCAGGAGATTTTACAGACTCCCCTCTCACCCATGGAAACCCAGCTCTCCCCTTCCCCTGCTGATGGCTCCGGTTTACAAATGAGTTTCACTGAGTCTCCATGGGAAACGATGGAGTGGCTGGACCTCACCCCCCCCAGCTCTGCCACCGGCTTTGGCTCGCTCACCCCCGCAGGACCCAGCATCTTCAACATCGATTTCCTAGATGTTACCGATCTCAATCTAAACACCAGCATGGACCTGCACCTGCAGCAGTGGTGAAAGGGAGAGTGGTGGAGGCAGGATACTGTAAGCCCACAGCAGCCAGCCCAGCGTTTCTGTCATGCCAGCGGACGCGCAGGGCTGATGTGCCACGTCCAGGGGAAAGTGGAGTCATTTTCCCAGCATATAAACTTCTTTGAATTTCCAGTTACTGCAAATTGACAGCACAACAGCTCTGGTACTTTGTTTTTTCTCCATTGACACATCCCCACAGAGGACACCAGTGCCTTTAACAACACTTCCTTAGATTGACAAGAACTTCAGGTTTATTTCCTTTCTCTTCCCCCCTGCCCCGGTTTTAGCAGTCACTCTCATAAGAACTGGAGCAGCTCATGACAAAAGCGTGTGGTGAGGAGACCTCACCTGGGTAGCAATGGGAAATCATGGAGGGGAGAGCCTGTTGCTGCTCCCTCCTCTATTCCCCTCCTGCCTGTCCAGCCCTTTGGGCAATCCTGCTGGGCACATCTTGGCCATGCCCAGGCCAGGCGTGTGGGAGCACGGAGGCTGTGCCCAGCCAGGGTGACAAGCACACTTCGTTCAGCCAGGCTCACCTTGCTCCCTTCCTCCTGCCCCTGAAGCTGCGTTGCCCAGCCCCTGCACAGCTCTGCTCCAGGTGGGTGAGAGATGGAGACCACCACGTTCGTGGTGGCACCTTGTCATGTCCTTACAGTGCCTGGAGGGCTGAAGGCCCAGGAGCCGTCCTGACCACAGTCTGAACTGGATCAGGCTGAAGCCTGTGACCTTGGAGCAGGGAGCTCTGGACGTTGGAGGCAGCTGCTCAGGCTGTAGGTTCAGGTATCAGAGGGACATGGCATCCCGGTGGAACTGCCACGTCCCAGCTAGTGTGGTGTAGACGAAGAGATGTGTAATGTGTTTTGGTCCAAGGTAGGAGCAAGCCGTCTGGAAAATACAGCCAGGCTGTGGGAGGGGCTGTCCTTTGCTCAGCCAGAAGTCAGGATAGATCTCCATCGCCTTGCACAGGGAGCCAGAAACAGGCACTCAACCTTGCATGGCTGCGGTGTTGTGTAAGCATCTGCTTTTGTTGCCTCCACTTGTCTGCCATCCATCCCTCCATCCTTCTTCCCATTCCTCCTGGAGCCCCAGCAGCCGTACCTTTCTTCCCAAGTTTAGTCACTTGCCCATCTGGAGAACAGCTGTGAATCACTGAGCCTGGAGGAGCCAGTTCTCCTGAAGTCGGCAGAGATGGATGCTCTCCTGCAGTGATGCTTCCTGTTTGAAGTCACCAGCATTTCTCCTCTGAATCTCTGTGCAATATACTTCCTCAGGCTCTAGTGAGACGGAGCCTTTGTTTCACTTCTTGGCTTCCACCAAAGAACTTGCTGCGGACTGTTTGACGGACACATCTACTTCTTTGCAATTCTGGTTTTGCCAAAGTAAATATTGTTGCTGACAAAGATTGTTAAACTATTTACAGACTGAGCGTATTTAATATTTGTGTTACTGGAACACATCGGAGATGCAGCGGCTGGGGAGGACGTCTGGCACGAGGGGCAGCCCGGCCATGGCTCCCGTGGGACGCTCCCCCCAGAGGCGCTGGAGCTGCCAGAGGAGGCTCTGCGGCCCCTGCTGTGTCTCCAGTTCGTGGCGTTGTTGCATGCTGTATAAAGCACGTGGCAGTAGCTTTCAACTCACTATTTAAAGCATCACTCTTCTATTGTACAAATGGTCACAGTGCACTGCTAGGATAGATGATCACAGGTTGCATTTTTTTTTAAAAGAATTTCTTTTTCTAAGCGAGAGATTTTTCAAAGCCGGTCCATGGAGAATATTAATAGCACTTGAAACAGACTAGTGTTAGCTGCTACACTGCATCATTGTACAGGGCTTTCCAGGTAACTTTTTCCTCTCAGCAAATGTATTTCCTTATTTAAAGGGATGCTGTCAGCTTCAGACTTGTAAGCAAGCACATTTCCTTACCTATGTTACCAGCAACACCTTGATTATTAAAAACCCCTTTGTCTTGCCACTTGTCTGCTTGCAGTTTGCTGTTTGGTTTTGAGGCACATACGTGGTGGGCACGGGCAGAGCTCCCCATGCGCTGAACCTCCTGTTGCCCACAGGCAAGCGGCAGAGGCTGGAGAGCCTCTCCCCAGGGCTCCTTCTCCCTGGTGCCCACCAGTGTCAGTTTCCAGACTCGTCACATCCTTCCTTTGATTAAAAAAGTGTTCCCAGGACATTCACCCGCTTGTTTGCAGGGAGGGACGGCCTCTGTGTCCACAGATGGCTTAAAAGCTGGAACAGCCTGAGACATTGCAGAAGTGAATCTGAAAAGATGTAGATGAAAAAACAACTAGTTCCTACAAACGTCCTTTGAATCTCTAAACTACACTCTGCAACTAAATGTGTTGTGACAAACCGCCTGGGCGTAGCTGAGTTATGGGTACTCAGAGAATGAGAAGATAAGCCTCCGGACAGGATTGTCTGAGGAACACTGATGGACAGGAGCACTCGCCTGTCCCATCTCCCTGAGAGGAAAGCCTGCCTTTGGCGTTCAACCTGCAGCAGAGGAGCTGGGAGGACGCGCTGCCAGTCTCCCGTTGTGAAAGGCAAAGAGAAGGGTGAGTCTCAGCTTTAAAGTGCAGGAGAGATGCTTGTCAGGTGCCAAGGTTCGGACCAGAACATTCGGAGAGGCTGAATCCAGATGAAGGTCCTGCTGGGGGGTAGAGGGAGGGATCGGAGGGTGTTATGAGGTCTCTTTCCAGGCCCCAAAGGCTGCCTGCAGCAGCGATCCTCCCCTGCCTGAAGAAGTGCTCAGCTCAGCTCTGCCCCGGCTGTCACTTTTCCAGCCCCACTGGAGCTGCCCCTGCAAAAGCACGGGCTGCGCTGGCAGGACAGGACCTGCTCTCCCCTCCCATCTCCCAGGCCAGAGAAGCACCTGCAAAGCCCCGTCCACACCACACACACCACACCACACCACACCACACCACACCACACACACCACACCACACCACACCACACACACCACACCACACCACACCACACACCACACCACACCACACCACACACACCACACCACACCACACCACACCACACCACACCACACCACACCACACCACCGTGAAGCCCTCCAGCAGCTTGCCAGCCAGGCATGACCCGTGCGTCCCCTTCGGGAGGTGTTTCCATTTCCTGCCCTCCCTGGCAGGGATGCAGAGCTTGATCCCGCCGGTCACTGCAAGGCACTCGCATTTACAGCTTGAGGGTTGTTCCCTACTGCTTTGTCCCCCTGCTCCCGTGCCATGGCATCCTGCGTCTCGGATAACTCTTGTCCTTCCGGGCACACCCCGTGTCAGAGCGTGGCCATAGCTGCTCTGCCTTCTTTTGCTCAGCGCCTGCTGATGAACTCTTCTCTCCATGCCCCGAAGGAGTTAGTGCCTTCATGGCGTGGGTGATTTTCTCACACAGGCTGTCCCAAGGGATTTAGGGTCTTGAGCTTTTTCTTCCCATCAAAGCCTGGATTCAAGGAAGGAAAAACCTCCATCACTGGAGGATCCTAGTGATTTCCCGCTCTCCCTGGGCCTTGCTGCCTGAAAATACAGAAAATAAAAAAAAAAAAAAATGTTCCAATAGTCAAATAATCTTTTTCATGCCTTTGGCAAGGTTTTTAAATGTGAGCTGCCTGGCTCAGCGCACCATCCAGGGCTTCCTCCGCAGGAGGCACCAAGACATCAACAGGTTCTTTCCACCAGCTCCCAGCTCAAGACAGACCATGTTCTAGGCACAGTTTCCCCTCCCAAGTGACGGGGGAAACATCTGTTCTCAGCCCCTCTGGGCTCAGCGGGTGCCCTGAGCCCTTGGGGGTGTGCGGAATGAGGAGGCAGCGGCGGTCGGAACTTGCATGTGGCCATCGCAGGCGCTTGCGGCGTGGGGGAGCCCAAAAGCCCAGCACAGCTGCTGGTGCCTGCCACCACCCTGACACCCCGTCCCCCTGCGACACCCACACCAGCACCCCCAGTGTCCCTGTCTGCGTCCCAGTGCCGCCTCCACACCCACAGCAGCTTCCGGCCCAGCCCTCCCCGGCCACCTCCCGGCCACGGGCCCCGTGGCCACCTCCTGCACGGGCAGCCCTGGCTCCTCGTCACGCCCCGCAGAGCCCCCACACCAGCGTTACGGCCCCCTCCTTCCTGCTCACCAGCACAAGACACTCTGTCACCCCTCTCCAAGCACACTACCACCCACCACCCACCCAGATCCCTCTGCTCATCCCGGCCCAGTTCCCCCAAAGCCTCTACCCCCACCCCACGCCCCCAAAATCACACAGGGAGGGGGACACCAGGGCCACTTCTTACCATGCATGGACCCTCTGCACCCCACTGACCTGCTGTCACCCCCGTATCTGCGACACCTGGAAGGAAGCACCAGGGAAGACGGGCTCCTTCTGGCTGTGCAGGATGCACTGAGGTTCTCGGGGGCCTTCAGCACCGTCGAGATCTGGTGATAAAGCCCAAATTCTCGTTCACTCCAGAGCGTTGGTAGTGACACAGCTGTACGGACAGGCTTATTCAAGATCACCAACACTATCTGCACGTCCTGCCTTACCCACAGGAGGACAAGATGATCTTCAGAGGGATGCTTTTTCTTTTTTTTTAACCACAGCACTCCCACCCTCAAACTTCTACCAACTCATTGCGTGCAAGTTAGGGACAAAACTCCTTGTGTTCCTGCCAGTTTCTTATACTCAAAATCTTGTTCCACACAAAGGAAAACATGCTTTGAGACAAAGTAATGAATTTATTGCTAGTTTTCATTAACGTCTTCAGAGTTGAATCAAAGAAATAGTCCTGTTACAATGACAATAATAGTTTGTGTTTTGTACAATTCTGATCAATGCTCACAGACCTCCTTTTACCAGCCCCCTTTCTTGGGGGCTCTGCTCATCTTTCACGACCTCTCTGGGGCTCTCAGCCTGGAGGAGGAGGGCATGGGGTGCCATGGCATGTGTCGGCATCCTCAGTCCTGCCCAGGAGAAGCAGGAGTTGATGTTGATGGGGTTTTCTTCCTCACTCTATGATCCAGTGTAGGAAACTGGGGTAATTTTTACACCTTTGCTCACATACTCATTTTCGCTTGGTATATAGCTGAGGGACATGGTTTAGGGGTGGTTTTTTGGCATAGATTTATGGTTGGACTCGATGATCTTGAAGGTCTCTTCCAACCCAAGTGATTCTGTGATTCTATGATTCTATGACAGCTCCACATTACATCTGAATTTACTGTACTTGGTGTGATTTACATATGCAAGAGGCTTGTTCTTTTTGTTTAAGGCTGGTTTCACCCTTCCCCCCCCCAAATCACATGCCTTTGCTGACCAGTGACTGACCACTGATGAGATACGTACAGCCCTGTGGCCTCTGGCATCATCCTGTGCCTCTTCCTTCAGGCCCCTGCTGTCACCCCATGCCTTGGTCCTCTGCATGTGTTTTACTACAGTTATAGCCTAGTTATTTGTCCACAGAACTCCTCATTATAACCAGCTATCAGTTACGAAATACATACAGGACCGTGTTACATCACACAGCTGTAGGAGAGCTGGAACAAAGCAAGTAATGATCAGCTTGTCATTAGATAATTGCTGTTACAGCTAAACAAGCTAAAGCAAAGCTCCAGGCAGGTGAAAACAAGGCCTGGTAAGTCCTGAGACCCCTTCTGCTGGCTTGGCACAAGGCTGTGGCCTTGGAGCAGCAGAAACACCGTATTTACCAGGCTTCCATGCTGCAAAAGCATGGAACCTCAGGAGAGGACACGAAGCACCTCCTGCGTTGCTCATCTGGTGAGAAAACGTGTTCACCGGGGACACTTGAACCTCTCCCGTCCAAGTAACCTCCCTCTTCCTGGTGCCAACCTCAGCCAGCACAAAGTAATGACTCGGGCACTCCTCGCTGGAAATGCCCCTGCATTCAAATCACAGGCTGATGGTAGTGATCCGGTCAAAAATGTGGCTTCAGCTGCACTGACTTTTCTGCAGGAAGCGGGAATTGGCTGGATTTCAAGGTGGTTTCCACTGACCTCTTGAAATTCAGATCAGATTAAATGTCTTCAGGAAATCACGATGATACGGAATCCCAGGATTTGAATCTTTCTGTCCTCCTTCCTCATTTGCTTCTCTCCTGCTCTTTCAGCTCAAGCCCAAGTGCAGAAGGAGAAAGAAACACAGGATCCTGGTGCAGGGAACCAGGAAAATGGCTGAAATCTGCACTATAGAGAAGGTTGAGCTACAACTTCCAACCACGTACCCATCATGGTTTTCTCCATGTTTTAGTATTTTTTCTCTTAAAGCACCTTCAGCTGGCCAGGCTGTGCTTGCTTGCGTTGAGCAGCACCGCTGGGTCATGCTTCTGTAGAGCAGTGAGGTTTCAGAGTGTCTTCTGGGTCAGCAGGATTAGAGGTGGTCACAAACTGAACGACTCATGAACCAGTTCTGCAAATGTCTGGTGGGCCTCATGTCAAAGCTCCTTCTCATCTTCTCACAAACACCCAAGAGCTTCTCAAGATAAATCACTTGTCATCAGTCCAGGGAGCTACTGGTGTGCTGCAGGAGATGGGTTCTCAGTCCGTCTCGAATCTGGTGAGAAACCCGCTTTCCTCAGAAGGTCATACAGGATCTCCTCATCTTCTCAAAAACATCTGACTGAACATAATCTGGATTGCTGCAGCGTTGGTTGGCTCCACCTCTAGCCAACAGGCTGCACTCCTGTCTGGCCAGGGGGTAGAACTGCCTCCGTTAGTGTGTACTTTACTGCACCAGCGAAGTAAACTTTCTTCCCAGAAGCACAGAAAGAATTCAGGCATCCAAATTTTGCTTCTTGTCTTTCTGCCTGAGGCGGCTGACTCAATGTTAAGCATGGTCCAAATTTGTGAAAAGAAGGGAAGAGTAGAAATTCTCTGGGCAGGACAACGGGGCATGGTTGCCAATAAGCAGGTGTCTGGTGTCCGACGAGATGTTACGCTCACACAAAGCACCTTCCCCAGTGGATGCCAGTGTAGCTCTGGTGTCTGCTCACGCTAGCACAAGTATGGACACACAGGCAGATACCATAAAACCTCACAAGCAAGCACATCTCCTCTAGCGTGAGCAGATGGCCTTTCTATACACACCAAAACCTTTCACCTGTCCCACCTGCTCTTGGGAGTGTCAGCACAGTCACACCTGGAGAGGAACATCCCTACATCCAGCTCTTCTGCTGCACCTGAGCAGAGATCTGCTGTTTGAAGAGGCAAGTGCTTGGAGATGCTGGCTTTCTCCTGGCCATAGGGCCTGCTCAGCCCTTCCATCTGGGATTTATTCAAGGAGAGTGGCTTTTAGTCACACACTGCGTGTCAGACAGCCCGCAGTCCAGCCAGCCAGCCTGCTCTGCTATTTTATTCCCACTGTGTATCTCCAGACGAGGGAGTTTGTGCTTCGTCCTGTTCCCCAAGCGTTTGCACAGCTTTAAACATAGTGCAAAAATTGAAGAGCTGCTGTCTTTTCTTACGCATCAGAGCAGCCACTCTTTATTTTCCAGGAACCTTAACATGTTGAAAGCAATGACCGTGCTTCTCATTTGTACCAGGAGTCAAAGTGAACATGGAGCTGTCTTTTTCTAAGCAGCACCTGTGGTATTAACCCAGGCCTGAGCACTTCATTTATACTTACCTGGCCACCGAAGGAGACAAGAGGCTGGGATGAAGGCTAAGGGAAGCCCAGCAGAAGTTTAGTGCCAATACAGACCACACAACTCAACGTGCTCCTGACAGGAATAGGTGGTGGTGCACACCTGCACTCATACTGCCTGGGTCCAGGCAAAGAAGTGTTTGAACTTGTCCAGACCTCAAAGCTGGTCTTGGAGTTCCACAAACACATGATAATCACAGGGCACAGTATGCTCTTTTGGATGCTATGTAATGCTTGGTGAAGAAGCACCTCAGCCATATGCCCACATGCCGAGTGGGCATAAAGGTGTGAGGAACTGGTATGAGGTGCCAGTCAGGACCACTGGGTGAAAAGAAAGTGGTCAACGGCTCAAAGTCTACCTGGAGGCTGGCTCAAACATCTGCTCCTCAGCCTTGGCGCCAAGTACAGAACCCAGGGCAGCCTCAGAGCCCATGGTGTGGCAGAGGGAGAAGCCAGAGTCAAGCCATATGAACCTGGTCATGATGCCCATTGGAGGACTCACAGCCCCAGGGCTGGAAAAAGCCACCATACATCACTCGAGCAAGGATCGTTGGAATTGTCCAAGGGCTCGAAAGAGCAGCAACAGTGGCACTGCGCTGGTGTGGGTCCTGTGTGAGACACATCCGGGATGTGGATCAGAGGTTTTCTGCACCACCCACAGCAGTGACAGAATGACAACAGAGGTCCTCAGCGAAGGCAGTGGTGTCCAAACAGGCAAGGAAAAAAAGTCCACAGGAGGAAAAACGAAGCACGAGTTCCACAAGAGGCAACTGAGAGGAACTGAAATGGCCACAAATACAGTCCCTTCTCCATGCCACACAGTCACAGGGGAAAAGAGACGAGAGGAGTCCTCTGCCTCCTGCAGAGCACAGGAGTACCCAGTGCCGGGTATGTGCAGGTGGACTCACATCCAACCACCAGCTTCTTTCATCTCCTTCAGCTGCGACAGCTTCCTCCAGAACAAACCTCGGGATGCAAAGGCAGGTTGCAGTTCAGAAGGAACAGAATCCCAGAGCAGCTCTGATTCACAGAAAAAGGAGCCGTAAGGTGAGGAGCTGGGTCCTCCCGTGTCTGCCCAACAGGGAAGGACTCTCCCGGGTGTGCATCTTCAACCTGGAAGGTCTTGTCTTCTACCTGGAGATCACCAAATCAGGGATCTTGCGCTCTTGACTGAAGAGTGGGGACAGCAGGTGGTCCAAAGTATCTCAAGGATTGTGCTGGCAACAGGAACCTTGCAGAAAAAGCTTTCTGTGGTGTAAACACCGCATTTATGCAAACTGACAGACTTGAACTTCTGCTAACTTCTCACGCCATGTATCTCTACACAGCAAGACCTTCTTCAGCTCTGCTATCTGCCTTCTCTTAACAAAATTCTCACCTTTCACATGAAAAGACACTGTGAGAGCCAATGCCAGGTTACTCCACCCATTCCTAAGGACTTCTGGTCCTGAGCTGTGGCATGACCAAACCTGTCAGTATGCTCTGGCTCTCCCCATCGCTGAACTGGGCACTCCTGGGGCAGCCCCATCAAACCAGTTTGAGCCCTACAGGCACTCATGGCCAGCCCCTCTCCCCCAACAGTCATCTTTCCCAGTGGGGCTGCTGGGGGGTCCAGTTCTGCCCATCTGCCTGGACAGCCTCAAGCCCTCCATGGCTTCCAGGCAGGAGAAGCACTTGTCACAGCACCAGGAGGTTTGGCAGTAGGAATTACCAGGATTCGGTACTCTTACATCATCTGGGCTTTGCAGACGTGGGCTGCTCTTGCAAAAATAAAGCAGCCTGCGCGGCTGTGAGTACCAGCTGCCCTTTCCCTGGGGTGTGGGCAGGGATGAGGTGTCCTGAGCCACCAGAACCTCCCTGTGCAGCAAACAGTGCTCCCCTGAGGCAGCCCATTAGCACAGAGGGCTCTGCAGTCTTCCAAAGAAAGAAAATATATCCAGGTCTCCCTATACTTTTCTTCTTCTTTTTCTTTTTTTTTTTAAATTTAGCCTAAGCAGTTTCAAAGGCTGCTTTTCTCCTGAACCGCTGCCTCCACTTGGAGGAAGGGCCCGGAAGCCAGGTATTTCATCAACTTTTCATGAATCTTCCCATTCACATCTGACCTTATAAAATGAAAATAACAAGGTCACAGTCGCATCCTAGTTTTATTACAACTGACCTGCAGGCAAAAGGATAGAACTATTACATAAACACTCTGATCCATGTATAATATCTTAAATAGAGGAGGAAGTCAAACCAGGATACCGGATAAAATATTCTGAAGCTCTTTGAAGCACTTTTATGTTCCTGAGCTCCATTTTACAGACAATAAGGCGACATCCCTGCATATCAGCTTTTTGATAATTTTTATACATTTTTATATGGTACAAGAAAAGAAAAAAAATAACCAGAGTTCACAATGTACAGTTCTTACACTATTTTCACAGCTTCTGAACACTATACACCTTTTTTTTTCTTTTTTAATAAAGATACACTGTAATAAATGGTGCACCCTTTATAACGCTCGATGTTTGACACACCACACCTGTCCTTCTGTGCAGCCACCCATGCCACAGCCTCTCAACCCCGGCGGTGTCACTAGCAGCTCAAAGCTTCGCGTCTCCGTTCCTCATCCATCGGGAGCAACCGCTGGCGCTGCCAGAGACGAGCTCCGGAGGCGGTCGGCAGCGGAGAACGGACCCCAGCCGTGCAGAAAGAGCAGAGCGCGGCAGCTGCTGGCGTCGGAGGGAAACTGGTTTTCGTGTTAGCCCTCTGGAAGGTTTCTGGGGTGCCTGTCACTGGGATGTGGGTTAATGTCTGAAAGGCAAGGGGAGAGGCAGAGCACCTCTGCACGTCTCTGTCTTTACTGGAGTTGGGTCTCTCGCGTTCCCCCCAGCCAGGTCCCCATGAGACTCAGCGCGCCCGGGGTGCTGTTACGGGTGTTTGAAGGCTGGTGAGGTGAATCCCAGCTGCGGGGATTCTCCAAGCCTGAGAAAAGCCACGTTTTCTGAGGTTACAGGGCTGGGCGGAGAATTACCCCGTCTAGATACGGTACAGATCTTGTTCAACTGATCCTTCCGCGTGATTCATCACAGCTGATGGGAACGACTAGTGACTTCGGAAAGCTCTGCCTTGTCTGTTTCAGGAAGACTCTAGTGACTGCCTTCCCTGGAGGAAGACAATCCAGGAGGACTGCGCCTCCCTGCCCGGCTGGGCACCGTTGTGCCCCAGGGGATCCCATCACCCCAGGGACCAGCTCTGACGCCGAGCGGGAGATGCGCAGTGCTGCAAGCCTTGGGCCAGGGTGTCCCCTCAGTGGCCAGAGAAATACTGAGTGTCCATCCACACCAGCACGGCCTTGGGCTCTCTTCTTTCCCAACTGAGCACCTGGGGCAGGGACGTGCTGGTCTCCAGTGCTCCCACATCAGCCCAGTTTGCGCTCGTAGCATTGGTTTGACATGGGAAGCCCCTTCCTCGGGAATCCTATGGGTACCGCTGTGTTTCGCCTCCCATCGCATCTCTAGCCCTCTGTGTCCTGGCTCTGGTTTTGCCGCAGAGCTTCGGCAGGAGGTTGCTCTAACAGCGATGAATTCCTACCAAGTGAACCAGACAATTCCAAATGGAAATCAGAGACCCTGCACCCTCTGTTGTATCCCTGGTATGCTATTAAATGCCTGAAAACCGCAATGTTTGGGGGAAAAAAAGTAATTTCAGGAACAAATAGTCTTTGAAAAATATTTGAAAAAAATAAAATGACTAATGCACTTCACTCAGCAGAAGGCTGAAGAAGATGACAGCTTGCCTGGCCTTGCTGGGTCAGCTAAATCCCACCAGGCGTCAGACACTCCCTCGTCTCCACCTCATCTCTACCTGCACCAAACAGCCTCGGTAAGATTCGCTCTGCCGTGCAGTAACAAGAGCTGTGGAGGGTCACAAAAGAGGTTAAATATGCCCAAGAGGAGGTGAACGAGGTCTCCAGCAAGCCAAGCAGAGCGTGACACTTGCAACAGCGGGGCGGCACAGACCCCGTGGGGCGGGGGGACAGCCCTGCCGTCCCGCTGGCGGTGGGGAGAAGGAAGCGCGGAGTTTGCGCTTGTGCGGGACACCGGGCTGGGAAGTGGCGGTGCTGGTGGCCCGCGCTGGCGGCCAGTGACAAGGCGCTGGCATCAGGGCTGGGGGCGGAAGCACGGGAGAAACACTGGCTGTAAATCCCAGCCATTTGTTTGTGGCTCATTAAAACAGCTGCAGAATTTGTGAAGGGCACTCATCGAAGTCAAAGCAAGTGGTGAGCACTGTGCAGCTATAAATCAGGTCACAAGCAGGTTAAATTCAATCGAGTAGTTTAATAATTCTTCAGGTCAAAGGTCTTATCTTACCAGGTAACAATTTACAGGACACCTAGTTAAGAGTGAAGAGTGGCTGGCTTGGTAAAAGGAGAAAGAATACATTATGTCCCATCTCAATAGTTTAATGTTAGCCTCTTTCAACGCAACATATTTTTGGTAAAGACATATTCACTATATTTAACATGATCTCTCTTTAACAGGAAGCTCAGCTGAGCACACTGTCCCCAGAAAGTACACTGCAACTGTAAAGCAACAGAATTTCATAGCAGTAAATCTATTGCACTTTGTGAAGAATAAAATTCTCCTTTGCCTTTCCAGCTCCAGAAGGCAAAGCATCTCGTTGGTTAAGCAAGTTCTTCTCCCTCCAGGCAAAGTCTCTTAATGTTCAGACAGACAACGCCTAACTTTTGTTTGCTTTTTATTATTACTTGAAACAACAATTGGAAGAGTTTGAGAGAAAAATCTTTCCAGTAGCTGCTGAGAAGTCTCCAAGTTTTGAGTCTAGAAATGAATTTTAGGTGCTATCCAATCACGGTCAACAAATAAATGTACTTATTTCCACATTTCATGAATATGTCCACAAAAGAGCAAGATGAGGTCTCTCTTTGACCAACACTAACACCGTGTGATCAGGTATTACAGGGATGCACTTTAAATGTGACAACAGTATACAGACAGGATGGAAATAACACCAATATTATTGCACATGGTGTCTGGGCGAGCATTAAAAACACTGCAATATGTGATGAAAATTCTTTACAGCTTGTTTTCCCTCAGCCCTTTTTCTAGAGTTTGATGTAGCAGCAGTATCAATCGACATACATTGGAGAGCTGGGAGTTGCTGGCATTTGATCCAGGATTTTACAAACGTAGCATGCAACATCCACTGTGCGTTCCTCATACATCAGAATGAAGGGATGCTTCTGCAATCGGATAAAGAGACAACAAGGTTACGGTCACCCTTCTGACACATGATGGCTACCCCAGAAAAAAGCTTAGCATATGGATTTGCCCGAGGCAAGAATAAAGGGCTTGGTGGTGGCTGCAGGACAACAGGACATAGCCTGGCCCATGGCTTTTAGGTATCAGGAATCCGTAACGTGCAGCACAGAGGTGGGATGGGGCTCCAGGGGTGTCAAGAACTGCTGGGCAGGAGGCAGCGAGGGTGCAGGATGAGCAGCACCTGGCTGCTTCCCAGCACGGACATGCACGGAAGCACTTTCACGAGAGGTGTCATTGCCAGCCTTGTCAGCAAAGCGGAGACGGGAGCGACAGGGAGACCTGGCTTGCAAAGGCTGAACAGAAGACCAGGACCCAAGCCAAGTTCTCCTGGACCCCTGACCCCCTGCTCTGCCCAGGAGGCTGGACCAGCCGGACCCACTCCGAGCAGCTGGGAAGTAACACCACGGTGACTCTCTGGGCCAGGACACCAGGCAAACTCCTTTTACACCCCACCACCACCACCAGGGACCCAGGCCATGCTTTCACACATCCCCTGAAGAGGCGACTTCCAGATGCCCAGCGCTCTTTGAAGGCGCACGGTTGCTAAGTGTGACTTTTTCAACCCAGAAGCCTCCCTGCACGCCCTCCTTTAGGACCTCCCCGCATCACAGACAGGCTCTGCTGGTGTCTGACTCCAGAGCTGTGCTCTCAGCTCTCCCTTTTGCCCGGGCGCCCCCAGCACCGCCGTGTGGCCGCGTGTTGGAGGCATTTCCGCTTGTCGGTGCTGGCCGGCAATTCAACGGGGCTCTTGCACGGCACCAGGACCTCAAGCAAAGGCAGCATTTACACGGCACAGCCCACACGCTTCTGCCTGAGCCTGCAGGGATCACCGACCCACGGCACTGGGGCATATCCCCCCGCGGGTCTCCTGTATTTATGTACAGGCACTAATGACCTTGGCCACTGCCATGACCATGGGCCAGAGATGGTGGCCCAGAGGCGGTGCTCCTCCTCAGGCTGTGGAGCTGAACGCACAGGCTTGGTGGCCTGAGAGGATACGGAGCAACCTTGGACGTGCAACCCAGCTCTGCCGTGGGGCGGCACAGCTGCCACAGCCATCGTGGGCGGCCGCGCTTCACACTCACCAGAAGCTCTTTATACTTTGGCCTTTTGGACTCGTCCTTTGTAAGGCTAAAGAAAGCAGAAAGAGAGTTAGGAGAAGGTGGGCTTGGGGAAATTGTTACAGACGTCAAATGCACATTTTTACAGGACACGCCATTGAATCCACTGCTGTCATGGTGGGATTCACCACCTCCAAACCAGTCAACTCCAGGAATTGTGTTTTCTGGAAAAAAACATCCTTGTCATGCTGTGAGTGACCACAGGGACTCCCTCCCTCCCTCCCCACATGGGTGAACAGCAAAACCTGCTGGGGACAGAGGAGCTTCAAGCAGGACGCCGTCCCGGCTGCCACCGCCTCCACAGGGAAATGGGTCTGACTCCAGCATAACCACAGCTTCTGGTCAGCAGCGACTGGGCTGTCCTCCATCCGTGGGGCAGCCGGGCTCAGAGGCAGAGGGAGCCGGCGCTGCCTGCCCGGGCACAGACGGGTGACACAGGCACCGCACCGTCGTCTCCGCCTGTGCGGGCAGAGGCCGGGGCTGTAGCAGTCAGCAGGCGGCCAAACCACTCTGCGGGGCCAGGGCCAGGCTCCTGGGCCCTCCTGGCTCATCCCGGGCACTGGTGGCACATCCAGCCACAGCTGCCGGGAAGGGACAGGAGAGGTGACATGGCTGGGAAAGCGTCCCCTCCTGCGGGGCTCCGCCAGCGCCCTGAGCACCCGCCAGCTGCCCGGCCCCAGCCGTGCAGGGGGACGGCAAAGCCCTCCAAAGCCCATGCAGAGGGGACAGGAGAGGTGACAGGGACTAGAGGCAGAGGAGCTACAGGACAGGGCTTGGCAATGCACAGCACCGGCAGCCCCAGCCTGGGAGCCAGGGCTGCCCCACCAGGGAGAGAAAGGGGGATGTAGGGTCTTGTCCAAATGAGGGGAGTTCAGGCTAATTCCCAACAGCTGCTTTTCCATCCCTGGCGGGTCTGGATGCACCTTTCTCAAGCTCCAGCACTACTACTGCGTGGCTCCAAATTATCTGGAGAAGCACAGGGTAATTAACGCTGCTCTGTCCTGCGACCTGCCTGCAAGGGCAGAGAGAAACATCCTCGCTTCAGGCTTTTGCCCCCCGACAGCGATCCATTTCCTAACCTCAGTCAGTTTGGGCGCTGGAATATGCTCCTTGCAAGGCCTTTAAGGGAAACAGTCTCCACCTCACAGGCCGAGTTTTGCCCTGAGATTTCCATGCACGCTTTCATAAAGCAGTCCTAGGAATCTTGTATTTCTTTTCCAGGGGCAGGTGTGGAGTGGCCACCGGCAGCCCCAGGTGCCACGCAGCTCCTGCGCAGGAACCTCTGATCTCCTCCCCGGGCAGCGGCAGGAGGAACTTGCCACCCTGCCTGCCCCTGCCAGCACCGCCGGCCCCACGGCTGCCGGCACGAGCCAGCCACGGGGCCTGGATACTTTGCAAACCCTGGAGCAGAAACTGCATGGCGGTCCCAGGAGGAGCGTGACTTTGGAGAGGGAGGTGGGCTGCAGGGCAAAAAAAATGTTCCACCCAGGCAAGCACAGCGCTGTTGGGATCCAAAGCAATTTGAAAAAAAACCTAACCAAACAAAAAAAAAACCCAAACCCAACCCTCCCTGAAACTTTTTAACATTATCCAAAACAGCCTTTCCTCACTGATCTGTCACAGCGACCCGGCAGCGACGCTGCAGGACTCTCTTTCAACATTTTTCCTGACTCTTGAATACACAAAAATATAAGATTATTAGATTTACATTTGTAGGGTAATGCTCAGGAGATTTATGCCACCACCTAAAAGCACAGCCTTTTGGAGACTCACCTGCCTGCTTAATAACACCAAAGATTACTGTTTGCACTTAACTAAAGGTTATTAAGAGAAATATTTATTAGACCGTTGATACAAAGACATCATAAATATTTCAGACAGAAGTCAGATTATTTATAAGGCCAGATTAAACAAAATTCAGAATTAGCCTGAAACCTTCCCGTGCTCTGTGCGCTGTGGCTGTTCCAGAGCAGCAGGTCCTGGGAGGGGTAACTGGGCTGGAAATACGAATTGACCCAGTCAGACCCGTGGGCCCCAGTCGCTCCTGTTCCACAGCGACGCCACGCAGGCTCCTCTGCTGGGTGATGTGGAGCCAGACTCACCAGTGCATCCAGGGCAGGAGAGGCAGCTCCTGGCCTTGCAAACTCGGTAATGACAGCGCGTCTCTAGGGAGAATGACGTGGGAAACAAACTATTGCTTGCACTGCACGTGGGGAAAGCAGCTCTGGCTTTCTAATCAAGTACCACACTGGTTTGGACTGAAAAATGAAAACTTCTTTAGAGCAGCAAACCATTTTAATGCTCTATTTTCTGCAGCCCAAAGACAACAGCCAAGCCTTCCTTACAGCCAGCTGGAACGTGAAACCTGGCCTCCAGAAAAATTCACAGTTCTGAAAGAGAGTAAAATCCAAACCCAAAAACCTCTCCCATTTTGAACCCTAACCTTTTGCATCTCCAGCAGATGGAAAACCATAAACCAAAACCTCTGGAAAGTTAAAATTGTCTAGAGCTGAGTCTGTATCCCTGCCACAGAGCTTTGAGCCGGGCACCCCTGTCCGGGGGATGTCCTTCACCTGGTTCTGCCCAGAGCAGAAGGTCCCAGAAGAGGAATGCAGGTGACACTGGTGGATCTCCTGTGTGCTTCGGTATTAGGTTAACAGAATTACTTTGACCATCTTTCCTATTTTGATAGAAAAGCACTGCATCAGACAATTCACAATCAGTCCTTAACCCAAGCAGGACCATTAGCTGACGGACTGCCCCAAGCCCCTCCTCGGCACAAACGCTGCATGCCCTCTCAGAAAAGCACCTCTAGTCTCCATCTTGACATATGATTGACACAAGACATGAAGCCAACAACCAGGCGAGCCACCCACGACAGGTCCTGATGGACTCTGTGCTCAGCTGCTGGGTGGGAAGGCTCCTTGGCTTTGCCAGGACAAGGCAGGACCAGTAGAGACCCGCAGCCCAAACACAAAACAACACTGCCAGGTGTCTTGAGCTTCTGCCTGCAGAAGAGAGGGCAAACCTGTCCCAAGGCAGTGTCATACCAAGGAACAAGATGCACAGGCCAGGCCCTTACCTGGTCACACAAACCTCCTGCCATGGGTCTTATTATGCCTCTCCTGAGCACAGACTCTCAGCGAAGGTCTGCCCGTCAGCCCCCACCCAGAGAAGACTCCCATCACTCCCAACCAGTGAAACGTGAAAGGTCCTCACCCTCATGCTGGTGCAGGAAGGTGAAACTAAGTGCTTGGCATGTGACCCTTGCCAAACACCTAGCAATGACCAGACAAGCCAACTCCAAGTGCTTTCAGGAGGGAACACTTACCACAAGTTGACGAAGTTGGTGAAACTTGGGGAGAACTCCCTTTCCTCTGAGTTACTCAGCTGCGGAGGGTCGCCTTTTACTACTTGAGTCAACTGGTCAAACACACTGTTCCACTTGGGGTAGGGGAATCGCCCCGTGGCCAGCTCATACTGCAGGGAGACAGCAACAGCACCAGGCGAGTTAAACAAGGTGAGTTCAACCGGGGCAACAGAATGTCTGTGAGGACCCTGAACCTCCCAAAAGGAAGACCAAGATGAGATTCTTCATCCCATCCATACGAAGCTCAGCTGAGAAACGGGGAGGGGAAGTTTTACCCAGTAGCAAGTTCTGCTGCCTGTGTTAGGAGCACCTCCAGCTTTAGCCTGGCTACGCCATACTTCCATGTTGACAACGTCTTCTCCTCCACTGACTGAAATGAAGTTTTTACTAAGGTGCTCAAAAGTAGGAGAGTAAAATCCTCCAGTCCCTTCCCAAGCATCCCAACAATCACTGGAGAAAATGGATAACGTGAATCATACAATTATAGAATATCTCAACTTGGAAGGGACCCATAAGGATCATCAAGTCAAACTCCCTGCTCCTCACAGGACAGTAAAAACAAGCATTTTAAAATGCTGGTGGGGAAGAGAGAAGCTACTGATTCATACTTATTGCTTCTGCTTTCTCTTCTGCTTCAGCACCTCCAGAGGGAAGATCTGTTCAATTTATCAATGTGTGCTCCCAGCGTTACTGCGCTTAAGCCAGAGAAGAATCGGCAATGGGGATCCAGGATTAACTGAAGTCTTCTGCACAGCCAGAGTACAGCAGACACCAGGCGTATTTACGCAGGCTGGATGCTCTGGTCTGCGCCACCGCACTCACCATCCTTTCTCACCTGAGATTTTTTTGAAGGCAAAATTCATTTATGATCTGAGACCTCTTCCCTGCTCACACCTCCTTCTCTGCAAAACATAGCTGCAGCTAAACGAATCCTCAGGGGTTCAGGAGAGCCTTGAATCTGTCTTGAAGGGACTTATATTCCCCCTGAGCCAGGAGGTGCCCACTTCAGTCACAACATGCAAATGCTTCACAGCAGCAGAGCTGCACTTTGCTTCAAGCACGTGTTTCACACCAACCAGCTCCATCAACTGCAGAGTGCACCACGGCCACCCACCAGGAAGATACCGCGCAGCAGAGGGTTTGAACTCCACTCACCAATGTGATCCCCAAGCTCCAGACATCTGAGCGGACATCATAGCCTTGCCTGGATGCGCTGGGATCTATCCTTTCCGGCTGAAATAGGAAGAAGGACCAGTCAAACACCGAGCCGTGCAGGAAGGAACGAGAAGCATCTGCAAGCTTAGAAAAAACTCTGCGTTCACCCTGCTGGGCAGAGCCAGCACATCCCCAGAGGCAAACTTGTTGCCAAGGCAGACATCCAGCCCCAGCAGGGAAACACCTTCAGCAATCAAACATTGATTTTATGGAGGTATAGTGCGAAAGGTGGTCTGAAACAGCCGTTCAGCACAATCCAATCATTTGGTTTTTCTCTTTCCTACAAGCAGCTTGAATAGCTGTTACTGTCTCTTTGTTTAGTTCTAAGTTCAGGCTCCCTTTAACGCAAAGTCTTACTTTCTTTGTTTTTACAGCAAAGTTGTCCCTGGGAAATCATAAGAATGGGAGTAAACATCTTCTCGTCCACCAGCCCAGGGAACTGAGGTTTAGCAGCATCTATCAGAATTCTTCTTCCCCACTGTCTGCTGGTTCCTTAACCCAGGAGGTATTAAACCCAATGCATTTTAAGAACAGCTCTTCTTCACAAGGCTCTGGGCATCCCTTAAATGCAACTATGATGTTACAAGGTCTTCAGACATCCAAAAAAGTTTTCCATAGAAAACAGTATTGAGCCAGACATGGGTGATTTTCACCTAAGAGTGAGTTATCCAGAGAAGTGAACCAGCACAAAACACCTTTATGCTTTGCATCTCATCTTTACGAGAAACCTCAATTCTGCCCTCTTTTGTTAAAAATGTAATAATTAAAATGTCAAAAGAAACAAGGTCTCATTCAGTTTTGACTACAACAATAAAGGGACCTGAATTGCAATACAATACCAAATTATCAGGTACGGGAAATATTACAAAAGCCCTAGTTGATTTGTAAGGTACATTTTAATAGAATTTCATGGCAGATGCCAGCTGAAGAGTGTCATGTGATGAAAGTAGTGTAACCTCAGCCTTCCAGTGGAGCACCACATGAGAAGACTACCATGTTCCCACAGTACTTCCCAGCCCCAAGCTCTCGTGGCGTTTCTGGTTGCTCTGCCTTGCTGCCAGCTCCGCTCTTTGCAGCCCACCACTTACACACAGCTGCCCCAGCCACGGCTGCTTCCAGACCTCTCCCATTCCCTCAGTCACCAGGATCTTCTCCAACAGGGGAACTTGCCCAGGCGTACCCACGTACGAGAAGGGAGAAGCTTCCACCAAGCTTCTGTGGTTCTACATGTGGCTTCTCCTACAGCCTTCCTGTCTCCACCACTCCTCAGCACACGTTATGTTTCCTTCCCAGGCCCACTGATGTGTTTTATCATCCTTGCTTCCAGTAACAGTACCTGCTTTGAAACAGGATGAACACCCAAGCCCCAAAGGCCTGCCTTTCCCATCCTCCCACGTCTGCCCTTCGCTTTCCTTTCTTATCCTGTGGTTATGGCTCCCATTCACCTTGAGCTCATGTATTAGTTGTTCCTCTCAATGGACTTTCCTGGTGGGAGGGCATGCAGAATACTAAAATTACTGAAATTCAACTCTCTCAAACCTACCAGCACCCCTCGACATGCTCATTTGGCTCAGTCAAAACCAATCGCATTTATATTGCCCGTGAGCCCGTGCTTTTGTCTGCTCACACACAGCATCCTGCCTTTGGTGGATGGGTTCACTCTTTCCATATGGGGTACACCGTACCGACAGCCTACCACATCAGCTGGTAAGGAATTAACAGCTAATAAAAGCATCCATTTCTAGAAATATGGCGAACAGAAATGCAATGACAACTTCTCCACAATTCTGTAGCTAAGACAGTGGGAAAAGTATGTGAAAACAGCAAAAGGAGTAAGGTTCTGAACGGAAAATGTGTATTCCCAGCCCCTGCTACTTGCTTATTTGAGGGGAGAAAGGATTGATAAGCAGCAAACATTCAGGATCTGGGTTCTCTTGGATGTTTCACACAGTTACTGGACATTTCAGTAGGAAGCAAAATAGCTCAAGGAGGAGCCTGTCGGGGAGCACTGGCCCACGGTCAAGCTCAGGAAGGACAAGAGGAGCTCAGACTCATAAACCCAAGCTGTCCTCTGCTTGCAAGTAACAAGTGGAATAACAGCACCTAATGGGTACCAAAAAAGTCAAAATGCTCTCAGTGATGTATTTCTGTGACAAAATATTCCCCTGAAAGCAAACAGAAAATGCCCAGCGGTATGAGGGTGGACAGAAGAACATGGCATCGACACAGACCAGCATTAGACGTGGCCCAGTAGGCACCTCCTCTGTCCACCTGCGCAGACGGTTACAGGCTGAAAAGGCGTTTCCAGGGACTCTCATCAATCATGAGTGATGCTGCATCTACCCTGCCCTGGGCAGCATGATGGACCTGCCCCTCCTCAGCAGCCCACGGACCCCACACAGCCCCCTCCAGCATCCCCAGGCCCCACAGACTCCATCAGCCCAGCAGCGCACTCGGCACCGCGCCGCTGTGACGGCAGCCCTGCCACACCAGTCCTGCCCTCCCCCTGGGCAAAGCTCTCCTTGCATCCTCTTGCCTCCAACCCTCCTGCCAGCCATGGTAGCTCCTCCTGCCCTCTTGGTTCCCAGTAGCAAGGGTAGGTGTGAAGCAGACCGGGCTACCCCTCCCTGTCCCTCGGGCAACACTGAGGACAGCACAGGGAGGTGACTTTCCCCCTGCTCCACTCTCACGGG
Organism: Chionis minor; assembly: GCA_013398295.1. NCBI lineage: Eukaryota > Metazoa > Chordata > Aves > Charadriiformes > Chionidae > Chionis > Chionis minor. Next base: position 23,175 of record VZSF01006298.1, read on the forward strand.
ACCACACCTGGAGCACTGCATCCAGCCCCGGGGTCCCCAGCACAAGACACACATGGACCTGGCAGAGCAGGAGCAGAGGAGGGCCACCAGGATGATCCGAGGGCTGGAACACCTCTGCTGTGAAGACAGGCTGAGAGACTTGGGGTTGTTCAGCCTGGAGAGAAGAAGGTTCCAGGAGACTTCATTGCTGCCTTTCAACATATAAAAGGGGGCTTACGAGAAAGAGAGAGAAGGACTTTTTACCAGGGCCTGTAGTGACAGGTCAAGGGGCAGTGGCTTCAGACTGGAAGAGGATAGGTTTAGATTGGACGTAAGGAAGAAATTTTATGATGAGGGCAGTGAGACACTGGAACAAGCTGCCCAGAAAAGCTGTGGATGCGCCATCGCTGGAAGTGATCAGGGTCAGGGTGGCAGGACTTTGAGCAACCTCATCTAGCAAATAGCAGGGGTTTTGAACTAGATGGTCTTTGAAGAACCCTTTCAACCCAAACCATTCTGAGATTGGATGATTTTATGCTTGTATCAATGCCACCCGTGCTGCAGGCCACTACGGACCACTGCCCCACAGTGAGGCAGCTCCCTGGGGCCGTGGTTGCTACCCATGCCAGGCCCTAAGAATTTTGGCAACAGAAGATGGATTCCCTGGCTGGCACTTACCTGTCCACCAGGAAAATCAGTTACTTTGCAAGAACAAGGACCACCCTGTGACCAGAGACTCTTTAGTCCCACACGCCACCGAGGGGCACGCCGCCCACGCAACAGATACTGGCATGCAGGAACGGCAGCGGGTGGCCTGACCCAGCGCAACTGCTGGGGACACATCACAATGTCTGGAGGCTGCCACCAGGGACCAGCCAGCGTGGAGCCACACAATGTTATGGGGATGCTGGCCTTGCTAGTGCTGGGACTCCCACTCCACGGATCCATAGGGATGTGCCACAGCACAGCAGAGCAGGTCACAGACTGCAGAAGAAGGACTTGCATTCCACACAGCACCGTGAATTACGGGACTGCCTGGAGAGCAGGTATTTTGGGCAGGGGGTGAAGTGCTAAAGGGTTATGTGTTACAGGGACTGGTGAGGTAGGTGGCACTGGTGAGACAGAGCTTCTCCGTGGAGGCACCCACACAGGAGCAGGCTGCTACCACCACCCAGCAGATGGAGCAACAGGGACTTGGCCCTAGACCACGGTGGCACAGTTAATGGGAAAGCAGGATAGACCAAAATAAATCCTGTCTATATACAGAGCAGAAAGAATCCTGGGAATTTTCCATGTGGATGACATGGGAGCAATTAACACCAACGAAGGAAGAGTCAGTATGTCACACTCCAGGGACCTGGAACAAGGGCTGCAGACAGAGCCGGGCTCGGGCCAGATGTCCTAATGCCAAGTGCAAGCGAGGAAACAAAACGGCTGAGATGGAGACCCTCGACGGGACGTGCTGACGGTGCAAAGAGTCAGGGTATGGACGCAGCACAGAAGGGTGCAGGCTGTCACGGGGCTCCTCTCCATGTCAATGCCCACCTGAGCACCAGCATCTTGACTGAAGAAACAGGCGGAAGTGGGCAGCGCTGATCCTCCCTCTCCTCCAAACCCCGGCTAAGCAAACACACGTGTTTTGGGGTGCGACACAAGGACAGACGCACGCACGACTCCCTGCAGCCTTCAGCTGTTTCAGGTTGCTAAAGAGCAAAGTAGCATTTCTGGGAAAACCCAGTTCTTGAAGCTCCGATCTGGATTTTCACTGGCTGTACGATCAGGGAATCCTATCCCACATGCACTGCAAATTCAAAACTGCCTACATGGCATTAAAATGTACGTAACAAACTCTTACTTGCTTAGGCCAACGCACCCCTAAACTAGAAGAAAACAAAAGGTTACCAGGAGCAAAGAATGACCAGAAAGAGTTAAATTTTTGCAACACAAAATGCAGAACAAAATCTACATGATAAAAATTCTCCCTCTGCTCCAACCATGGGAGCAGATGGATGCAAGATGGAAGCTGCCAGCCTCTGCTGGAGACTACCTTCTCGCACTAAAAAACGCGTGAAATGAAGCCCAGGGACCTCCCTGGCTTTGGCCAGCGGCGGGAGCAAGGTGAAGGAGCTGGGAGCAGGGCTGTGGGGCTGCAGCTGCAGTGCCAGCTGTGCCAAATCCAGCTGCAAACCACACAGCCAGCTACAGACTGGGCCAGCCAGTGCTCTGACACTAACTGGATCCGAGCCTCGCAGGAGTCACAGCTCCCTAACACGCTATTCTGCTGCTGTGTCAACCAAAACACCACACGTGCATTTGTTTAGGGATGCTCAGGACGAAAACACCGTCTCCCCCACGGTGGTGACCCATTACTGTGGCCGTCACGTTCGGTGCCCTGCAAGGGGCTCGGCAAGTGCTTGGAGGGAGAAGCATCTGTCACCACCCAAGTGACTCGGCTCTCGGCGCCAACTCCAAACGGAAGCCACAGCAAGGAGGGGAGCCATGTCTCCGAACAGCTGTCCGCAGGCTTGTGCAACAGCAAGGCAACATCTTTAGGGCCATAAATAACCAGTTTGGGAAATTCTTCTGCTGTCCAGTGAAGGAAAATGTTGTCACTCGCCTTTCACGTTGCTGTATTTCTCAAGAATATTCCTTCGGTGAGGAGCAAGTTGTTCTTCCTTCAGGGCTCTCCCCTGCGCGGGCCCCTTGCGCGCTCAAGCGGAGCGGAGGGTGGTGGCCAGCGTTAGCGTCACAGCATGGCCCCGGCCAGGACGCAAGCGATGGGCACAAAGCAGAGCAGGCGAGAAGGCACCAGCTGGCTGGGCTCTTGGACCTGCTTCTCCTCTCTCCTCTTCCTCCAGAGCGTGAGGATGCTGCGTACAGCTCCCTCTCATCTGCTCGCCAAGACCTCCAGGTGTTTTAGTCCTGCAGCCCCTTCCTTGACTTCTTTACAGGGCTGGGCTGGCTCTTCAGACCTTGTAAGTCTGAGGCCTGACCACTCGCCAGCCCTGTGGAGGCGACAACCATCTCCAGAAGAGAGGCAGTCCTGCTCTGTCAGGTGACTGTCCTTGAGGGGACTCACCATGCTGGTTCTCGAGCAGACCCCAGCGCCCAAGATGCAGCCCTACAGTGGGTGCTGGAGCTCCAAGCAGACGTGAACATCCATCCATCCTTCCTGGCCAGCGCTACTGGCTCTGCTCTACGGGAAGTTTCAGAGGCTCTCCCGTAGGTGAAACTGATCTCCCTTTGGTGACACCAAATTCTTCTACTGGCTGCTAAAGAGATGAGGTGTCTCATTTCATGTCTATCTTGATTTTTATGTGCAGTAAAGCCTAACAAGCTTTCTGGATCTTCTCCTGGGCACGTAGGAGCTCACAGAAGGTGACCTCAGTGCTGCAAAAACCTGGGTCTAAGAGATGATCTCACAGATGTGAGTCATTCACACGTGCGAGTGAGGCATCACAGTCACACTGAGCTGGGCAAAGTCTTTTCTAAGGTTATACCCCTCCTCTCCAGTACTAGGTGACTGATGAAAAAGCTATTAACACTTTGTTTTCTCTGGGCCTCTATCGCAGTGCCAGTCACTACAGTGGTCATGCAGCAGCCTATGCAGCAGCCTAGCCTGGGTGCAGGAGGAGACACGGCTCCTTGTCCAGCATGTGATGCAGCAGAGCAAAGGACACACAGCGTGACGGGTAGAGGAGCCAACAGGGAAGTGGAGAACATGAGTTCTTCTGTCTTTGCCGGCTCGTTGGACCTGCTGTTTCCCCCTGCTCCTCAGTCTACCACCTCTAGGACAGCAGCAACACTGTCTCTGCGTGCACCTCTTCTGAAGAAAAACACTACATAGGAGATAAAAGTATTATTATTGTCAAAAAACCACTTCAGCCAAAATATTCATCCTTGCTTGGACTGCTGCATTTAGACATTCCTTCCAAAATCCCCTCTATTCTTTGATTTCCTGTCCCTCCCCCTTGCCCAGGTCAGTCATGAAGCCCGCAGCTGCACGGAGATTATCAGCAGAGATCATGTTTCTAGAGAATGGCCTTTCCTCCCCTCCTATTTCCTTTACATATTTACTCTGAGAGAATGTTTCATTTAAAAACTTCTCCAGCAGCATTTTCCAGGTGGAGACACTGGTTTCCGTTCGCATGGGATTACCATCCCCTCCCAGCTGGCTATCCTAACAGCATTTGAATTACTCCATCTTGGTAGCAGGAATATCCCAGGAAAGTGATGGACTGGTGGACTGGGGACACTTGTGAGGCACAGAAAGGCTGGCAGGAACATTAATGAAGGCAATGGGGTCCCTCTGGGCTTGGCACAGCATATTCTTGATGACCTTCATCTTGTTAAGAAAAGTAAATCTGTGTAATGCATTGTCTGGGCTGCAACTAAATCAAGCATCAGAAACTTGCGTTAGTAAATGGCATCGCTTATAGAGTTCAGAGTGTAACTGTTGTTAAAAGGACTCTATTGAGTGGGAAAAGAATCAATAATGGGACCTCAGTGTTGCCGTTCCTTGGTCTACGGCTCATAATGTCCATGAAAATATAAAATTAGTGTTGCTAAATTCTCCACATTATAAAAATACTGCTAGTGTGATAAATAAGCGCTCCTGAAGAATTCGTGTGAGTTGAATGTTTTCGAAGCCGGGCTCAGGCTGGATGCTGACTCACTCAACCAGCCACAGAAAAAGCAGCGCTGCAGGGTGCCAGACAGGCTCCTAGGGGAGGACAAGCGAGCTCCCAGAGCAGCATCACGATTAGAGGTGGGGTGACACGCTAGGAACTGCGGCTCTTATTATATACACCGCACGTGAAAGAAACGCTGGAAGTTTACTAAATTTCAGAGTCTATGTTTGTAAAAACCTGGTGGGGGTTATAGCATAGCCATAAAATACAATCCAATCCGCATTAAGAGCATAAGCTGCTCAGTCACTAATCTCCCCAAAGAAAGGCTTAAGAGATGACTACATCAGAGTCAGAAAGTACCGACTGGGGAAAGAGGCTGTGGCAAGGATGAAGCACTCCTTAATTCTGCCAAAAAAGCAGGAACAAGAGCCCATGGCCATCCATTAAAACAAGGACTTACTTGCATTAAAAAGACGGCATTAAGAGCACAATCAACGACCAGGACAACTTCATGGGCACTATGGTAGATCCTCCAACACTTGCAGAGGCATCTTTAATGCAGGGCAGAAACTTTGGAGGGCTTCTCCCTCTGGCACTGTCTGGGAAGTCCACACTCGAGTACCCAGAGCTCGACACATCCCCTCAATGCCACCCCATCACTGCCTGCAAGATCTTTATTAGCTCAACAGAGCCAAGCTCAGGAGAGGCAGCACTTCTGGAGGGCTGTAGGTATCATTTCAGCCCAACTCGGCACAGAACCTCACTGCAGGCTTGCCATTTTGGTGAGATGCTCTAGAAGTCCTTGAAGTAATTACAAAAGACTGAATTGCAGGAAGCCCAGTTATTTTTCCACAGCTTTAAAGCCTAACAAACATGCAAGCTTCCAAACACATACTGAAAAGGAGCCCAGCAGGAAGCAGAGCAATGGGACAGCTTCTGATCCTAGAGGACTCCGATGCAGCAGAGAAAAGGAACCAGGAGAGAGTGTCCAGAGACGAAGTGACACACATCCTAACCAGAAATCAAACACAACAAGATGCAGATGGTCATCAGCAAAGGTGAGTCATTGTGTAGCAAACTGAGTGGTTCAAGCCTTAAAATTTGGTTTCTCTTTCTACAAGTTGTCTCGCATTCAACCAGAAGCTGTTGGTCTGGGCACAGGATCTGGAGGGTTCCCTGGCTGCTTTCAGCTGGCCGTCCTTCTGGCCTCATCACCCAGGACAGTTTCCACCTGCCAAGCAGAGCCCTGAACCCCAGGCTCTAGTCCTGGATCTAGTCCTAAATCTATCTTACGGGAAACGAGGGGCTTTTGCACTCCACGAAGGCTTGAGGACCTGGTTGGGAACAAGGCAGCGAGCCCTGCCTGCTCCACCACGAAGGGTCACGCCGCCGCAGGGAACCGAAGGAGGAGATGGAGGCTGGACTCTGTTGCATCCATACCACAGTGCCAGGGTAGCTGCTGGGGGAGGCTGTGTTGGGGATTAAAATAATTTACTTGTGGAATATTAGAATTAATTGTGCGATTGCTTAAAATCAGGCTGAATCGAAACTTGAGTGGCTTTGCTTGGCATGAATGACTGTGTATGGCATGAAGGACTGGGCTGTGGAAGCCTTGGGCCACAAACCGTAACTGAACTGTAGTTGAACCTTTGCTTAGTCAAAAAGAAGTACTGGGAGTGTCGCCCAACAAGATGAACAGGACTGAGCCTATAATTCAAGGAAAGGACCTTCAAAGAAAGAGAGACACCATTCCATCTTAAGTCAACAGAAGACAGGCCAGACCCAAGCGTGGATAAGTTGGGAGGATGATGAAACTGCATTAACAGATAAAATTCAAAAGATGTTACTCCCATCATTGTAGAGGAAACGCAGCTATTAAACAAATCGACTAGACAAAAAGTCCATGCATGTCATGTGGACAGGCACCTGAACATCTTAAAAGGCCCACGAAAAGAACCAAGACGGGTCTCTCTTTGGAGATCATAGAATAATACAATGGTTTAGGTTGGGAGGGACTTTAAAGATCATCTAGTTCAAGCCCCCTGACATGGGCAGGGACACCTTCCACGAGATCTGGTTGCTCGAAGCCCCGTCCAACCTGGCCTTGAACACTTCCAGGAATGGGGAAGTTCCCTGGGCAACCTGTTCCAGTGCCTCACCACCCTCAGAGTGAAAAATTTCTTCCTGAGATCTGATCTAAATCTTCCCTCTTCCAGTCTGAAGCCATCACCCCTCGTCCTATCACAACATCGCCTTGTAAAAAGTCCCTCCCCAGCTTTCTTGTAGCCCCCTTTCAGATACCAGAAGGCTGCTAGAAGGTCTCCCCAGAGCCTTCTCTTCTCCAGGCTGAACACCCCCAGCTCTCTCAGCCTGTCTTCATAGCAGAGGTGCTCCAGCCCTCTGATCATCTACGCGGGCCTCCTCTGGACCTGCTCCAACACGTCCTTGTCCTTATGTTGGAGGCTCCAAAGCTGGACACAGTATTCCAGGTGGGGTCTCATGAGAGATGAGAAGAGGGGCAGCATCAGCTCCCTTGACCTTCTGGCCATGCTTCTTTTGATGCAGCCCCAGCTCAAGCTGGAAGAAACCCCCTCTGTGGCAGAACCCAGGCTCTGAACTCTACAGCCAGGGGCTAACACTGGATCCAGCTGCGCCTAGACTCCCCTCCGAGAAGTCATTTAGAAAGCAAGGGGGTGCAGTCCGACCCTCGCCACTTGGCGAGAAGGTCTCCTTGGACTCTTCTGCAACAGGCTGGTGCTGTTGAGCAGCTCTAGCAGCCCCACAGCCTGCGCCCGGCGCGCAGTAGCCAGCAGGCTCGGCACAAGGGTGCCCAGTCCCCCTGCAAAACCCCCACGGTTCCGCTCCTGAAGCAGAACCCCATCAGCCTCACCTGCACGAGCACTGGGAGCCAAACAGGCTCCGGCAGGGGGGGGAGTCTCACGCCGGCACACCTAGTACCTGCACAAGCCTTCGCCTCCTCTCCCCACACCTGCCCCTGCCCTAAGGAGCCCTGCCCACCCCTCCTGGCACCTTCACCCCCCTGACGACCACGTCCTGCTACTTGTGGCCTCCAACCAGCCTTCCTGCAGCTGATCAGGGCAGCGGGGGCTACGCGGGGCCGCCCCGGCGCAGCCAGCTGTGCCCCGCACGAAGCCAACCCAGGGCAAGCAGGAGCTTCCTGCTGTTCCCAGCTGAACCTCCAACGCCTCCCGAGGACAATGACCTCCCAAACCTGACTTGTAGGCAGTTCCCACGTACATCCTAGCGGCCAAAACTACTTTTTTGCCCCCCTTTTAATACTCTCCTCCACAAAACTCATGTCCTCCCCGCAATACTCCTGGCCAAGCAGTTTGCTTACGCAGGTGGCTGCTGACACACTTCCCCGGGTTTCTATAAACCGCCTGCGCGGGCGAGCGCCCGAACGGGCGAGGAGGAAAATCCCATCCTGCCGGGGTGGAAGTGCCAGCGCAGAGACGCGAGCTCAGCCCTGCAGCGGGGCCGCCTGGCGCGGGCTCTGCGCCGCACGACGTCAGGAGCTAAGTTTGGAGCGGAGAAGTCCCACGCTGGGCGAACCTCGCGGCCGATTTCAGGCGGTGAATGAGTAAGCAGAGGTTACGCTCTCAGCCGAAGCCCGCGAGGCACGCGGGTGACAGCAGCAGCACGCGAGCGGGGAGGGCTGCGCTCAGAGCTCAGGCATCTCCCCCGGCATTTGCTACGCCATGGGTGGCAGCGCCTGGATCCAGCCCGCGGCGCTCGCAGAGGGACGCTGCCACAGGGCTCCCGCTCTCCTACCAAATCTGTTTTCGCAGTCAGAAAAATCATGGCTGGGTGCCAAGTTTCAGAGGAGGGGTGGGAAAAAAAGAGCAAAAAAAAAAAAACAAACCCCAAACCTCCAACACAAAGGGATATTCAGGAGCATCCAAGAGGATTTTAGCTGCGTGAATTCAAACCAACAGCCTGCCCGGTCAGATGAACAAATGGCTGAGTTCGGCACAACCCTGGGCACTGGGCCAGGAGTGCGAAGCCGAAGCACAGACTCTTGCTGCGGCTGTGCCTGGGGAAAGGATCCCCAGAGCTCCCGCATCCCTCCACTTCCGCAGGGAGGCTGGGGGAGCCGGGCTCAGAGCCACCGTCACCTGCCTTGGGAATTCTTCCTTCTTCGTGCGTGAGCGACTTGAGTGCAGAGACACAGCCCCCACCTGGCCCCAGACACCAATGCCAGCAGCGAGTGCCTGTCTTTGCCAGGGAGAAACGAGGAGCAGGAAAGACATCCCGAGCACCGCTCCGCATCAGCACTGCAGCAGCAGGGCTCCGTGCCGGCGCTCCGCTCCTGCACAGGCAGGGACAAGCAGAAGTGCCTTTGCTGGGACATGGGTCCTGCGTTAGCACCAAGAAGGTTGCTCGTACCCCCCGCCGGGCACCACGCATTCCCTTGCCCACCCCCTGTCCTGGTTTGAGCAACACAGGATTAATTTCTCTTTCAGTATTCAGTAAAGTCTCTTCTAATGCTCGGGAAAACTCCACTTTTAGAAGACTCTGAATTTGCGAAGATATTTACTGTATAGCCAGCTACAGTGTGTAGGTTTCAAGGTCTCGGTGTGTCCGAGCTGGCCGGGTGCAGGGATGAGGAGGAGCCAGACCCGGGCACTTGCCCCAAGCTGCCAACAGGGTTATTTCATACCTTGAATGTCATACTCAATAGAAATTACAAAGTTTGCTGCATTTCTTCCTTGACAGTGGTGATCCAGAAAACTTCTTGCCCCAGTGCCAGACCCCTGAGCCCGTCCCTTCCCACCAAAGCTGCAGCGCTCGCAGTGTCACACTGGCTGTGCCCTGCTGGGAGCGCACGGCTTCCCGCGGGGAGAATGGGTTGAGTATAAACCTTGGATATTCTATATTGGTATCAGGATCGATACTGGTTCTTTAGTATTATTAATGTTAATTAAGGGTTATCAGGCATTGGCACAGGCTGCCCAGGGAGGTGGTGGAATCGCCGTCCCTGGAGGTATTTAAAAGCCGGGCAGACGTGGTGCTGAGGGACATGGGTTAGGGGTGGTTTTGGCATAGGTTTATGGTTGGACTCGATGATCTTGAAGGTCTCTTCCAACCCAAGTGATTCTGTGATTCTATGATTTAGTCTTATTCTACTAAATCTGCTCATATTTCAACCCTCTTGTTTCCTCTTTTTTTTCCTGATTCCCCTTCCTGGGTGAGGAGAGGTCACTGGGCGAGAGAATAATTGTCTAAATGACAATACATTGTTGTGGGTTCCTCAAACCGTAACACTCCCTCACCTCAACAACTCTCCAGCAACATCTGGCCCACCGGCAACCCAGAGGAGGGTGGGCGAAGCGGCACTCGGGCACCGAGGGACTAAGGAGATGCGTGACACCATCAAACTCTGCCCCTGGAGAGGCCCCAGAGGAGCAGACAGGGCAGGGCATCTGCGCTCCCACCGGCTGCGTCCTCCACTACCTAAACCGGGCACTTCCAGGCTCATTTCTCCCCTCCCTCACAGAAACAGGGCTCACTCGCGCTTTCAGAGGGCGAGAGCAGCGACGCGGCACAGACTGCCAGCGACAGCCTCCCCCGCCAGCCCAGCCAGCGGCGCCCGCTGCTGCGGGAACAGGACGGGCATCGCCAGGGAGGACCAGGCGCTGGCCAGGAGCCACCTCAGCCCCACCGCGGGTGTAGGGCTGTCGGGTGCACGCTGCCAAACCCCCCCTGAAGCACACCCGCAGCGCCGGCGCTGGCACGCGTCTCCCAGTGCTCCGCAAACAGCCCAGGACGCTCCCGGCGCAGGCTGCCGCCCCGGGCAGCGCGAGGGCTCCGTCCTTCCCTTCTTCCTCTCAGAGAACACGAGGCACCGACACGGGCACCTCTACTTCAACGTAACGATCACAGGGGGATTCAAAGCCAGAAGCAAAACAACTTCTCCGGCACTGGCAGCTCCAGGGCTGATACGCTGCTTTCTGTGACAGCTCTAACAATTTTGGTTAAACCACACGGCACTTGCTGAGCAGCCGCAGGCGGCTCCTGCTGCCCGACCAGACCGCTTGCAGCCAAACTGGCCAACATCTAATGTCACTGTTATCAAGGGCTATTTGGGGACCCGGCTCCAGGGAACACGGCATTATCAGGTTCCTTCAGTGAGCAAGTGCTCATGCAACAAGAATTACTGCAAGCGCCACGGGCCAAGGGGACCTTGCAGAGCAACATGCGCTCATCATCAGGGAGCATCATCCAGCAGCCCGTATCAGACCTGCCCTGGCTGAACATACTCACGTTACTTTGTACCAAAAACAGCAGCTCATTTTACACCAAAAAAAAAAAAAAAAATCCTTTCGAAAGGAGTGTGACTGGCCTAACTCCCTCCCGGGTATATTCAGGTTTGATCACAGCATCACTTGGCCATCGGTCCCTGCCGGCTTGGGGAAAGAGCTGGCAGATGTGCCTGCATGCTGGGGACGTCTCCCCATTTCCCAGGCTCCTCAGTATGCAGAAATGCTCATGTCCTGGGAGAGGAGTCACGGAGTCCAGAGCGCAGAAGGGAAGAGGCCAGCCGTCTCCCACACCGCTTGCCAGCTGCTGGCTCGTCCCACAGACCCTACACCACGCCAGTGCTCTGAAAATCACAGACTGGATGGAAACACTTTTGCTCACTGAGAAGCCCAACAGAGTCTGGAGCCGGAGCTGGAGCGGCACGCAGAGCAGAGCGGCAGCGCAGTGGCAGGGAGGCGATCGGAGCACCCACCCACCCAGCTCCCGGGGGAAATGACGCGGCTATTTACAGCCACACCGGCAACTCTCACGTTGTGACTAAACCAACAGCCTGGGCAAAGCCAACCATCCATGCCCCGTTTCACGGGAAAGTAGGAATGTGAATTGCTGTAGTTACAGCCCGCTGAACTCGGGAGGAGGAAAGGAGGGAGCCATTTTTGGAGAGCCCTATTTACAGACCCAATACACACCTCAGAGGACGGGGCGAAGCCAACGTCGGCAGTAACCCCTCAGGCTACGCCATCAGAAGGGCCCGCAGCCCAGGCTGCACATTCCCAGGCCGAGCTCAGCCCGCGCTGGCTCCAGCCCCCTCCAGGGCACCTCTCCTTGCTGCTGCCCTCGGCACCCCATGCCCCACCAGCACAACAGACTGGGCGGCTCTCACCGACCTTCTTCCCTGCAGGGACCTCCGCGCACTGGCCAGAGGCGCTCCGAGCAGAGCCGTGCCTCTGCCCGCTCTCCAGCCTCACACGGTCTTTATTTAAACGAACTGCTCCTTTCTGCCTCGTTTCACTACGCTACGCAGCTCGGGGGCTTGCACACAACGCGTGGTACCACAGCACCAGTCTCCAATAACGGATCTCGTCTGTACTCTTCTTTCCAGCTCGCTGCGTAACCAGCTGCGGTGCGAGGACAGTGAATGGAAAAGGTCAGACGCTCTGAAACTCCGTTCTGTGCTTGCACACACCAGGATCGGGCAGACAGGTTTTGCCTTGGACACCAAGCCCCGAGATAAAAGCCCCAAGAGCCGCTGCCGGGACCAGATGGGCACTGTATCTTAACAGAGAGAGATTTTCCGTTTGTGTTTCCTTGGTGGTAGATAAGAGAGTTCAAAACCCAGTATTTCTCAGCATATAGAGCCAAAGGATAAATAATGAGCGTTAAACACAGCCACTGAAATTAAACTGACAGCAGCAGAAACACAGCTCCCTGCGCAGGGCACCCTCCGCTCGTGTGAAACCAAGAGCTGCAGTTTCGAAGCAGCCCGACGCACAGAAGTGTTTAAAACCCCCAGCCAGCTTCGGAAATCATCACCGCAGCTTTTCTCCCGGCGAGGGGGAGGGCAGCAAACACGCCAGACAGACTCCCAGGAGCCACGGCTGAGCTCGAGCAGTTTCCACACAGCTGCTCTGCAGCATCACGCTCTCCTGGATTTAAGTTATGGCACACTTTGGAATTAAAGTGGTTTGCAAAAACCACTATAATTCTGCTCCGCAGTAACTCCGGTGACATAATCTTACTGCGGCAAATGGATTCCTTTCAGACCAAGAAAACCCTCACCCGCACGGCACTGCCTCCTCCGTGCGCGCTTTGTTTCGGAGCGTGAGCGGCACTGCTGGAAGGCACAGAGAAGCTCTCTGGTCCAGCACCACAGCACCAGCACCAGCAGAGGAACCCAGAAAAAAAAGGGAATTTGGTCACTTTGCTACAGTCTGGACGCCTTTGCTGATGCTGCCAGCAGCAGCACTCCATCCAGAGCTCGGTTTCATCTGGGAAGGGGGTGCTCGTCCCACGGGACACAGGGTGACACTTCACTCAGACGACAGGCATGGCCAAGCTGAGCCAGGCCTGCAGACGGAGGGTAAGACCCTGCCCAGCCCACGGGGACACCAGCTCACCCCCACTCACCGCCATGTACGGCCGGCACCCTGCGTCCCGCGTTTTGGCAATGGAGTCCACAAGCTGTCCGCTAATGCCAAAGTCACAGAGTTTAATATTTCCATTTCTGTCCAGAAGAATATTGGAAGGTTTGATGTCTGCAAGGAAAAGGAATTTAAACCGGTAAGTCACGGCCGGAGGTTTCTATTTCAAGAGCAGCAGCTGCAGAGAAGTGACACTGGCAGTGCCATGCGATGGCCCCTTGGCGTGGGGCGGGCGGGCAGTGGGCAGAGGCACTCGGGACTGGGAAGTGGACTGGGAACAAGAGGAGATGGAGCCAGCCCCCAAGATGTCACATGCAGAGGTGGACACCCAGCAGCCCTGAAGTCACACCTTTAAGGAAAAGCACAGACTGAAGGGGCAGTGAAACGGCCGGTGGGGACACACCAAACCTCTGCTCACACTCGCGGCAGCACACATGCTAATTGCACTCTGACTTGAAGCAAAGGCCACTTAAATACTTGCAAGTATTTCAGGCAAGAAGAAAAGACATGAACTCACCTCTGTGAATGATTTTCAAGTTTTCTTTTAAGTGGTTTAGTGCTTTCACAGTCTAGGAAAGAAAAACACAGGTGAAAAATAAAGCAAATGTCTTACTATTCCTGTGATCATTAAACTTCTGGAGCTCCAAGAAAAGGGTAAAAACATCTAGTATGTTGAGATATCAATCAGTAATATGCAATGCAGTTAATTTTCTCACAATCTCTCCCACAGACAGAAGGCAATAAAAGAGAGGATGTGCATTTAACTAAACATGTACCACTAGCTGTAACCTGGAAAGATCACACTGTCAGACAGGGGAGCAAGAGGTGAAGTCAAGCAATTTCTGATGTTAATTGTCTTGAGGAGTAACTTATTTCAAGCTCTACGCTGTACTTTGTCAGTAGTTAACTCTTCCCATTCCACTGCCTGAGCAGTGTGAGGAGCAGCAGAGGTGGCTGTTCTGATTTAGCCATTCACCATCAAGTGCAAGAGACACTTAGGGAGCATGATTTGACAGGGGGATTTTGAAAAACCCTGAAAGCTCGCCATTGTAATTCATTTCACTTCTGCTGAAAAGATCATTGAAACCTACAGCCGAACAACTGCCTTGAAGATATCGGTCAGAGGGCGCTTGTGTTGTGCTGCAGAGTTCTGTGAAGCTGTGCGACAGTCAGGATGAAGTCTAGCACCAAGGCACAACCCCAAGTGACTGGTCCTTCAGGCTCGCCCAACCTCACGGTCAAGCGTTTAGGTAACTCAGAGCTCTGGCAGGCTGCGGGGCAGCTCTCTCCTCCTCGCTGCCCACCTTGCTCCTCCAGCGCAGGTTTCTTCGCTGGCAGCAGAAGCGACTACGTCTCTCAACAAAGCACCACCTGATCTTTAGGCAGGTCCACAGTGGAATGAAACTGGACGGCCTCCTCAAATCTCAACTTCAGCAAGAGAAAGCCTGTTGGACATAGTGACCGAATGTTGGTTTAAAGCCCTGCTGACCCTGCCCGGAGCTTCTGCCCCAGCCCTTAAGTGGGTGAACCAGACACTCACAGCTCTTCAACCTGGGGTAAAAAAGGTGAAATGAAGGGTGGCTGAGGGAGCACACCCAGCTGTGACCTGCAGCACATACCCCACCTGCACACGATGGGGCTACCAGGGCAGTGCACACGGAGACCTTCTGGACCTGGGTACCCTCAGGGTCCAAGATACTCAGGGCATGTTCTCACACCAGAGTTACTAAATACTCATTTGTCTTCTAGCAAAGGGAGGACAGAAATGAACTCCACACCACAAGATCTAGTCAGAAGCTTAGTGCCTAAAACCAGTCTGTGCAGAGGACGTCCCTCAGGAGCTGCTGGGGCTGGGCTGCCTCCAGGTGCAGCGTGAAGGAAGGAGAGCAGCATTCAATGAGCAGCCCACAACTTCCCATGCAGCGCAGCTGGGCTTCACATCTTCACATCTGCTGTGGGTAACAGGTATGTCAAATTTTAGATGACTTGGTCCATCCATCCCTCGGCCCCAGGTCAGAAACAATCAAGGTTATAGCAACTCTGCTATGGGGACAGGCTGAGAGAGCTGGGGCGGTTCAGCCTGGAGAAGAGAAGGCTCCGGGGAGACCTTCGAGCCCTGTTCAGTATCTGAAAGGTGCCTACAAGAAAGCTGGAGAGGGACTTTTTACAAGGGCACATAGTGATAGGACGAGGGGTGATGGCTTCAAACCGGAAAAGGGGAGATTTAGATCAGATCTCAAGAAGATAGCTTGCACTCTGAGGGTGGTGAGGCACTGGAACAGCTTGCCCAGAAAACCTGAAGATGCCTCGAAGTGTTCAAGACCAGGCTGGATGCATCTCTGAGCAATCTGGTCTCGTGGAAGGTGTCCCTGCCCACGGCAGGGGGTTGGAACTAGATGGTCTTTAAGGTCCCTTCCAACCTGAACCATTCTATGATTCTATAAGGTGGCCATTTCCCTGGCTAGGAGTTAAGGCTTTGGTGCACCTTCACAGCATGCTGCCTACACAGAGTAAGCAGAGAAACTCCCTTTGAGAGCTTCAAAACTCACCTCAAGCCTCTGTCCAAACTATTTTCGTTGGGCAAACACCTTGCAAGTTCTGTCAGAGCCAAAATGTGGGCCAGCATGTCCCTAACACCCTGCAAACCCTAAAAGGATCTCCTTTCCTTTCCCCCACAGAATTACACGTAACTCCAAGCAGACTATGCTGGAAGGACCCACCTTATCCAGTCATCTCTTATCTGTGTCTCAAGACTTGCTTTGGACAGGAATACATTTACTCGGTTGGTAGTAAGGTGATGGGCTGCAGAACAGCCATCAGCTGCCTTTGATGGGATTTTCAGTCTTGGCTATAAACATCTAAATACGTGACAGTGCACGAGCGGTCAAGGCAGCCTGTTAGCTGTAAGAAGTGGCAGCAGGTCCAGGTGGGCTCAACATTTTATAGAGATGCCCCTAAGAAGAGCGAAGACAGTTTTCTCCCAAGATGAGCAGAATTTGCCAGTATCCTTTCACAAGGTCACGGTTTGCGCCTTGCTGAGCAGCTTCCCATCACTCTGACGGCTCAGGACACCAGCTCGCCGCAGCGTGCACGTGCTGGAGCGTACACAGAGGCAGTTTGCCCGTCGCCCACCAACACAGCACGGCTCCAGCGTTCGCTCCCGTCTTCCCCCGTTACTCCTGAACAGTGCTTCACTTACGCAGCCTTTCATCTTCCAGCGGCCTGACCGTACTAACTCATTTGGATCCACCTTGACTTTTTATTGGGCCAGCACTTCCAGGTCAAGAAAACGAGCAGGTTCTCCACTTGCTGAAGACCCACTTGTACTTTTGGGAGCCTTTGCATAAGGCCACCGGAGGCTTCTCCGGACTGGATTGGCACAGCATCCCCTGAAGAAATCCAATGGAGTTGACAGATTTTGACGGGCCGCAGCAGGACAGAGGTTCTGGGATACCTTTGAACACAACTTCCTCCACAGCCCAAGACCAAAAGTTTGTTTTGCAGGGCCAAAACTTGCCCTTGTGTTTAGACAACTAACGGTTCATTTGGCACAGCCAAGGATAATTTTACAGGGCTCCTTAAAGGGAGACGGTGGGCTCTGTGTAGCAGATACCCTGGGTGAGCTTCATCTCCTTTCACTCCACCACCTAAGGCACCACAACACGGAACTCGGCTCCCGTACGGAGGCACCAACCTTTCCCTGCTGACCCGAGAGAGAGAGGGTGGGCCCTTACTTTCTAATAGTTTGGGGGGGTTCACATGTTCTGTCTATAAATACCCAATCTCTTCCACAAACAAGGGAAGGGGAGACAGCTGATCAACGTTAGGCACCTTCTTTGGGACCAGAGGACCTGTGCCAGCTTCACTGATGCCACCACCTGCGCCATGAGCCCCCTGAGGAGGGGGGGCTGGTGCCTACGTTGTCAGCACCCATGGTCAAGCAGACGGAGCAGGAAGCTGGTCCTGGGGTGTCTTTATGAACCGATTACAAATGCCAGGACCTGCTTTTCTGTCATGCAATACGCTATGGCAAAGTCAGAGTACGCTCGAGGATCATTAAAACCGTGGTGCGGTTCTGCAGCACACGGGTCAACCTGCTTTTTCACATGTGAGTGAGAGAGATCTGTATTTTTCACATTAGATTCAAAAACATACAAAAAAAAAAAAGGTTTAACAAAATACTCACAGCTAAAGTGATTTTGCCTAAGATTTCTTCTGGAATAACATCATCTAATACACTATATACATATTTGTAAAACTTATCAAACGAGGTAGACATAAGCTCCATACAGATCCAACAGTCACCCTGGAAAGAGAAAAGAATGTGTGTTAGTCAGGCTAAAACAAGAAACAAAAGTGCAGGGAGCACAAAGAGATCCTCTGAATCCAGCAACACACATGAAGGGCAACATGCATTGGACAGGAAGGATGGAATCAATCTTGATTAATTTTAGCAACGGAAGACTCACCCCTGTATGTACCTCTCCCCCACTCCATTCACCAGCAGAGGAACCCAGCTGACCTGACATCACATTTTAGATGCCTGAACTTAGATGAATCCAAGTCTCAAAAACTACCTGGGTCTCCAGAAGGCTGAAGACACAGCGAGACACGAGCATGCACAGTAAGACTAAAAAAAAATCCCTTGCAGTTGATGACAAACCTACAGAGGACATTTCACACCACATTCAGATATATCATCTGAGCAAGAGAAAACGCAACACAGTTGAAGCATACGGGGAGTTTTGCTGATTTGCATCTTGTAGTTAAACTATTTAAATGCAGAAAATTGGAAAACATACTAGTATTTGTGATAAACCAAGCTAGACTTGGCTATCATAGAGGAATAACATGCCTTTTATCAAATTCTCTCCTGAGATCTGCAAATCAACCCACTCACAACGGATTTGCTGCGAGTGAGAAATGGATCCCCACAAAGCTGACCTACCACAGGACTTCGTCTTCTGTTTTAGTGTGTATCTAGCATATGGTGACAAACAGCTTAGCCATGGATTCATCTTAGTTATTTCAATTTTTTTGAACATTCTACTTCCAGAAGGCTTTGTGTGAGCTGTGTCTGCAGAGTCTCATGCACTTTGGTAACTCGTCATTGCCAGGTGTACTAAAATACATGAACTAGACCAGTCTTCACCAGAAGTGACGCACTCGCACCTACTGTCGACGGGCTGTATTATATTGAATTCTAAAACCGCATTAGCTGCAAAAGCTACACGCAGAATGGAGATGATTATCCTGGTTGTCTCATCCTGGCTACGTCCCACCTAAAACACTCGTGCAGGGAGCAGCAGCTTGTGCCGGCAGCGCCGCCTCCGGCTGCCGGGCTGGTTCGGAGCACGGCATGTCCCTCTGGCTATGGATAAGCTCCACACTCCTGTGATGCAGGAGCATTGCCTGGGGAAGAGATGCTTCCCCAAGTAATTATCCTACAGAAGGCAGATTTTTCCCAACCAAAGAAAACACAAACCGACCAAACTCTGTATTAATAGATGGAAATTAAATTAGGAAAAAAGCCTAGGGTATGGACACGCTGGCGGTGTGGCAAAGCCCCGCGCTCCCACCCTGCACACACAAGTCACTCTTGTTTGAAGCAACCTCCTGGTGCTCCTGAGAGGCAGCTGCAATTCTCACGTTCTATTTAGATGATTAAAAAGCTTGAAGAGCCCCAGGTTTTAAGGCTAAAAAGGGCTTTTCTGACTACTCAGACTGACCTCCTGTGAAACTCAAGCCAAGGTCCTGCAGCTGCCAAGACGCCTGCAGTCCAAGCGCTCGGTTCAGCGGGAACAGCAGCGCCCAGCAAAGGCGCTGTCGGACGCTGCACGCTGGTGTCAGCAGAGGCAGCGGTGCCACCCAGCTGGGTCCTGGGCTGCTCACGCACCTGCAGGGCTGTTTTCAGCAACACAGACAGCAAACGGCCAGGAAGCATCCCACACCCCACCAGCGCTGCAGGTGCCGCTGCTCCAGTGGCAGTGAATCCATCGCTGCCCCCTGCCAAGGAGGGAGGCTCGCTCTGGGAGGAGATCCTCTCCCTTCTGAAAAGAGGGAAACAGCTTTCCCGAGAAAGGCTAAGCCACCAGTGGGCTGGCTGGGGAAGAATCATAGAATCACCTCAGATGGAAGAGACCTTTAAGATCATCAAGTCCAACCATCAACGTAACACTGACAAAGCCATCACTAACCCATGTCCCTCAGCACCACGTCCATCCGTCTTTTAAATACCTCCAGGGACGGCGATTCCACCACCTCCCTGGGCAGCCTGTTCCAATGCCTGAGAACCCTTTCCGTAAAGAATTTTTTCCTAATATCCAACCTAAACCTCCCCTGGCACAACTTGAGGCCATTTCCTCTTGTCCTGTCGCTTGTCACTTGGGAGAAGAGACCAACCCCCACCTCTACCCCCTCCTCTCAGGCAGTTGTAGACAGTGAGAAGGTCTCCCCTCAGCCTCCTGTTCTCCAGGTGGAACAACCCCAGTTGCCTCAACTGCTCCTCACAAGACTTGTGCTCCAGACCCCTCACCAGCTCCGTTGTCCTCTGGACACACTCCAGCACCTCAATGTCTTTCTTGTAGGAAGGGGCCCAAAACTGAACACAATATTCAAGGTGGGGCCTCACCAGTGCCCAGTACAGGGGGACGATCACTGCCCCAGTCCCGCTGGTCACACTATTCCTGTTACAAGCCAGGATGCTGTTGGCCACCTGGGCACACACTGGCTCATATTCAGCCGCCTCTCGACCAACCCCCCCAGGTCCTTTTCCATCCGGCAGTTTCCAGCCGCTCCTCCCCCAGCCTGTAGCGCTGCCTGGGGTTGTTGTGACCCAGAAGATGACTGTGGTCTCAGAGCCATGGGCCCCATTTTACGTGGCTCATTTGGCACCAGGCTTTTTACATCAGCACAAGGTAGAGCAGGAGCTAACGGCATCCACCCAAGGGAAATGGCTGCTAGGAGCCTGAGCCCAGAAAACAGGCATTTCACCCAAAACAAAGCAGAAGGGACTGATCAAAAAGGTGCTGTGCCCGACAGGGAAGCAGAGACAGTACGGTGAAAGAGGCAAGTGCAATGCAACAGGCAGAGGACACGACCGGTGCTCCAGAAGACATGGAGAAAGGTGAGTTCCAGCTGCCAGAGAACGAAAGATTGGCTATGGATGAATTTGGCTGGGGACTTGCTCAGATTTAAACTGCAGAAATTAAATTAGGCAACACATGCAGAAAAATTCCCTTTTCAGCACTGGCAACAAACGCAAAGTGCAAATATGCACTTCCACGTTATTGACAGTGGCTCGGAGAAAGCAATGTGGATCCAGCGCCAGTGAGGAGCATAAATCCAGTGAAACTGGAACCAGCCCAGACCCTTGCAAGCTATCTGCAGGGAAAGCAAACATGGACTTGTCCGACTGGCTGCAGGATCATTCAAAACATTGCTTCTGTTTTGACCAGCTTTATATAACAAATGGGTACTGTGTTATAGTCCTGTGTTGTTGTGCTGAGACTGCAGGGGACTGGATTTATTCAAGAATCCAACTGACCACCTACAGCCGTGTATTTATGTCCAATTGCACCAATATTGTGTGTCTCCAGTCGTCTCGGCTGCAACGGCTGGTGTTTGTACAGCAAAAGCAAACTGAAGTGAAACAACAGGCAACCGCATCAGAGCCATTATCCTAACAAAAGCTTCCCAATATACTTTGTGCATCTGCAGGGCTGGGATGTGTGTTACTGAACACCCAAACAAGTACAACAAATTGTTATCCAGTGTTAATTTAAGCATAAAAGGCCCCACCCTGTAGATTATCAGAAGCACCAGGAAAGACTTGGTTTACTTGCTCTCCTGAAGGACATGCCATATAGAAATCCTGGATGTGGACATTCACTGATCTGGTAACATAAAAGCCCACCTGACTGCCATGAATTCACGTCAGCGAAATCGATGGAAAAAGATGACACACCTTTTCAGTCATGCGGCTTCCTTAAAAGGCCGGTGGCAAGACTCAAAACTTTATAGGTCCTTATCTCCTCCTGGGACTTGAAAGGACTTATCTATTGGCAAAGCTGATGAACTTTCCTGAGAACAAAGAGGAAGACTGACAGGGGTGACTGGGTACTGGTCACTCAGCTCCCTTTCTGATCAAATACAAAGCAGTGCTGATGTACATGGGAAAGTTCTGCTTCATCGTGAATTGTGAGGACGGAATGATCTTAATGAAAGTTTCTCTTTAATTTATGCTCTTAGGTCAGGTTGATTTCCAATGATAAAGTGTTGGAAGAAGCACTTTAATTTTCTCTTCCCATTAGAGCTGTTCTTCCAAAGAATGTATTTCAGTCCTTACTGGGTATTAAATCACCAGATGCTAATGCACATCTTGTTGGCATTCCGAAAAATGTCCAGGAACACCCTGCACACGGCATTCAAAATACCGCTGCCCATCTTCAGGACAAACACAAAACCTGCTTAACCAGCAACCAGAATGCTGCTGCTTCTCCATGCAGAGTCCCAAGCTCCCAGTCGACAACTGAGCGTGTCGCAAAGATGCCACCCAGCTGGATCACAGCTTGGCCAAAAAGGACCTGGGGGTCCTGGTGGACACCAAGTTGACCACGAGCCAGCGATGTGCCCTTGCTGTGAAGAAGGCTGATGGCACCCTGGGCTGCCGCGGGCAAAGCACTGCTGGCAGACCAAGGGAGGTGATCCTTCCCCTGGACTCAGCACCGGTGAGGCCACACCTGGAGTGTTGTGTCCAGTTCTGGGCTCCCCAGTCCGAGAGTGACAGGTTATACGGGAGAGACTCCAGGCAAAGGGCCACCAAGGTGACAGAGGGCCTGGAGCATGTCTCTACGAGGAAAGGCTGAGGGAGCTGGGACTGCTCAGCCCGGAGAAGAGAAGGCTCAGGGGATGTCATCGGTGTGGGCAGGGTGCACAGAAGAGAAAGCCAGGTTCTCTGCCCTGGTGCCCAGGGACACGACCACAGGCAACAGGCACAAACTGAAGCACGGGAGGTTCCCTCGGAACATACGGAAACACTTTTTCACTGTGCTGGTTTTGGCTGGGATAGAGTCAATCTTCTTCACAGTCGCTAGTGTTGGGCTGTGTTTTGGATTTGTGCTGAGAATGGTTCATAATACAGGGATGTTTTCGCTACTGCTGAGCAGTGCTGACACGGTCAAGGGCTTTTCTGCTTCTCACACCACCCCAGCGAGCAGGCTGAGGGTGCACAACGAGCTGGGACAGGATGCGGCCAGGAGAGCTGACCCCAACTGACCAGAGGGATGTTCCACACCACGTCACGGCGCGCTCAGCGTAGAAAGCTGGGGGGAATTGGGCGGCGAGCAGCAGCCACTGCTCAGGAGCCAGCTGGGTACCAGGGAGTGGGCAGTGAGCAGCTGCACTGTCCATCAGTTGTTTTGTACATTCTATTATTATTATTATTATTATTATTATTATTATTATCTTTTCTGTCCTACTAAACTGTCTTTATCTCAAACCATGAGTTTTACCTTTTTTGCATCTACACTTGGGAGAGAATGAAGAACATCATCACCCTCGCTTATCCTTATGTGACACAGGACACTTTTTCTATGGACTGGGGACTGATCGTGGGGACCTTGAGTAACGCCAACACAGCCAAAGACTCCCACAGAATCAGGGTGCTGTGCATCGACAGCAAGGAGAGCAAACATCTTTTATCAACTGACCAAGGATACGTCCACAATTCACACTAACGTCAGCACTGGGCTACTGACACGTGCATACCGGCTCTTCTCTCGTAGCAGCAGAAGCTCCCCATGGCCTAATTTACCTGGCTTCCCAGTCATGTTTTGCAACTTGCTATGAATTTTTCACAAATTTATGAATTTCATAAATTATTCAATTTTATGAACTACTGAGCTTGTTGGTTTAAACTTGGCTTGGCTACACTCACGCTGTGTAGGAGTCACTGCTGAGATCCCCAGTCAGACGAGGCTTTTTCCCTCTTCCCCTCTTGAGAGAGGAAAAAAATGAAAAAGTAATGGGAACAGTCACTTTGCAAGAGCAATTAGTGCCGTCATGATAACTAACCAAACATTCCCAGCCTCACAGGTATGCCTCAAAATAGATTAGCTGTAGAGCTTCCAGCAGACATGAAAAAAAAGAAGGTTGTTTTTTTTCTCAGACCTAAAAACCCTCCAAATAGCAACACGCAGGACAAAGGCCTCAGGGGTGCCCAGAGCAGTCCTATGGCTTAGCCCACCATTCCTCTCTTCTCACTAGAATAAAGCGACTCAAGGGAAATCTTCACAGAAATCCTAGCAAACATCTTTCTCCCACACCCAGTACTACTTTGAGAGGTAACAAATGGACATGAGTAACCAGATCCTCTTCAACCCGGCGTCTCCGATGACTGACGTGGAAAGCTGCGTGTGCGTGCGCAGGAGGAGTCAGGGTTCTCAGCGGTGCAGTCCGGAGAAACCAACTGGCTTCATGGGCAACGGGAAACCTCACCAAGTTCAACAAGTGCAAGATGCTGCACCTGGGTCGGGGCACTCACCAGCGTAGGGACGGACTAGGGGATGAATGGGTTGAGAGCAGCTCTGCGGAGAAGGACTCGGGGGTGCTGGTGGATGAAAAATCGGATATGAGCCAGGAACGTGTGCTTGCAGCCCAGAAAGCCAACTGCATCTTGGGCTGCCTAACAAGAAGTGTGGCTAGCAGACCAAGGAGGTAGATCTCCCCCTCTACTCCACTCTCACGGGACCACACCTGGAGCACTGCATCCAGCCCCGGGGTCCCCAGCACAAGACACACATGGACCTGGCAGAGCAGGAGCAGAGGAGGGCCACCAGGATGATCCGAGGGCTGGAACACCTCTGCTGTGAAGACAGGCTGAGAGACTTGGGGTTGTTCAGCCTGGAGAGAAGAAGGTTCCAGGAGACTTCATTGCTGCCTTTCAACATATAAAAGGGGGCTTACGAGAAAGATGGAGAAAGACTTTTACCACAGCCTGTAGTGACAGGTCAAGGGGCAAAAGCTGTAAACGGAAACAGCGTAGATTTAGCTTGGACATAAAAAAGATATGTTTTACAACGAGGGCGGTGAGACACTGGAACAGGTCGCCCAGAGAAGTTGTGGAAGTCCTGTTCCTGGAAGTGTTCAAGGTCAGGCTGGCTGGGGCTTTGGGCAACGTGAGGTAGTGAAAGATGCTGCTGCCCACAGCAGGGGGTTGGAGTTGATGACCTTCAAAGGTCCCTTCCAACCCAAACCATTCTATGAGTCAATGATTTTATGATTCGTCAGACACTGAGTCCCTTCTATAGCCAGTGTAACCAGGAATATATTTGAGCTCAAATTGAAGTCTTCCGCCTTTTAGAAGCAAGAAGGTGACTGCCTATCTGTAGCTCCATCCATCCCTAGAGAATCTGAATCCTGGCTCTGAGCAGGCGGTCCCAAGAGGATCTACCTTTCAGAACTTATTTCCTTACTTTTCCCATTGAAACGCTGGAACAAAGAGCTTTGTTTGTAAGTGCTTTGCTGTAGGAATTCCTGAGAGAAGTTCAGTCTTTAGAAATGTCCCATGTGCTCTTACACTCCAGGGTATGGTGCAGTAGTGACCTGGGTCATTCACAGTTATTTGGGAACAGATCTGCTAAGCAGAGTGGAGGGGTGAGATGGGTTCAAACATACTGGTGAAATTCTATTTTTTTTTCCTTTCTATGCTTCTCTGCTGTCATAGTTTCCTAGCTTTTAATGGTGTAATTAATATTAGAACACGTAATCAATATGGCAAGACAGAAAACTTTATGCAGCACACCAGCCCACCCTGTGTCTCTTGAGGTACGTGACTTGCAACACCACCTTGGCAGTACTGGACCAAGGAGAGGGACAGGTTGCTTTTATCCTAGAAGCAAACACCACCAATGCTGAGAGTGGGGGGGGAAAGCCAATTCCAGGGACCAACAGGATAAAACCCAGAGTGACCTTACTGAAACCTCTCCCAGATGGAGCACCCAAGGAGCCCCGCACGGCTGCCGAAGAACAGGATTCTTGGACAGGCCAAAGCGTGCAGCAGAAGCCAGGCTGACATTTGGGTGCTGATCAAGGTAGGTTTTTGCACTATTCATGTATTTACACCTCCATCCTGGGATGTGCCTAGAACTGCAGAGAGGCGACAGGCTCACGCAGCTCTGAACACGCTGCTCATCAGCATTTGGCAAGATACTGTCTTGCCCAGAGACTTTTCTTCACAGCGGGTGACGGTCTTATCATTTGTATTTCAGCAAAGCTGGAAATTTTCAGCCAAGGCTGAGGCTCCACACTCGACAGGAGCCTGTACTGCGTGCACACGGACAACACCTCCTCGCCCAAAATGGCTTCGTGTTTAAACAGCTAACAAAAAGAAGAGCATGGGAAAAGGAAGGATTATTATCCTTATTTTAGAGATTGATATTTAAAGCCAGAGGAGTGACCGGGCAAAACTACAGAGGCAGACTCTCTAGGAGCAAGAGCTGAATATTCGGTCCTAGTTTCGGGCTTTAACTGCAACATTGACCTTCTTTCTCTCACAGTTCCCCAGTAAAGCCCCAAAACATTCTGCACGGGCTGCTATGCCTGATAATATGGGAAGACAACTAGCAGCCAGTAGGTGCCTATTTCCCTTTTTCCCTGGAGAAGGTGTACCGGATTGGTGCTGAAGTAGTGAAAAACAGGCGAGGCTACACCCCTACCCCCCTACACTGCCAGCTTCAACACCGATCAGCTACAGGAGAACAACCCAGACCTGCAGAAGAGCTGCAAGGGCTGCTGCCCTCTGGAGTAAGGGGATGCAGTAGCCAGGTCTAGACATTCCTCTTCTCCAAAACTCTTGTTCTCACAAATAGACCGAGCACTCGCAATCCAGCGCTGCTCACCAGTGCTACACTCCTCTGCCTCTGCTGAGCTACGCAGCCTCCGCTCGGCCCCAAGACTGACCTCCATCATGGCACTGGACTGCCTGGGCTGCATGGAGAAGCCCAGCTTCTGACTGTTTTTACTGGTCATTTGGAGCTGGATAGCAATAGGAGTACCTGGGCAAAGCACTAGGAAATAGCAGGACACCTTCTGTGGCCCTGCAGCATAATATCTACCTGAAATTACAGTAAGCGGATGCTAAAACAGTCACAAACATGCAGCCATCAACATCGCGTTCCTGGCCATGAACAGCTCTGCCAGGACTAACTGTGGCCAGCTGACGTAGCTCTCAACCCTCTAATTCTGTTCTGCACTTGGAAGCAGCCACGGAAGCATCGCGCTGAATAACCCACTCTGCGGCACACGCTATCTATGTGCACAAGCCAAGCAAAATTACAGCCTCTGGGCTAGCTATTGCAGATACTGCTCTTTTCAAGAACAGTCAGATAATTTTGGTCTCTGTCCCGGGAGGACAGAGTAGAACTGAAAAAGATGCAGAGAAAAGCAAGAAAGATGATCAAAGGTCTGGAAGAGGTTCTGTGCAGGACACAGGGTGGCACTTAGCAGGTTGGGTAAGACATGACAGAGGGGGAATATGGCAACTGCCCATAAAATCCTCAGTGGTCTGGACTGGACGGACAAAGATCAACTGTTTACGGCCTCTTCAAATACAAAAACTAGGGGAACTCTTAGGGGCATCACTCAAACCACCAGGATGAAAATTCAAAATGAACCAAGGTGATGGCCTTCAAACAAGGGGTGGACAACCAAGGGAAGTGCCTCTCAGGGAACAAAATGGATGCAAAAAACATACATGTATTCACGGACAAACTGAACACTTCCATGGAAAAGAAATCCACTAATCACTCAGCACAAAGGCAACGCATCAGNACGGGACCACACCTGGAGCACTGCATCCAGCCCCGGGGTCCCCAGCACAAGACACACATGGACCTGGCAGAGCAGGAGCAGAGGAGGGCCACCAGGATGATCCGAGGGCTGGAACACCTCTGCTGTGAAGACAGGCTGAGAGACTTGGGGTTGTTCAGCCTGGAGAGAAGAAGGTTCCAGGAGACTTCATTGCTGCCTTTCAACATATAAAAGGGGGCTTACGAGAAAGATGGAGAAAGACTTTTACCACAGCCTGTAGTGACAGGTCAAGGGGCAAAAGCTGTAAACGGAAACAGCGTAGATTTAGCTTGGACATAAAAAAGATATGTTTTACAACGAGGGCGGTGAGACACTGGAACAGGTCGCCCAGAGAAGTTGTGGAAGTCCTGTTCCTGGAAGTGTTCAAGGTCAGGCTGGCTGGGGCTTTGGGCAACGTGAGGTAGTGAAAGATGCTGCTGCCCACAGCAGGGGGTTGGAGTTGATGACCTTCAAAGGTCCCTTCCAACCCAAACCATTCTATGAGTCAATGATTTTATGATTCGTCAGACACTGAGTCCCTTCTATAGCCAGTGTAACCAGGAATATATTTGAGCTCAAATTGAAGTCTTCCGCCTTTTAGAAGCAAGAAGGTGACTGCCTATCTGTAGCTCCATCCATCCCTAGAGAATCTGAATCCTGGCTCTGAGCAGGCGGTCCCAAGAGGATCTACCTTTCAGAACTTATTTCCTTACTTTTCCCATTGAAACGCTGGAACAAAGAGCTTTGTTTGTAAGTGCTTTGCTGTAGGAATTCCTGAGAGAAGTTCAGTCTTTAGAAATGTCCCATGTGCTCTTACACTCCAGGGTATGGTGCAGTAGTGACCTGGGTCATTCACAGTTATTTGGGAACAGATCTGCTAAGCAGAGTGGAGGGGTGAGATGGGTTCAAACATACTGGTGAAATTCTATTTTTTTTTCCTTTCTATGCTTCTCTGCTGTCATAGTTTCCTAGCTTTTAATGGTGTAATTAATATTAGAACACGTAATCAATATGGCAAGACAGAAAACTTTATGCAGCACACCAGCCCACCCTGTGTCTCTTGAGGTACGTGACTTGCAACACCACCTTGGCAGTACTGGACCAAGGAGAGGGACAGGTTGCTTTTATCCTAGAAGCAAACACCACCAATGCTGAGAGTGGGGGGGGAAAGCCAATTCCAGGGACCAACAGGATAAAACCCAGAGTGACCTTACTGAAACCTCTCCCAGATGGAGCACCCAAGGAGCCCCGCACGGCTGCCGAAGAACAGGATTCTTGGACAGGCCAAAGCGTGCAGCAGAAGCCAGGCTGACATTTGGGTGCTGATCAAGGTAGGTTTTTGCACTATTCATGTATTTACACCTCCATCCTGGGATGTGCCTAGAACTGCAGAGAGGCGACAGGCTCACGCAGCTCTGAACACGCTGCTCATCAGCATTTGGCAAGATACTGTCTTGCCCAGAGACTTTTCTTCACAGCGGGTGACGGTCTTATCATTTGTATTTCAGCAAAGCTGGAAATTTTCAGCCAAGGCTGAGGCTCCACACTCGACAGGAGCCTGTACTGCGTGCACACGGACAACACCTCCTCGCCCAAAATGGCTTCGTGTTTAAACAGCTAACAAAAAGAAGAGCATGGGAAAAGGAAGGATTATTATCCTTATTTTAGAGATTGATATTTAAAGCCAGAGGAGTGACCGGGCAAAACTACAGAGGCAGACTCTCTAGGAGCAAGAGCTGAATATTCGGTCCTAGTTTCGGGCTTTAACTGCAACATTGACCTTCTTTCTCTCACAGTTCCCCAGTAAAGCCCCAAAACATTCTGCACGGGCTGCTATGCCTGATAATATGGGAAGACAACTAGCAGCCAGTAGGTGCCTATTTCCCTTTTTCCCTGGAGAAGGTGTACCGGATTGGTGCTGAAGTAGTGAAAAACAGGCGAGGCTACACCCCTACCCCCCTACACTGCCAGCTTCAACACCGATCAGCTACAGGAGAACAACCCAGACCTGCAGAAGAGCTGCAAGGGCTGCTGCCCTCTGGAGTAAGGGGATGCAGTAGCCAGGTCTAGACATTCCTCTTCTCCAAAACTCTTGTTCTCACAAATAGACCGAGCACTCGCAATCCAGCGCTGCTCACCAGTGCTACACTCCTCTGCCTCTGCTGAGCTACGCAGCCTCCGCTCGGCCCCAAGACTGACCTCCATCATGGCACTGGACTGCCTGGGCTGCATGGAGAAGCCCAGCTTCTGACTGTTTTTACTGGTCATTTGGAGCTGGATAGCAATAGGAGTACCTGGGCAAAGCACTAGGAAATAGCAGGACACCTTCTGTGGCCCTGCAGCATAATATCTACCTGAAATTACAGTAAGCGGATGCTAAAACAGTCACAAACATGCAGCCATCAACATCGCGTTCCTGGCCATGAACAGCTCTGCCAGGACTAACTGTGGCCAGCTGACGTAGCTCTCAACCCTCTAATTCTGTTCTGCACTTGGAAGCAGCCACGGAAGCATCGCGCTGAATAACCCACTCTGCGGCACACGCTATCTATGTGCACAAGCCAAGCAAAATTACAGCCTCTGGGCTAGCTATTGCAGATACTGCTCTTTTCAAGAACAGTCAGATAATTTTGGTCTCTGTCCCGGGAGGACAGAGTAGAACTGAAAAAGATGCAGAGAAAAGCAAGAAAGATGATCAAAGGTCTGGAAGAGGTTCTGTGCAGGACACAGGGTGGCACTTAGCAGGTTGGGTAAGACATGACAGAGGGGGAATATGGCAACTGCCCATAAAATCCTCAGTGGTCTGGACTGGACGGACAAAGATCAACTGTTTACGGCCTCTTCAAATACAAAAACTAGGGGAACTCTTAGGGGCATCACTCAAACCACCAGGATGAAAATTCAAAATGAACCAAGGTGATGGCCTTCAAACAAGGGGTGGACAACCAAGGGAAGTGCCTCTCAGGGAACAAAATGGATGCAAAAAACATACATGTATTCACGGACAAACTGAACACTTCCATGGAAAAGAAATCCACTAATCACTCAGCACAAAGGCAACGCATCAGGCTCAGAAGACACTCAGCTGCATACGAATGAAGGCTGTGGCGGAGTATCACATGTGCTTCTGCAAACAGATCTTGTGGGCCACTGGCAGAGGCAGAACGCCCCGCTGGGAGTTTTGGTCTGACCCAGCATGGTCAGTAGACCCTTGTCTTCTTACGGATCTGCAGGAACAAACCACTTTGAGGCAGATGCCTGTCAGCTGGGAGTCTCTGACACAGCCTGGCTATGAACATCCATCCATCCATCCATCCNAGACGTAAGGAATGGGAACAGCATGTATGTGCTCAGTAGCACCCAGACGTCTGGGCCTCCTGGTTAAATACCCTTGATTAAAAGTGGAGAGCTAAGAAACCTAACATAAATTAATTTTCTCCTCCCTATTGCAAGTTGAAAACTGCAAAGGAAAAAAAAAAAAGGTAAAAACCAAACTCTGCTACAAATGAAGCAAGTTTGGGGTGCCCACCTCTCTGAAGAGCGCGCCATAAAACTGAACAATATACGGGCAGTCACTGCTTCGCATTACTACATCAAGGTCCATCAGAAGCTGCTTCTGTTCTTTTTCATCCACTGTCGACCGAATTCTCTGAAAGAGGAAGAGTGGCAGAGACTTTATCACTTACATGCCATTACTGTATCCTTAGACCCGCCTCTGGAGAAACATGCCAGGGACCCCAAACCCAAGGCCGAGCAGGCAATACCCAAGGCATGCTCACACACACTCTAGAGAATTAAGCAGTGTTTTCAAATAAGAAATATAACTGAACATCCCTAAAGGCATTTAATTCAGACTATAAAACCCCCAGTCCTCTCATGAGCATCAACACTTTCAGATGAAATGGAATTAAAGAGCAGAGATTTCATTGAAAACTGCTACAGCAAAACAACATGTTCGGGCTTTCATTTCAAAACCAATCCCCACACAGTTCGCAGCCATGTTGGAAGGGGCTCAAAGGCTGTTTTGAAATTTAACCAAGGAACATTATGTTTGAAATTTCTACAACAAGCACAGAAGACAAAAAGGCTCCTTCCACCATGCCTGGCATGGTGAAAAGGGACCACCACATAACGGAGGGAACACATTGCGCTGGTAATGCTAATGGTGGGCAACAGTCCCATGAGCTCTTCTCATAAAACTAACAATTCTTTACCTAGTACTGGCCTAGGGAAAATTAACACTATATAAAGGATACTTTATATATATACACACACATATATATAAAAAATATATATGCTATGTGTGTACATAAAGAGATACGTATGTATACACACATTACATATATACACTATATGTAAAAAAAAGTCTCTTTGGGCTTGAACGAACAATGCAAGTTTGAAAATAGAAAACTGTACACGTTCAAACATCAAGCTTGTTTAATGAAGGATGGAGGAGACCATCCACAGTTTTTCCTGTGATTTTACAGGCATATTTAACATCTGGCACTAACTGAAATGCATTCCCTGAATCACAGGGGAGGAAAATTGTGATCCTGGAGGTGTGATTCATGTTGAAAAACCTTTAAAAAAAAAAACAAACCCCAAGAAAAAAAATATTTGGCAAGAAGTCCAAAGCAACAGAGGTAGCCTGGACCCCCCTTGAGGAGAAAAAACACGCGTGGCTACCCAAGAAAGAAAAATTATGCAAGGTTGTGGGAAAAACCTGCGCGATCCCAGCACCCACTCCCACCAGCACTACTGCCCTGAGGGCAACGCTGGCAGCGTCAAGACCAGCCACATTAGCACGCACAAGGCCTAGGAAATGAAGGTACCTCCAAGGTTGGCCATTCATATGACACCATCGGAGAAACAGTGCATGATTATGTACCTTAAGATTATTTTGTGACGACCCACACAAAATGAGGATAGTATCAACACTGTAATTTTCCTTACCTTTGGTGTATCCTGATATTTTGGTATTTCACCACTCGTTCTTAATATTCTAGCAGCTCTAGTTTGGCCTAGACCAGTAATTACCATGTTCATATTGCCCTTTTCCCTGCCAGTGAGTTCTAGAGTGCTTGGGCAAACTGGCGAGAGACTTGCCCAGCACACCCACGGTCTGTAACATCCACAGCCTGCGGTGACACCCAGCGGGCGAGATTTTGCAGTCACACCAGAGCAAGGAGATGGCTCAACAGACTAGTAATGAAACCAAACAGCTTCACCTCTAGGTCACTGGTTCAAGTCTGTTTCCCAGAAGCTCAGACACGTCACTCAAGGAAACCTGATGAGTTTGAGTTTTGCTTTGTCTTGCACCTACACTGTATACAGCTCAACACCCCCCTGCTGAGACACCAAAGAGGGAGCAGATGGAATGTCTCTTTCTGGGGTGGCACACCGTAACGACAATGCCACTGCTCTGACCTCGACAGAAGACGATGGATGCCAAAGCCACCATGGTGGGACCTGTGAGGAATAGTTTAGTCTCTCACTGAGATGCTCTCTACGCCTCTGAAAAGCTCACCTCTTTGGCTAAGAGCAACACCAAAAGCAGCTTTTCTCCGTATTGTAACTCACATCTCCCTTCTGTGCCAACCCCGTATCTGCCTCCAAAAAGCCTCTTTCCTGGTCATCCAGGAGTCTCCCCAGTCCTCCTCTGCATTCCCTTCGCATCTGCACATCTGTCACAGCCAGCCCCACAGTGGGCACCTCAAACTCCACCGCTTCCCCTGAAAGCATCTCCGCTCACCTCTGGTATTTCTGTCTCGTCACCTCTCCAGCTCTACACAACATGTGAAATGTACGCTCTATGGAGGAGTTGATTTTAATGGCACCCCAGAACAACACTGAACCCAAAGATTCCTCCTTTTCCCAAACGCAATCTCCCCAGGGAGAAAAAGGGCAGGCAGAGAACCCAGAGGATGGACAGTGGATCGGGCAGAGCATCCAGGCAGACACAGGAGCCAAAGGACACCTAGAGAAGCCAGCACAGACTCCCCGACAAACACTGCTTCGGGGAGGGAGGGGAACGACACGATGCAAGACCGGGAGGTCTCATAAAGAGTGCTGGAGACCAGCAAATCCAAGAAGAGGGGAAAACTACCAGGCTGGAAAAGATGGGCTTTCTTTAGCTGGAGCGCAGCAGGGAGTCTGCTGCAGGCCAGCAGTCCCAGTCCACCAGCTAAGGAACCAGCATCCACCAGCAAAACGAGGGAGAAACAGCAAAAAGTGACTGAAGTCAACAGCTGCCACCACCCAAGTAGCACTGAGCCAGAGTGACAATCTGCTGCCTGACTCCGAGGCAGGGTACAAGACGCTGCAGCAGCTCCCACAGCCTGACTCCCCCAAGAACGCGGGAGATGGAAGGAGAGGAAGACACCAGGTGAAGCAACAGCCTGAAGACACCATTTAAGACAGGGGTGGACAGGTCTGACTTAGGTTCAGGTTTACACCTCTCAGCCTGCTCACTCTACTGCAAGTAGTCACTGACATGGCCAAACAAGCCACATATGGAAGAAGCGGGTTTTGTAGTAGAGGCTTATGCAAAGTCTCTTTTTTGATGGTTCCTTATTGGTCTCAAATTTGAAGTGTGTCAAATCCTCCAGGAGAAAATTCTCCAGCCCTTTTAATACAACCACAGGTTAGGACAAAGCCTCCAAGAGCTCTGAAAGCTACGCCCTGGGCAGCACCACCAGCAGAACGGGAAGTTACGCTGTGGACTGGACCACTCTCGAACCTAAAGCCAGACAGATCCCAGAAACTGGACCCAAAACAGGAGAGGTATCACCCAGCCCCAATACGCACATGAAAAGATTCAGGTGCAGTGGGCAGCAACTAGCTAAAAAAAGAAAAGGAAATGAAAGGAAAAAAAAAAAAGGCGGCTATAAACACCAAACTGCAAACCAGCTCCTCGACTGGAGACAACACAGCGCCGACCTGTGCCCAGGGCTCACAGGTGTCCCCAGCAGAAGGCACAGCGCAGCAGTGCCACCGGAGGGAGGGCTGGCACTCCCAGGGGATGCCAAGGACCGAGGACACCAAACCAGCGGGAAGAAGAGGGTTTTGCCTTCTTGCTGCTGAGGCCGAGAATACTTACCTACCCACCTGAAACACGTTTACCGCTGACGGGAGTATGTCAGGTCCTCCACTTACCACTTAGTTTCCCACCTCCTGCAGTGAGGTTCTCGCTCTCTCTCACCATTTCCTTCCAGCCCGGACTCATTCACTCCTACCCCAGTGCACCACCAGCAGGGCTTGGAGCACTGGGTTCCCCAACTCTCAGCCAGCTACCCAAACGGAGGAGTGAAACACAAAATTCTGCTCCATAAACCACAAGGAGTCAACCTGGGAGAGGGTGGCTAATTGTGAGAAGAATGGAAACGGGGACTTGCGAGAAAGCCGGCTTGTGGAAGTCCCAAGACTTCTCATCAGAAGCCATAGGGGAAATCAGAAGGACAGAGAAATGTGCCCCTTGACTGAGCTCAATACGCTAATGTGCCATTTGGTGGGCTTTTGTGGGCTATCAGGCATCCAGGCAAGGCTGGAGAGATTACGAAGGTATAAATAAATGTTAAATTTCTGCTCTCAGGGATATCTGATCCCTAGCAGCCCATTTCAGCTGCCATCAGAGGAAATCTGTGAAAGCCAAGGACATGAACATCTGTTTGAAAGCCACGGATGAGAGAGTAGCAATGGCTGTAAGGCTGAACGATGTGAAAGAGGCACTGCGGTCTGAGCAAGAAATGGCTCCACACCTTCTCCGGGAAGAACAGGGATCTTCTATGGGCACCTCAGAGGCTTAACATCCTGCTGAATTTAATGTATTTCTAAACAGTGCCTTGGCCAGCTTTGCGGATTACCCAACTTTTCTTGAAGTTGCTTCTGATTTTCTTAGGACAAGTTTAGAGTGGAATAAGTGAGAGACCACCCGTAGTCTGGTCAAAAATACTGCTAAAGAGAGAAAAAGAAACCAGCAACAATATCTGAGGACATGAGCTGGAACTGGAGACTAGACTAGGCAATGTTGCAGAGTGGGACTGAATCAGCTAGGCTGATTTATATAATAGATATTGGAAGATACAGAAAAATTCTGGTATATGGCAGAGAATCACTGTATCTTTGCGGGTGGAGAGGAAAACCGAACACAAGGATCATGGACAAAGACGCCCTCTCCCCTCTTGGCTTACTCTCCTGGGTATAACCATTTCTGACAGAAAAACAATTAAAATTAAAAAGAGGTGCAAGATGTTTCCATGGGGCCATGACAAGAAGGTTGAAGGTCAACTGAAGCACAAACCACTCTACCCGTCTCTTGACAGTGTATTTTTCAGAATATTTCTTCTGAAAAGCAATTGGCAGAAGCGGCTAATGCTGAACCCCAAACATCGGAGGCGCTCCCGGCTGGGGGCTGAAGGGGAGAGGGCTCAGGACACCAGCGCCACAGGTGCCACCAAACAGACCAAAGGTTGGCTATTTTAAATATCTGCTTATTTATCTTGTGAACTCTTCAAACAAGAAGCTTTCCTAGCCTTCAAGAGGCCCTTTTAAGCACCCTGGCTAATAAAACCTGCACCAGGTATTACATGCACTGTTTAAGTAAAAAGCAGAGCATCCCGCTCCAACAGGGAGAACGCTCCCTGGCTTTCATTCCAGTTTGGACTTTTTTTATTTACGTATTTTGATACCAGGTTGGAAAAACAAGTATGCCAAAGCACTTGTTTTGTGTGAACTATCACCTGTGCCAGAGGGAAACCTCAGGACAGAAAGAACCCCCCCAGCTGCTGGGCGAGCTTCCCGAGAAAGCCATTTCACCCAGACAACATGGGGCTTCTCTACGGTTCCTCCGATGTGCCAAGGACAGTCCTGTTCCTTGAATTTGGGGTACTCTCATGAAACAAGATGCACAACCCTCCAGAGCAGCTGGGACAACACCACCTGGTGATGCTGGGAGGTAAAGACAAAAGGGGCTGGAGAACTGCACCTACTGCGAAGCCTCTGGGATAAAACCGGGAATGAGGGCAGCAGAGCAGATCCGGAGAAGGGAGCAGGGCTCTCTGCAGGGCAAAGAAGCCAGGGAGATTATGAACTGCCACAGACTGGGCAAAAACAGACTAAAGAGAAAAGAAGAACCCAGAAGCAAAGTCAAAGGACTCTGGGTGGAACTGGAAGCGGGACCACGCAGTATCTCAGAAAGTTGGTGCTGTGCTGCAGGCAAATGCCGGGCAGGGACTTTTTGAAGGAAAACAAGGAGCCCAGAAAAGAAACCTGCCAAGGAGATGAGGAGTTAACGTGTAAACTGACCTTGTAATCGTGAATTTGCACGCACAGAGATGGCACTGGACAAAACTGGGCTGTTCTCCTTCCCACCTGGAAGAGTCCTGACCTTATATGCCAATAAACTCTCAGGAAAATGAATAGGGTTTTTTTCAGTGAGAGGAGGACCACAATGCCAGCTGACCCAGAACAAACAGGGACTTTGCATCTCTCGGAAGATCCAAGAGAGGAAGGGATCTAATGAACAAAAGGATTGTCTTTTATTAAGATTCGGAAAACATAATACAACATTTTCCAGGGGAAAACTGAGAAAAAATTTAATACAAAGCCTCTGAGTTGGATTCCTCTTTCCTTTTCCTCTCCCCTTCTTCCTCATGGCTCTCGGAAGGGCCGTACATGGCAGAAAGGGGAAGGGATGCAAAAGCATCAGCCAAAGGCTGCAGCCTGCTGCAGCCAGCAGCTTCCCAGGCAGGGGGACCCTCCAGAGGAGGGACCTAAGGACTTGTTGGTATTTAAACTCACAGAGGCACAGAATGACAAAGGCTGAAGGAGCGGGAGGAGCAGGACTGGGGACAGGAAAGAGCTCATCCTCCACGCTTCTCCTGAGCCTCTCCCCAGCCACGCTCCACCAGCCAAAGCTTTGCTGCAGCGGTTTCACGCCAGCCACAGGACAAAGCTCCTTCTCCTCCTTTGCCGCTGACGCTGGAGCACAGATGAGAAGTTTCGGACTCACCAGGGGGCGTGGGCAGCTGGACACCCACATTAAAGAGGCCAGGACGATGGCTGACAAGGCCAAAACACGTGAAATGGAAAAATGAAAGAAAAAGGTGCCCCCGCCTGCAGATCTCCAGTTATTTCAGGGACATTTCAGCACGCCGGGATTGCCTTCCTGCAGCAGAAGGGCTGTGCCCGGGGGGCTCCCGGAGGCGGCGGCAGTGGGTGAGCTGTGCGGCACCGCGGCCACGCGCACCGCGCCGGCAGAGCGCGGAAGGCTAAACTAAACCACGCTTCAGGGCACCAAAGCCCGTTCCCTGTGCAACAGCTTGAAAAAGCCAGAGGGAGGAGCTGGAAACAGGATTTGAGTGTACGCTCTGGCAGCCACACCAGCACAGGTGAGAGGGGAGCGGGACAAGCTCCAGAGGCACCAGGCTGCCCCGGCGCAGCAGGAGCTGGGAGCAGCCAGGAGACTCCAGCGCAGCGGAAAGAGCAACGTTTCACCTGCTCGTTACGCGACGACTGCAGGACTCTCGTAGAACGAGGGTGATTTGAATCTGCCCACGGCAGAAGGGGCTGACAAGCCACAAGGGATGCAGCCTGGTCACGGCAGCTGCAAACAGGACCTGGCCCTTCCAGAAATGGGGTAGGGAGATAGCCGACTGCACTGGAAATTTGCAGCAGTGGTTGTGGAAATTTGGGTAGTGGTGAAGGATGGAGGAGCAGCTGTAGGAAGGTGCCGTACCAATTTTCTCTGCATCTAATTAGCAGCTTCTGTAGCCATCTCTGTGTTTCACTCATCAATACGGAACAGTCGACAACTTTTGGCTTGTGACCTCCGTAAAGCTATTTCCTACCACTGAAGGTCCTTCCAAGGATGATGGACCTGCTGCACTGATGGTGCTCCCGGGGAAGCAGAGGAGAGGGACAGCAGCACCACCAGATAACCAGAGACACCGGCAGCGCTCCCGGTGCCCTGCACACAGCATCGTGTCACACCACGGAGCGGCAAGGAGGTGCCATTAAGATGACAGCCAAGACCTCACATCACTAGACTGACACTCTTTCTTCTAAAACCACTATCCCTCTTCTAAACCTTCTCAATCTTGTCTTACAGAAAGGCATTATACTGAAGGAGAAGAAAACAAGTTAAGTTCCTGCCTGTAGAGCAAAGAGAGATGCTGGAGAGCAGCTGGGTTCCCTGAATTCAGGTGGGGAGCTGGGGTTTAAGAAGGCAACAGCTGCACAAGCTGGCAGCACACCAATGGCTGGAAGTAGATAGAGACAGCAGGAGGTGGACAGCCCCAGACATGGATGGCCCATAGGGCAGATTTAGATAGAGCAGGAGCAGGGAGACTAATGCACAACCTCGGCTGCCCCAAGAGCAACAGCAATCTGAGAGAGAACAGACTGAGTAGTTTGGGATGAACGAGCCACTAGTCCCAAGCTCAGCCCTGTCCTGAAACCTCATCTCCAATAACTGCACCATCCATAGCTGCTGCTGCCTTGGAGACCTTGCTGACTGCTCCACTCACAGGTCTTCCTTTGCTCAGTTTCGTGTTTTATCCCCACTGGCACAACCAGCCCCCTGCCACTAACATTTTAGAAATCATGTGGTTGCCCAGACCCTCCAACCTTCCTTGTCCTGCAGGCCTAAGCCATGCCTGCCCGAGGGGAGTGGGTTCGGAGAAAAGAAGGTGGCACCATCCCAGCCCACAACTCTGACATTTCAAAGTTTAGATGCTGTAAACCTATCAGGTTTTACTTGTTTAGAAGTAAGTCCCCAAGCCCAGCACCCCTGGGACTCAGACCCCCTCAACATGCTGTGCAATGTCATCTCCAGCTGTGTGCTTCAAGAGCACGGCATCGGTGCCTTCTGCCTCCCACACGGGAGCTGTACCTGCCTCACAGCCCCTCGATGTCAACAGGATTATCCTACGAGACTGAACATCCCTTGTGCAAACACAGTCTGGGACAACTGCATTTCTGTGCCAGCAGCCGCATCGCCTTCTCAACGGCATTGGCTAACCCAGCAAAGCGCTCTTCTCGGCACAGCTGTACCCACTGCAGAGCTTCGGAGAACAAACCACTCCGCTATAGGCGTCCTTTTTCTCACCCATGGCTATCATAATTACAGGAGCAAAACTACAGTTACCCAGGTCACAGCCCCTGGGTTTGGGAAGCTGAGGGTGTCCAGGCATCACTTCACTACATCAGCTGCTTTCAACATGGCATCTGCAAACCCCATCTACAAGTTCCACCAGCGGCAACTAGGAGAGTCAAGTCTTTAGCTACAGGCTGTCTCTAGCTACACTGAAGGCTTTTAGGGATTCAAGAACAGGCTGAAACACCACTGCGTGGTGATCCAAACCACTCAGGACCTGGCCAGTGACCCCACTGCTATGAAGAAGTATTTACTGGAGAAACATCAAAGGATGGTGGTTACTCCAGTAAGCGGACACACCAGAGACAAGTATGAATTATATCCACAGCAGCCAGAGCTGAGGCTGAGACGCGTCTACCTGGCGTGTGCGACCAGCAGGAGGGAATGTTTCCAGATCAGATCAGGAAATAGTCCAAAGACGACAGAGCGAGCTGGAAATGAGAGCAACGCAGACTCCTACATAGCTCACTTCTACTCCTTCATGGGAGCCATGGGAGCACTCACAGTCGATACCATCAATGGAGATAAAAGACTGATGTCCTTAGCTACCAGCCAGCAGCAAGCAAAGAAAGAGACAAGAGAGCGAGAGAACGGCTGCCGTCTACCTCGCCCAGCGCAAGGACAAGCAGCTCCTCAAAGATGCCCAGTGAGCAACGCTGCTGGCAAGACAAAGACTACTCTGTATTGCCCAGCTGGGAAACAAGGTTGCGTATTGTTTCTGGGTTTAAGGTGATTTTTTGAGTAGCTTAAGGTAGAAAATGGAGAGCCCAGAAAACTGCTACGCCCTCCACCTCCAGAGCAGGTCCGCCATGGTAAGCACAAAGCAAAGACACTCCATTATGCATCAGCAAGATCAAACCGCTCCCTAGATGTCCACTCCATTCCAGCTTCTCCTGGTGAGGCTACACCATGGCACATGCTTACATAAAAACCAAATTTTAAGTCACTACCTTATTCCGCAAAAAGACACCAAGAAGCTATTAGATGTCAGCTTGTGCCTACCACCAACCTAGGCTGTACCTGAACCAGTGACCCAGAGGTGAAAGGTCCATTATCAGTCTCCAGAGACGTTTGATCCCCTCAAAACAGCAGGTTCCTGACAGGCATTTTCAAAAGGGCACAAGCAATTATGAGAGCTTCACAAATCACTTGACAATACGCCCATTATACAACGTATTTTCAGCAAATAGCAGCCTTTACACCGGAAATAAATAGAGAAGAGCAGTAGATGGGTGCTAGATGGAA
The DNA here is from genome assembly GCA_013398295.1 of Chionis minor. NCBI lineage: Eukaryota > Metazoa > Chordata > Aves > Charadriiformes > Chionidae > Chionis > Chionis minor. The sequence goes on from VZSF01006298.1 coordinate 63,455, forward strand.
GAACATTAATTCTCCATCACATTTCATCCCTAATGGACTGAAGTACAAATGTAAGTATGGGCATCACCTACTTTAACTGCCATAATTTGCCCACTTGGTTTGTGGACCATTTTGTTGACAGAACCATAAGCGCCTCGTCCAATTTCTCCAAGGTCTTTCAAGTCCTCTGCTGTAAAATCCCAATGTTGTTCAGGGGAAATCTTCAATTTTCCTGATGATTCAATGCTGTGTGTTCTCAGTCTCTCTCTGTCAAAAATATTGGGAAGCAATTTTTCCACATTTTAAATAGTCCGTAAATTTCTCTTTTCAGCACTTGATTAAACATTAGAAGAGAGGGGTTCACAAAGGCTACAGCAACAATCTAACTCCACAAAGGATTTTGGTTGGGGTGGGGGGGGCGGGGATGAGGGAAAATGTTAAATCAAAAATGACATACACTTGCCCACAGCTTCAATCAAGGATAAGTTTCTCCAGCTGCGGCACGAAATTCAATGTGTCTCATATAGTAGAGTCATTCTAATCACTCATTTACACAGTTCTTTCTACTTTGCATAAAACACATCAGGCTTCAAGCAGGATCTGGTAACATGCAGAACCAAGAGTCCAAAGCGCAGCCCCCGGCCCCATCTCCCCAAAGCTCTGCTCTCTACACCACCACGCTCCCAGCAACCACCTCCCTTCCAGCTGGGCGTCTGTGCCACACAGACGAGACCTTCTGTGTCAATCAAGGGGACTTTAGAAAGAGTTTGCTCTTAATGGAAAACTGCAATTAATTTAAAAAGCAAAAAAAACATTTTAGGTAATCATTTATTTTATTCAAGAACAAATAAAAGAGCCAATAATTTGTGTTTATAAAAAACAAGTTGTTTGTGACATGTGAAAACACAAACTGACTGTTCAAGTGTGTCTTTACCAAACACCTCAGTTAATGTTCTCCAACAAACACTGCTCCTACTGAAGCCACCAGAGTTGTCCAGGTAAGGAGCAGACCAAGACGACTCCAACGGTTGTTTTAAGGTGCCCACAACTACCCGTTCCAATGCAGCAATGCTATCACTGAATTAGCAGGAAATGCACAAGTATTTTCAACACTTTCCATCTTAAAATGCCATGCAAATTTTCAAGTTTTCATTAATTAATTAGCCGATTCACACTTCTTGGGTCATAAAGAAAGCCAAAAGCCTGAGTTTCCCACTTTCAAGCAGCATTAACAGCACTAAAGACAGTTTCCGCTGCAGGGCACGCTGATCTCGCACAGGTATTAAAGCACACAGCTACGTCTGACCACCTGGTGTACAAGGGAGATTCTGTCAAACTCATCCCTTGGACTCTGATCACTTCTCCTGGGCGTTTGATCAAGCCACCACGTGCTTGTCTAGGGTCCAGCCAAACAAGCAGAACACACACGAGGTATCCGACCAAACGCCTGAAGCTTACCAAGCTTATCAGCCAGAGGAATAAACGCGTTACGGCCAATTCCACGCTGATAAACGCAACCCTCTGTCAACCAGCAGCTGCGAACACTGCCCTGTTGGATGCAACGGTAGACCCAACCATGACCTCCACTGGGTTTTATTTGGAACCTGGATTTTGCAAGGGCGATGAAGTCAGGTCCAAAGGTCAATTGACTGGAGCAGCTACGGTTCAGATGGCTTCATCTGCTGCACTCCAGCTTCTCTGCGACACTTTGGTTTAGCACCTTCCAGGCTTTGAGCAGCTGCGTGTCCTGAACCCTTGACCCGTTTGATGAAGAACTTTGCCGAGCAGCTCCTCTCACCACGTCTGTGCTGTGCCTGCCCTGGTCCTTCCTGCTCTCTAACCTGCCCACCCTGAGGTTTCCATGTGCCCCTCCGCGCTGCGCCCCTCCGCTGCCCTTAGGCAGAGTCCGTGGAAACCTACGGGTAGTGCTACAACACGCACCGATGTGAGGGACGCGCAGCCCAGCGAGGCGGAGGTGGCACCCCTTTGTTAGCACTATTCATGGATCTTTGCGTTTCTGTTGCGTAACAAAATACTGCACTGAGCGGGATTCTCCATGGAATTTGCTCACTAAAAAGCAAGGAGTGAAAATAAGGCCGTAAAATGACCAAAAAAAAAAAAGAAAAGAAAACAATGAAAAGAGACGTGACCTCCAGAGGTGTCAGCTGTCTTTGCAGACAGCTTACGGTGGAAGCTGCGCGTATCACTTACTATCTAACTGCTCGGCCATCTTATTTTGTCAGTACCATAAAAACAGTTTTTCTTTTGATGGAAGAACGCAGGTGACAAGCATCACGCCGAGGAGGCACTGGCAAACGGGCATTTCCTGCCGACCTCCTGCCAGCTGGTAGGCAGGAAGAAGCACGACCACCGAGAGCTAAATCTTGTTCAAAAAGGCAGGAAGAAAAAGACAGAGAGATGTTAACAGGAGGGTGAAATGTGAGATTTGAATTTTCTGAGCAAACCCTTTCCATTTCCTGTTTCAAAACAGTGTTTCAGATTGAAGTCCTCAGAGGGTTAAAAAATTTAAATGTTGACGTGGTTTATTCAAATAAAGCAATTAAACCTATCTCCACTCTCCCCTCTGTTTTTCTGCCCAGGAAACTTTGCTTTTCTCACCCTCTATCAGAAGAGAAAGCAAATTTGAATTCATTATTTCCTCGTTACACAAGAAGCCTGTTTCTCCGCAGCTGGAGCATGAAAGCAGATCTGTGCCATTGTTCCCGCAGCTGCAGGATGGGTGGTTGGAGCAGACGGGAAGAAACTGAGAGCTGGGAAATATCCCCGCTGCAGGTCTGCACGGAGCGCCCGCGGCAGCTGGATTGTGGCACGGAGCGGAGCTCCAGGGCTTTGGATCGACATGCACCATCACTGTCCGTCAGCCACAAAACCTCACGTGCTGGAGCTCGGCTTCATTTTCATGATGTATTTATTATGCCGTCTGCCTTGCGCGGCAGTCACAGATCCTGCTTATCTTCTCGCAGATACACAAGGAAATGGTCACAAACCAAACGATGAGTTTGACAGAGCGACAGATACGTCAATATAGGTTTTGCTCATTTAGCTAATTTGTCACATGCAAATGATGCAGTTTTCCTTTAAGCAGCATGGCCTTTCTTAAGAGTCAGTAACTGGAACACAAGGAGTACTTCTAGCATCAAAAAACTACACTTTCTATCAGGATTTTTCAGTGTAAAGCAAAATCCCAAGGGATTTCCATGCCAGGAAAGCAGCTCAAAAAACGCAAATGTGGAACATAAACTCTCTGCATTGATATCAAATGGGAATTTTCAGATGTAAAACTGAGTGAGGCGATAAGAACAAATAAACAATCAATGCAGTACCTCTATGACTAGATTTGCACTGCTGCAGATATATGAGGACATAAATCCACAGGGTGGACGTGCCCCCAAAATACAAAAAAAAAGCCTGCCTAGACCCTGCCCTGCGTCCTAGTGCACTGGGTACTACAACAGCTCGCTGCAGAAAACAGAAGGGTCACCACACAGAACTGTGTCTAATGAGAGTGAAAAGCAATTAATGCCCAGCCCCTGCTCCTGCAGCCGACCGGATTTCGGTCCCTGTGTTTCGTGCTCGTTAGAGCCCGCACAGATGTGGTCAGACATACGCCCCCTCTTACCACTGCACCGTTAAGCTGTGCAATCCAAGTCTCTCTAAGGGTGGGAACGTTGGGCAAAAATGGCCATATATTTGCCAAATGATCAGGATGTCTAAAATAGACTTGCGGGGCTTAATGTGGGATTTTAAAAATAAAATAAATAGCGAAACAGGGTGAGATACTCCTCAAACAGGTAAAAGCAGGATTTTCAAATGCACCTTAGGAACTATAGCTCCTGTTGACTAGTGCAGGACTACCTGAGCTTCCGACTCCTCATCTTGCTTTTGAAAAGTTTTAAAAGAAAAAAAAAAAAAGGTGGTAGGCACAGGAGGTGGGTGCGATTGCTGCCCTTGAAAAGCACCATGTATGGGTCTTACTGCAGATGGTCACTGTGCTTGTCACAGCGGTTACTCCAGGGATTAGGAGCACCGAGCGAGACAACAACTCCTCCGAACAGTTGCCCTTTGTCAGAAATGAAACCGTTTGTGGGTCCAGCTTGGCAGGAGCAGGCGGACGGCTGGCGCCAGGCACCGCGGCCGGGCCAAGGACGGGGTCACACGCGCTGGGGACAGGAGGGTGCTCACTGCAAGCCTGGCGAGCCAGACCTGCACGGGAAGGTCTGCCGCGGCTGGAGGCCCACAAAACCTCCCGGGAAGAACCACGGAGACGCTGGGAAGCTCTGGGACAGGCTGTGTTAGTTCCCCGAGCCCCGCTGTTAGCACTGAACTGCAGGGATGCCAAAACCTTTTAAAACAAGCCTTTCCTTGGCATGAAAAAGGAGGACTGTGGAGAGAAGCAGAGAGAAGCTGGTGGATTTTTTAAGCAAAATTGAAAGTTGTCAGACGTAAAGCAAGGCCAGAAAGATGCTGTAGGTGGCTACCTGTCTCCTCTTTGCTTTACTTCGTTACGAGTTCTGCAGGACTCAAAGAAGCCCAACAGTTGAGGTATTCGACAATACAGTTGACATGAATAAAAGAAAATCTGCAGAGTCCAAAAGATCCGAGCAAACCAGCTGTGCTTCACAAGCCTGCCTCGTGCTGCATTCCTCTAGGAAGTCTCTCGAATGTAAAGCTCCTATTTACACTACTGTTAATGAGAACATATTCTACTTCTCCACCAGTTTGGTAAAAGCTGCTTGACACAATGAAACTTCAGATCTGATTTGTGGTCAATTAGCCAAAGGAACAGTAAAATGTAAATCCTAACAAAAAAGATTCCCCACCAAGCGCAGGGTTTTAGTAACACTCTGCATTGTTCACAACTTCAGAGTAAAAATATGGCTTATGACTTTGGCTGACACGTTTCTACTCAGCCTTTCAAACAGCCTTGAGCAGTCGTAATGCTTCTATCTCAAAGTCTGCACTACTTATAAAACAGTTTTCGGATCCTGCAGGCAAACACTAATAAAAAAGTAACCCTAGCTTAAATCTCACTGGAGAAAGTCTCCAGAAGAAATGCTCCTTTTTTTCTTCCATAGAGAGCTGAAAATGCTGCTCTCACAAATCTTCCAGATTTTCCCAACAAGAAATTTCTGCTTCCAATAAGTTTATGAGCAAAGGTGTCCTTGAGGGGGGGCAAAACTAAATCGGTTTTGCTCCGACCCATGGAAGCTGTCCTGAGGCTTAGTTACATTTAATAATGGATTCCTAGACATGAAGAAGACATATAGAAAACATGTCAAAGGAAGGAAATGGTTTAGTTTTGCATCTCTTGGCTACTCAGACTAAAAGCAAAAGTACACTTGCTCCCTCTCAGCATGCCCAGCGGCAGGAGTTACCTCTAGCGCTGCTCTGGTTTCCTACGTTCCTCCAAAGCTTTAAAATAAAGATATTAACAAGAAGACTGCACAGCCCCTTCCGCAGCCCTCAAGACTCAGTCCGGCACACGCTCAAGGCTGCAAAGAGTCTCCCTTGACTTCAACGGGGTTTGGCTGAGGCTTTTAAAATGTCAATATATTGTACTAAGCTCTCCTGGTAAAATACTGAGTTATAATGGATTTTGATTAACCCTGCCCTTGACACTGAGGCAACCACTCAATTCATCGTGGTGAAGCCTGTATGGGATTTAACTGAGCACATTAATCACAAACTCATTTTGATTTGGACATGAGCCAGGCTGCAGCACGTTTGCTGAACCCACCACGGCTGGGTATTCAAAACTTACACTGGCTTCAAGCATGTCAGAATAATACCAGAAAAAACTGAGCTAATTAATTTAAACAATCCTTCTGAGAATGCTGCCTCTTTTTCTGAAACATTATGTCTCCAGAGCCATGGTCAACTACCCAAGAAAGAACAGGGAACAGAAATACGAGCACATCCATAAGAATCAACAAAAGAACCCGAACATATACCTTAAAATAGTTTGCAAAATGACACTGAGATGCAGTATCATTATAATTACACAAAAACCACCCAATGGAATGACACTATTTCTGAGACAAATTCCATTACTTTAATAGATGCCATTTTTGCAGGTATGGAAAATATTTGACAATGGCTAACAGACAGTTAAGCTTACTGTAGCCTGCTGGAAAGTTTCTGGATGAGGTCCGCTTCTCTCCTTTTGAAACTGAACGGGACAATGTGATTACTACCCCGGGTTGCTTGTGTATCACTTCAGCCAGGAAAAGTTGTGAAAATGACAGGAAAACACGGTGCTGTTATCACATGACACAACAACGTACAACACAATTCTCAGCTAGTCACCTACCCCATGGAGCGCTTAGCATAAGAAATTAGTAAACTATGTATTTTTCCTCTCAATTTTGCCTAAACCACCTCTCCTCAATGGGAGTAATGCAGCATCTGATGATTTGAACTGTATTTTAACAGTAAATTGTAAGCAATTTGTTCTCTTACAGCAATGGCAATTATTATTTCCAATTGTATTATGACTATGATTAGAAACATGAATAATTGCATTATGTCAGCGACATGCTGTTTCCTCGATGCACATTGACCATCACTGCTTAGTTTTTCTTGCACTCCCTAAAGCAGAAATTATTAAAAATATTTTATACTTTTTTTTTAAATATAGCTTCCATCCTGAATCCACCAATCTAGGACTGGTGGTCTCTCCCAGGTGGGCTTGGCATTCATCTTCTTCCCTCTCTTAATGAGTAAGTTTGCATGACCTGAACAACTACGTCCTTTCTTACTGCCTTCAGAGACACACAACTGACAGATTAAACAGGTTAATTAGCACTCAAGATTATGAGACTTCTCTAAGAACAAAAATCAGGTTCTGGATCTCCACGTCCCTCAAGATGTCCAGCTTGGGAAATCTTTCCCAACATGAGGACCTGTTATCTCAGCACAGTTCGAGCAGCTCGGGCAAGACGGGCTCCTGCTAAGCCCTTTGGAAGGGCCCACGGAAAACAAGCCCCAGTACTCGTATAAATGACCAGTGCAGCCACCTACAAATGGCCAGCAATGCACACCTATGGTTTTGCTCAGCTCCTTGTTGGAAACGCTTGAGAGAGGTAGATAACGAGCACTCTTATTCCAACTACGTGAAACGTTTCTGTTTCAACTACTCTAACAAGTGATTCTTCCAATTTAAACTTCTGCATGTCATAAAATTTCAACCCTAGTCCCGGAAAGCGAAAAGCTCTCCACCTTCTCCTTCAGGATTTATTTTCTACTTGGGATACAAAAAAAAAAAAAAAAAATTCCTTTGGGCTGCATCACAAGGATTAACCTGAAATTCAGTGCCAAAAATGTGCCTGGCAGTATTTTTCTTTCTGTGGCAGACAAGGACAGATGGGAGACAAAAAAAATAGCCTAACTGCAAGACACAGATTGCTTTTTCAGAGATGCAGCTATCAGAAATGCGGTGACCAAAAGAGAACTCATAACAAGACTAAACAGACCAAATACAGCTTGTATTTTAGAAGTGCCCCTCCTTGACGACATCAGACTCCCTACAGGCCAGTGAAGGCAATTGCCGGTTGAAGGTCCCCGTGCTCTACAGTCCAGTGGTATGGTGAGATTTTAAACGTTGGCCTCCTTCAAGACAGCTGCGTGGGGCTGTTTTCTCCACTGACTCTCAGGAGCCAAGAGGCAATTTTCTGTAAACTGTAAAGATGCTCACAGAAAATTAAGGTTGCTGTAAGGAGTTTGTTCCAGAAAATAACCTCTCCCATCTTTCACTGGTATGAAATACCCACCTAGAACATCAGGGAGACAAAACAAACCCAGCTGGATTATAGAGAAGCCCCCACATTCCTCAGAGAGGACAACCACCGTCACACTGCTGTAGGAAGAGATATTTGAAACAATGACTTTCAACTGATCCTCACTTGTCTCCACAAAGGCATCAGTCACGTTGGGCATGAAGGACCAACTGCTCATCCAGATTTACTCCAAACATATTTTACAAAGGCTCAAAGAGAAGACTGTTCAGGATCGCCATAATCCCCTGTAGACTGGCTTGGCCATTTGCTCTCTCTTTTCTGACATTTCCCAAAAATGGAAGGACCTCCACGATGGGAGGCAAGAACATCCACCTGAATCCCAAATATGTCTGTAGTTTTCACCTATATAGCATACCATGAACCCAGTTAATCTAAGTCCTTTTCAGAAGTCAGTTCCTCAAAAAAGCAGAATGGCAAAACCAATTCAGCCCTGCAGGCCAAGCCCCATCTTCATCTTGTCCATCCAATCCACCACAGGGTCCCTTCCATGAACTCTGCACAGCAGCTGTTTTTCCTGTTCATTCAGTCCAGACGTCCTCTACGGTACACACTGGTAGTCACTCATTGATGCGAAGGATGAAAACAGAATTGTTGATGATGATCTGCAGGGTCAAAGCTGTCTCTGAACCAGCACTCTCCTGTCTTTATTCTCCATTTGTTGATGCATACAGAAGTCAAAAGGGATGATTGATTCCTTCAGTTTGAACCCACAAAGCAGAAGAGTCATTTCACTTCTCCATAGCCAGGGAAAAATACAAGATATTTTACTACGAAGCGGTGATTGATGTCTGAAGAGATGAAGGATGTACTCCTGCTCTGAAGGAACGCGGTGTGATCCCGAGTACGCAGACTAGCAACGAGCCAAGTTTATTCCTACAGCTACCAACGGTAGTTGTTCATTGGGGTTTCCTGCGGGAATGTGGTTTGCAAGGTCCACATGTGGAAATGTAGTGTTCAAGTCCAACTTAAATCACAGATATGAATAGTGGTGGTCCATATACAAAGTCCTTTCTGACGCTTCTGTATGTCACACAACCAGCCAAAAAAAAGAAAAAAGTGTCTGTGACCGACGATCTCAGACTAACTGGAGTCCAACAGTGACAGTCACTTGGGCTCAGAAGCCAGACACACCACCTGTACAGTACAGCACAGACCGCTCCTACACACAGGCACTAAGCTCAGACCGATGTGTAAATGATGTCCTACCTTGCCACTGGTAAATAATTACTGAACAATATCCAAAAAATGGGTGGATACGAAACCCGCGTGTGTGCACATACGTGTATGAAACATTTCATTATCACAGAATCACAGGATGGCTTAGGTTGGAAGGGACCTTAAAGATCATCTAGTTCCAACCCCCCTGCCCTGGGCAGGGACACCTCCCACCAGATCAGGTTGCTCCAAGCCCCGTCCAACCTGGCCTTGAACCTCCAGGGATGAGGCAGCCACAGCTCCTCTGGGCAACCTGTTCCAGTGTCTCAGCACCCTCAGAGTGAAAAATTTCTTCCCAATATCTAATCTATATCTCCCCTTTTCCAGCTTGAAGCCATCACCCCTCACCCTATCACGCCATGCCCTTGTAAAAAGTCTCTCTCCAGCTTTCTTGTAGGCCCCTTTCAGACACTGGAAGGTCTCCTTTTCTCTTCTCCAGCCTGAACAACCCCAACTCTCTCAGCCTTATTATAATAATCGGCTCCATCCCATTTTTCTCTCCAAACACCAGCAGGTTTTGCATAGCAAGCTAGCGGTTACTGCATTTGCCCACGAAGGAGGGAACGTGGGGATACAGCTCTCTTCAGCCTCAGGACTTCATCTGTCTTCCAGGACACTGGACCCTAAGACATACAGGATGGAACACCTATTGCCCCTGTCAGCCACGGACGGATCCCCAGCTCAGGAGGCCAGAATCATGGGTCTAGAAGAAAAGAAGCTAAAGGAGAAAGGCCAAGAGAGCAGTCCAGCCTCTGAGACGTTATATAAAGATGGGCAACAGCATCTCCTGCTCCCTGAATAAATTTTACCTGAAATCAGCATCATCTGATCAGCATTCAGAGCATGTCTTACAAACCAGTGAGTTCAGATATGGTGATGCTCCATTTCCCCTCTGATCTTAGGCAGGACTGCAGGGATGTGCACGGCTCGACAGATCCCAGGGGCACCTTGGGACACAGATAACACAGAGGTGCCATAGGGTATTGTTGACCAAGAAGCTCAAGTCCCAAAGACGGCTGATTGCTGGAGAGAGGAAGGGAGAAATTTTGGCAACTACCAGCTCCCATGCTCCCATTCTGGCTCTCACCTGTACATCTTAATCATTAAAAGTTACTGTTAAATGTAAATAATCAGACTGTTTGAAAGCTCAGAGATGGCAACACAGCAAATCTTCTCCATGAAATATGAAATACGAGTTTTAGAAGGACTTACAGAATTTACCAGATAAAATGGTAAAGCACAGTCTTAAAACACCCTGAAAAATACACCGACAGATTCAAATGTTACTGTCAGTCCAACACGAATGGAGCCGTGCTCTCCCATTTTCTCCCTAATCCTCCGGAGAAGACATGGGTATTGCATGGAAATGCTGCAAATTCACGCCTCGGTGTGTCTCCGACACCTGTGTGCAAACTGCTGAGGGCCGTGCGTGACCAAGGACCGAGGACCAGCGCGCAGGGGCGCCTTGGGCGGCTTTGGGCAGAGACGGCAGCCTCCAGATAACCCCCACAGCCACCACGGGCGCCTCCTCCACTCCCACCACCCCAGCGGCTGTCCCCAGTGGGCAGGACCTGCCAGGTCTTGGTGCTTTGGAAGGTAACTGCCACTACTGCCATCTTCTGACAGCCTCTTCCCCACCACGGAAGGGACAGGCTTCCCCTCGCGCACCAGCAAGGGGACGCGTTTCGCAGCGCAGAGCGCAGCGAGAGGGTCACGACTGCACGGTCACAACGCCGCTCCCAGAGAAGCAGCTCTGACCACGGCTGTGTGCGTCCAAGAGCCGGGACCGCAGCGCCCAGCTGCACTGTCAATGTCAACTGCGCCCAACACGGAGCTGGCCTGGGAGCACGGGTTATTGGGAGACCCCTGTCGAACTCCCTCGCCCGTCACAAGCTTCGGACCTAACCTTTGCCTCTTCCAAATCCCCGCATGCCCCAGCTTCCCACCGGCAACACGGGGAACACAGAGCTTTGTGCAACCATTCAGGTTTGCCCAGCGAAATCACTCAGCAGGTGTGAAGCGCCCAGAACCCATGGGAGCCAGATCAGCATATAACATCGGGCTGTGTTTGATACAGACGCCCAAATGCAGGCGATGAGGGTTCCAGAAGTTCGGAGGAGACCAGCGACCCAACAGTGTGGCAGGAAACCAGGTGCTCAGCACCTTTGAAAAATCCACGTCAGTGAGCTTAATGGAGATACGCAAGCTCCAAATTTTGGTTCCAGACATGAAAGGCCTAAAGTCAGGGGCAGGGTGCCGAGACATCAAAATCCACGCAGAAAGAACAGAACAATCCTACTAAGGCACTAATGCTCCAAGGGACGTGGAATTTGCTAGAGAAATGTATTTTGGAAGCAGCAGACACCAAAAAGCTCCTCTGCAGAGCAGGATTAGCACCTTAGAGAAATACCAAAACCTAGAAGGGAAAACCAAAAACAAACGAAAAAAAGACCTTAATCAGTCAAAATCTCACACTAAATTTGGCAGTACCTTCTCTGAAGAGTTGAGCTACTGGAAGTCTGAGATACTGAGCATGGGGTTTTTTACAAGCTGTATCACCTCTGTCATCTAGGCCACAGAGACCACTGGCCAAAAAAGCTTGTAAACTTCTGGAAGTAACAGGAAGGTTGAATACAAGACAACACTCATCAATTTGTCACGAAAGCTCCTGAAATAAAAATGATGTTTAAGAAACACTGCTCTAGCACTTAAACTATGGTGACATCTGTATTCAAAGTGAAAGCCTGTTTTCCACAGGCTCACTCAAACATTTAAATGTATTTGCTGCCTCCTTGGAGGTATCCATTTTACTCTTGAAAATACAAGCAAGTTTCCCAGGGATTACACTCAGGTACCACAACTTCCAGCAAATGTAGAACAGTCACAGAAAAAAAATTCAAATTCTTAACCGGTACCTTTTACACTGCAACGTATCTCTAAGGCTTCCAGGCATCCTACGCTGCGACGGAAAGGTATCAGGCGGCAGAAAGATATCAGCAATCAGCAACAATAAAGATGTGAAATGACAGTGAGAGAAATGGGGAACAGACAGAGAAATATTTACAGGGCAATTCACCCAACTAATTGTGAACCTGGCAATTTAGGATACTCCGCTTTTGCTTTTAGTATTTCTTAGACAAATGGTAGCAACGCTCACAGGTTGCTTCCTACTGAAACAGCCGGCTGTAGGCTATGGAGCTAGAGAGCCCGAAACCACGTGCCAGAAAGGTTTGGAAAAGCGTAAGAGGAGATTAAAAGACAAGTAGATACTTGAGGGAAACTTTGGGACAGCGACAAAAATACTTTCCAGAAATAACGACAGTCCCTAAACTATACGGGGAAAAAAGGAAACAGCCGAGTCTGATGTGCAACTGGACCTCCGTTTGCTTTTGAGGAATCCAGCCCCAAAGTTCCGTTATACAAACACCTGCCAACACACGCCTGGGGCATCCATCGGGAAAGCGTGCGACTCTCCCAAGTGTCACAAGAGAAGGTGGTCCACACGGGGCACCTCTGGAAGCTCAATTCACAGTGAATCCATGAAGACACCCCCATGCTACACGGAAGCCGTGGAGTCCAACAGGCCACAAGGCAGTTCAGAAGCTGGGGTTTTGAGCATTGAAAGGGGTCCTTTCATTTTGCCACCTTTCCAGATGAGACTGTGCTGCTCTGGTGTTCAAGTTCAACGGAGGTGGCGCCTCCGACAGTCCACAGACTTCCCAGCTAGCAGACAGGATACTCAAGCGGCAACACGCGGTGAACCAGACGACAAACAAAATTCCTCATGCGTGCTCGTTTCTTAGCAGGTGGATCTAAATTCTTTAGTTTGAAGTCAAGATCAAGGCATCGTTGCACCAGATGAGTAAAACGCTTTCCAGAAAACCGGAACACTCATCTACAGCCACCCCAACAACTTGGTTGAATGGATGCCAGCAATGGCCAGCACAACACCGACAGCTGCCAGGCAAACCTGCCGTGCGTACACCTCACCACAGCATCCCCCCGTTGGTGCTACTCCAACCTCCTTTCAGCAAAGGCCACCAGCTGCAAGTAGCTCTGTAGAGCTTGCACATAGATATTTGAGTAATCTAATTTTGTTTGTGACCTAAATCCTACTTGGACCCAGAATAGATGAGGTAAAAGGTGGGGGATGCTTTTCAGTGCGTTGGAAATAGCAATTGACAAACAATGGGCCAGAAGTTCAAGAGCTCACCCTAACCATGGCTTGTGTCCTCCAGCAACGTCTGCTGCAGGGAAACAAAGTCAGTGGTAGTTAAAGTGGTCTAAGGTAGAAATACAAGCTGAACTAAGAACAACCCTGGTCTCAACAGACAGGTCTCTACAGCCCCCACTGCTCGCCAGCCTGCAGAGCACAGCAACCACACGCAGCCTTGCTGACCTGGACCAGGCACAAGCAGGAGCACACCCTTCCCTGGACTGGGGCACCAGCTGTCAGCAGAACACCTACGCCTTCTCCAGACTGCATCCTTTCCAGTAAGAACTGTACCCTCCAACGAGACTCTGTAATTCCGGCTCTATTCTGCCTTCAGCCTGTACAGGTCGCACTAAATACATCACTGCGCTGTAGGGTGTCTACAGACAGGCTGGGTTGTACAAAAATCTCTCTCTGCACTTGCAGAGTAGATTTGGTGGTAGCGGTCGCAGCTGAAACGAGTGAGACGCTCGTCCTGCGTAGCTCCGGCAGTCGCATGCAGTCACAGCACCAGAAGGGACCTTCCTTCCCACCCCCTGCCTAGCTCCGTGCTGCTCAACACTCCTGGGCAGTGCCCGCCTGCCCCACGGGATCTGTGCAGGAAGCACATCCACGGCGCCTTTTGGTTGCCCGTAAGGGATGTCTCAGCCCTCAGTATCACCAGGAGGGCAGCTTTCAGGGAGCCAGAGCCCAAATTCCAGCACCTAGAAAAGTACCTCCAGCTTCTCGCCTCATTCAAAGGCACCCTGAGTCAGTCTCCTACTTAAAGGAGCAAAGCCCCCTGATGTTAACACGTGTTCCAATTCAGAAAATACTCAGGGCAAAACCCTAGCTGCACTGGAGACGTAAGGGAGTTTGCCACTGGCTCCAGTGTGAGCAGTTGTAGCCTCTACTCTGCTAGTCTCCTCCTCGCTTGTCTCCTGGTCACCCGTGACAAAGGTGACCTCCTTCGAGACATCCCAGCACAGCTGGTAGCGGATGTGCCGGCAAGGGGGAAGCGGGAGGCGCCTGGGCAGGGACGGGGCAGGAGCAGCAGGGCCGTGCCACCCTGCTGCCACTCGGCCACCGCTGTCCTCACCAGCTCTCGGCGCCAAGGCCACCACAGAGGTGGCACAGTGAAGCTCAAGGGTTCCGACCACTCACCGGCTCCCCCTGCTCCCACAGGCAGTCTCACATTCCTGCGTGTTGCTCTGTATCCCGCCCCGGCACCCAGCTCCCGCGGTCCCTGCGCCCGCCCAGCAGCACACCCGCACATCCCGGAGGGACGCAGCCCCGGCCTGAGACCCCAACCACACGGCGTGGCTCAAAACCACCGCAGCCAGGAAACAGAACACAAGGGAGGGAACCAGGAAAAGGATTTGGGAAACCATGTCCAACTTTCTGTATTCCCTAGTGTTTAATCTATGCTCTCTCTCCCTAGAATTAGTATTCCAGGGTACAGCCTATATATCAACAGAAAGCTTCTCCCCGTGAGAGCAGCGAAGCTCTGGGCACAGCCCCCAGGCAGGAGCACAGCCGGCATGACGCCTGCCAGGCTACAGAGGGTATTCCGTGCCACGGGATGTACGGCAACTGGGAAGCACTTGTTGAAGTCTCAATGCCATGTTCTGCAATTGGGATTTCTCAACCTTTGAAATCGTACCTCCAGATAACACGTAGTTAAACCCCAGGAAACCACCAGGAATTGTGCATGGAGCACCCAGGAAACCCCCCTGTGGAAACCTCCAGCCCGTGTTTGCATCACCCCTGCTCACAGGGCTAAACTCTACCCAACTCCTTTTCCAACGCTCCCAAGGACCTGTCAGACTGAGAAACAAACCCTAGAACGAAATCTGAATCACACCTTAAGGGGTAACATGGGGTCCATACCCATTGGACCAGGGTACAGAGCCTCAGCACTGAGGGGGCGTATGGCTACACACAATATCCTGAAATTTCCAAGGCCACCTCTGGCACGACGTGCCTTCCCTCCTCAGCAGCAGTGTCTTTGCTCGGGTGATGCGGTTTAGGCAGAGGTTTCCTCCCTCCTAATCCACTGGCACAAGGAGCCCCATTTGCTCCTTTGCTTTCTGTCTCTTACCTGAACATCCACCAATCCAGCCTGATCAGTTCCCTGACCAAAACCTGTTAATCAAGCAAAATACAGCTAATGGGCCATTTACACCTCGTAGCAGCTGCAGGACACTGCTGGCTGCCTCTTCTGTGCCCGGCCAGAGCTCGGCACAGGCAACAGGCAGTTGACGACAGGACCCTCTGCCCCCTTGGAAGCCAGAGCAATGGGACACCTCCAGATCGGTGGATCCAAGTCACAGAACCCCAAATTTCCTGTGAGAAATTGACCTCTCTGTATCTTCAGATCCACCCATCTGCACCAACAGGGTCTGCACAGGGAAACCCCCAGCAGCACCGAGCCAGCACTTATCTTGGGAGGGCGCCGAGGCCACTCCGCTCCATGGGGCTGGGGAAGAGAAGCAATTCAGACTGAAGAGAAACACACCTTGCATCGGGAATGCACCTGGGCCAGTAGGTCTGGAATATCCAATTCAAATCTGAAGTCTAGAAAGTTTTCTAGGCAACAGAGAAAAAAACGTTTCAGCCTCTCCAGGAAGCAGGCGAGAGATGCAGAGACATCACCGTGATGCACCAGCTGCGAGACAGACACTTGAGAGAAGCGTGCAACCAGGAGATGGGAACATTGCTTTTGAGGAACAGGATCCACTATGGACAACACAAAGGACGCGGGGATGAATTAGCTGTATCCAGCTAATTTCAACAGAGAGAAAGCAATCCAACCAACAGCATCCACCTCTTTCAAACAGAAATGGCTATTACGGCTTGTAGCTTCCCAAGAAAGCTTTAGTGCAGACACATCACCAACAGGTTTGACGCTCAAACAGCTCTCATATCCAACCCAAAACACTTCCAAGTCCTCAGAACCAGTTACACCATTAACTAGCCCACCCCTGCCAACAACTGCAACTCCCACGGAGACAGAGCAGCACCTTCTTCATGGACAATGCTGACAGTCACTTGCACAAACATGAAACTTTAGATGTCACCGACGGACAAAAGCTCTTCTGTGCTAGACAAGGAGCCACTGTGACTTCCAGTGAACCCAAGACAGAAATCCATGTAGATAAACACAGAAAAGTCAAATCCCTATGGATGGCTGATGGTGGAACTCACTAGCTGAGAACAAGTCCGTTATTGAATGGACACGGGGTGGTTTGAGAGCGGAAAGAGTAATCGATGGGGTTCTGCAGAAAACTCTCACAAAGGTTTGATGACGTTGAGGGAGAGATACAAAAAGTGACTATATAAATGCTAGCTCTCCAACCAGTGAGAAAACTCTATTTCAGACAGGAAAAGAGAGAGAAGGAGAGAGGAGGACTCACTGGAAAGGTCACTTGGGGTAGTAGGAAGAATCATCTAAAGTACTCTATAAAATTTCTAGATGTTGTAATTGATAACTCAATTACATTGGTAACTCAATTACATTGATAACTCATCAGAAACATATTTCTAACTCCACAAAGGCTTGCTTGAAAATCCCCCGCATAAAGAAGCTACCAGAAATAGGAACAGGCCCGGGGGTGTATCCTGGGGAAGCAGAAGGCACTGAGCTGAAGGAGAGAGGCAGCGACACGCGGAGCCAAGCAGAAGCAGCCTACAACCAGGGACACCCCGGAGAGCCCAGGCAGCGGGTGAAGCTGCAGTTCCTGAGACTTGCCACTGACAAAACTCTTGAGACCCGGCTGGGGAACTCCGAGAGGAAAAATTTGGGGCATCTTTGCACGCTAGCTGCATTCTGACACACATACAGGCTGTGGGTGCATCACCCATCCATCTAGATTGGTGGATCTGAGGATACAAAGCTAATATTTTCTGCCACGATGTACTGCTGCTATTTACTAGGTCAGGGACAGCTCTGTGCCGCTCAGACTTTGGACAGGGATATCCTGTAGCCAGCTGTCTGGAAAACTCAGTAAAAGCTAAGCACTGCGTAACTCCCTGACACTTCCACGTGTCAATCCTCAAACCTTTGTTTATTTTAGTGCTGAAAAAAAAAATAAAATCTAGCACAGTTATGTCTTTCACAAGTAACACAGAAACAAGAACTTCTCTCTAACGAAAAGTAATAAGCACCGAGTAAAGAGACAGGAAAATGACAACGAATAGGTCTGGAACGTCATTATAGGCATATCTTGAATTAAGAGCTACAATTATCTCAATTTAATCAACTCTGGAAGGCAGTAGCTCCAGTGTAAAACAGGAAGATCCCAAATTTAACCATTTTTAATTCTGGGTTTAAAAAAAAAAAAAAAAGGCAAACTGAAAAATTCTTCTACAATGACTCAAATTGACAGACTTGAGCAACCTACGAATAACGGGAAGTAATCAAACTGCATTTAAAATAACAGTGTGTTGGCTAAATAATTTCAAAGTTGTCCCACTAGTTGTGCCTTTGGCTTTATACTCACATGTGTGGATTCTGAAAAGGAACTCCAGAAGTGTTTAGGGTAAATCTTGCTGTGGACTTGAAAGGTGGATTTGCAAAATTTAACTTCAGCGCTTTGCGTTTACCTGGGAGACAACGAACATAAAGTAAACTTTTTGTCAGCAACGAAATATTAAGAGCACCTGGAAATAAACAGGAAAATATGAGCACATTGTAAGAAAAGGAAAACGCATTCCACAACAATATGAGCGAATCACAGCTTCTGTTAGGGACACAGGGATGGATGGGGAAAGGGAAAGCTCTCACCCCAGGGTCTTCCCCATCTCATTCCAAGTCAGTCGCCACAGCGAGGTGTCCAAAGTACCTCCTGTGACAGCTGCCAGGGACACGGGGCACCGCCGCACCGGGGCCCTGAGCACCTTCCATGCACCACTGCTGCTGTAAGGGACCCGTCCTGCCACCCAGGGTCAACTTCAGCCAGGGTGGCAAAGGCGCCCAACTGCTCGGCACAGCCCCACCGGACACGGGGTGGCCGGCGCTGGGGTGGGGAAGGGCATCTCCACTGCTCGGACAACTGCAACAGCGAAGGTGACTGGAGAAGTACTGATTTGGAAGAAACTGAAACTCATTTTGGAACATAATGCTTTGCCATAAATTAGGTTAATCCTCAAAACCAGACCTGAAACTATGAAGTTTCTTCCTAGAATTTTCCCACCCCCACCCCTGCACGCCACACTTCACACCACTAACAGCGTTCACGGTGCACACAGGGAACTGCTCACTTTCCAAGCAGTAAGATTTTCAAACTGGCGGTGATTTCATGGATTTTATTTTTTTTCAAGCTTTCTGTTTTGCAGGGATATAAATTGATGCCTGCCAAAATGCTCTCCACTTGGTTCAAATCTGCAATATCAAGCACAGTGCGAGCGTGGCTCTGCCACAGAGCAAAGGTGACTATTCTCTCCAGTCAGATGTTGAAGTCTCTCTGCTTTGTGGAGTAGCAACATGCCAGGAACCACGTCTACACCATTTCCTTACTCCAGTATAAATGGAAAAAAAGAAGTACGACCACAGGAAAATGAGTTATAGCAGCAAACGGCAGGAAGATGACCAAAGGATTTGCAATAAGCTGTGTAACCTTTTTACCCACCCCTTGGCAAAATTAAAACATGTCAATGGGGACACGAGAACAGGGAGGAAGGGACGCCAGAAGGCCAGGCGGGTTGGGTTTGTTTGGGAAGAGTTGAGTATTTGAGGTTATCTTCTTATGAGAAAACTGCCAAATATGAGGTCTGCCCTCTTTCAGGACATCTCCAAGCAAAGCTGGCGCCAGCTCTCACCTGAGACGGGAAAAACCCCAACATCACGAATCTCTCTGCTCTTCCAACAGCTCTTACTTCCCAAATCATTAGATCTTGCCTGCTAACAAAACACTTGCTTTGACGCAGGGACAGCAGAGGAACATTTACCCGTGTTCAGAGCTGCAGCCCCGCAGCTGCGGACGTCCTGAAGGCACCCAGGATCCACAGCTCCGTATCTCCATCGCTGCTTCCACAGCGCTGCCTCCCACAGCCCCTTCCAGCCCTATTTCCTTCCTTTCCAGCCTCGCTCATGGACGTACTCCAACATCAGCACGACTAATTTGGGAATAAAGTAGGTTTCCAGCCTTGCCCTGAACACAAACCATTTTTCCAAGAAAAAACTAGTCAAGTTTTGAAATGAAACATGAAGAATTTCAGCATATAGGTGAATTTATTTGGGGAGTCTGAATGAAAGAAGAGGCCTGGGGTTTGAGTTATTACTTTTAAGCACTGCAACTACAGAAACTCACTTTCAAGGGTGTTTTCACCTGAAAACAGGTGTTTTCAGTACATCAGTTCATTACCGACATTTACTGCCTTGCAATGAAACCCTCAATTCAGTATAACCCAAGAGTTAGTATTCAAATTTTGCATGAGGACTCCGCACCGCAGGAATGCGTTAAGTATGCTCATTTTTAGAAGTCCCCTCATTAGAAAGGTTATTTATCCATAATTCCCCTACAGCCCCACGTGAGCTTCCACTTTGAGAGCACAGAACTGCACGAGCCCGGATGAGCCAGGCCCCTGGAAGGGGTAACAGCCACCACCATCACGAAACCTCCACACAGTAAAACGTCTGTACTGAACAAACCGCCAGCAAGACGCCCCCGTGAGGAACGGCCGGGGGGTGGTCACGGCTGCACTGAGGCTCCCGCGCTGCCATGATTGATGCTGCATCCAACAGCGCCTGCAACAGCGTCTATAAATACCTCCACTGCGAAGCCTGGCTAAAGTAGGTTAGGCTTCGGGTGCAAGAAATTGCAATCAGATTAAGATTAGTTCCCTCAGACTGGAAACGCCCTGCAGTAACGACCTGAGAATGAAGTCCCTGAAATCTCCAAAATCCACCATTACCCTTTAGTATTCTTCATGCTGACACTGCCATGCACGGAAATACCATCTGCGCAAATAGCCATAAGCAGAGTTAAAATCACTGGAGCTTTGGCAGCACGTCAGCTGTGGGGAAAGAGCTTGACCCTGTGCCTGGGCGGGCACGGTGCGCTCGACGGGAGAGGACACGGCTGGGACACGGCTGGGCACACGCAGCCAGGGGCACGGCCACGCTCGTGCCAGCTCTGCCCAGAGCGGGGAGCGTGACACCAGCACACAGAATCACAGAATGTTGGGGTTGGAAGGGACCTCTGGAGATCATCTGGTCCAACCCCCCTGCCAGAGCAGGTCCTACAGCAGGGGGCGCAGGATGGCGTCCAGGTGGGTTGGGAATGTCTCCAGAGTCGGAGACTCCACCACCTCTCTGGGCAGCCTGTGCCAGTGCTCCGCCACCTTCAAAGGAAAGAAGTTCCTCCTCATGTTCAGATGGAACTTCCTATATTCGATTTTATACCCAGTGCCCATCACTGGGCACCACTGACAAAAGCCTGGTCCCCTCCTCCTGGCCCCCTCCCTTGAAGGTTTTGTAAACATTGATGAGATCCCCCCTCACTCTGCTCTTCTCCAGAGTAAAAAGACCCAACTCCCTCAGCCTTTCCTCATAAGAAAGATGCTCCAGCCCCCTCATCATCTTCGTGGCCCTTTGCTGTCCCCTCTCCAGCAGTTCCCTGTCCTTCTTGAACCAGAGAGCCCAGCACTGGACACAGGACTCCAGATGTGGCCTCACCAGGGCAGAGCAGAGGGGCAGGATGACCTCCCTCCACCTGCTGACCACACTCCTCCTGATGCCCCCCAGGATGCCACTGGCCTTCCTGGCCACAAGGGCACATTGATGGCTCATGGGCACCCTGTTGTCCACCAGGACGCCCAGGTCCCTCTCTGCACAGCTGCTTTCCAGCAGGTCACCCCTAACCTGTGCTGGTGCATGGGGTTATTCCTCCCCAGGGGCAGGACCCTACACTTGCTGTTGTTGAACTTCATGAGGTTTCTCTCTGCCCAACTCTCCAGCCTGTCCAGGTCACGCTGAACGGCAGCTTGGCCTTCTGGTGTGTCAGCCACCCCTCCCAGCACCGGTCGGCAGCTTTCCTCCCAAACTCAATGTCCTGGTTTGAGTGACACAGGACTAATTTCTCTTCCAGTTTGGCAAAACTGTACTCTTAGAAGACTCTGCTGTCTGAATTTGTGAAAATATTTACTTTATAGCCAGCTCTGCTACGCGGGCTTCAAGGTCTCGGTGTGTCCGAGCTGGCCGGGTGCAGGGGTGAGGAGGAGCCAGACGCGGGCACTTGCCCCGAGCTGCCCACAGGGTTATTTCATACCATGAGCGGCACATTCAATGCAAATGAGAAAGTTTGCTGCAAAGAGCTCTCGCTCTCTCTCTCCCTTGACGGCTGCGATCCTGAGAACTTCTTGCCCCAGTGCCAGACCCCTGAGCCCGTCCCTTCCTCCCGAAGCCGAAGCACTCGCAGTGTCCCACGCTGGCTGTGCCCTGCTGGGAGCGCACGGCTTCCTGCGGGGAGAATGGGCTGAGTATAATGCTTGTATATTCTGTATTGGTATTGGGATCAATACTGGTTCTTTAGTGTTATTAATATTAATTATCTCGTCTTATTCTATTGAATCTGTTTATATTTCAGCTCTCGTGTTTCCTTGTTTTTTCCCCAGTTCCCCTTACCTGGGTGGGGAAGAGTCATTAGGTGAGAGAATAATTGCATAAATGACAATAAATTGTTGAAGGTTTCTCAAACCGTATCACCTGAGCTCAGGCAATTTCTTGCTGGAGAGCATTATTCAACACGTTGCTTATAGCCAAACCTGGTGAAGCACCAACAGGGAGAATCCGGAGGGTCCAGTTGCCCCAGGCCCCTCCAACCGGCCAGCAGCTGGGAGACGCCGCTGGGCCAGAGCTCTGCAGGAACGGGGCTGCCCTGAAAGCAGCGCTGCGTCTTTCTCACAAATACTGCAAAATCTTCACGCCACCCGCGTGCGAGGCACGAGCCGCGGTACGATCCTGCAGAGACTGTCAGAGCACTTGTCAGAAGGAAACGGTGACGCTGCCCCGGGAAATTTATTGCAGGGCACCTGGAGCCTTTCCTGAAGTAAAACAATAATAAATTATGCAAAGGGTCGTGCCAGGTACTTTCTCATTATGAAACAGCACAGTGAGAATTCTAAAACGTACCGTAGGGAGGAGGACTGGGGAGGGGTTCAGTTGATTATTTCCCCACAGACACACCTTTTTAATTTTAGGAGCCCGTACTTAGACTAAAAGCAAGGAAAAAAATCTGCCCTTCAGGCCTTTGCTTAAGGTCAATGGAAAGGATTTAGCTTCTTTGGATAAAGCAACAAGTATGTTCCCACCATCCCTCCAGCTACCTTATGCCAGAAAAGTGGCAATGTCAATCAAAGCCTGCATCCCACCGGCTCCGATAAACACCTCGGACCCAGCTGTCGAGAACCCTACAGCCGCAGACCAGGAAGAAAAGCAGGAACGAGAGGACCAGGGGGCGCTTTTTCCATCTTACGGCACAATTATTCTTGGGGTAGCAAACAATTCTGTCCAAAAAACCCTGCCTATGGCAGGGGGGTTGGAATTTGATGATCTGCAAGGTCCCTTCCAACCTAAACCATTCTATGATTCTATGATCTTAGCATGAGTATATCATGCTTTTTAATTCTGAAGACAAAAGGGGCCACAAGTGGATGCTGCTGAAAGCAAGAAACAGCACTGGGATTTACGAATCACTGTCCTGATGACCATGGGGAAGGACGAGGAAAACCCTCGGCCGCTAAGCCAGGAGGCATCTCCTGACACAGCAGTTCGGGACTTCCTGACTCTAAGTGCTGCTAACTCCCCAGCAGAAAAGAGGTCCATGGGGCAGTGACTCAGTGATGTCTCAGGTGGGATTAACAGAGCAAATCTGGAATCATTTAAACAAAATGTTCCCCAAGATGCTAACAGAAACAAGGAAAGGATCACATGTCCTCTCTCGCCTCTCCCAAGGGCAGTCACACGGGAGGTTTCCAGCCCCTTGCTCATCAGGTTGTCACCTGCGACCTCTCAGGAAGAAGCTGTGAAAGGGACTTCAGCATCCCTGTCCCTGCCCTCCCCCTCCCCAGGTCCCCCCCTATCCCAGTGCTGCTCTCCCCCACCACAGAACATCGTGGCAGAGGAGGCTTCATTTGTCTCTCTTCCCATTAAGGCTGTTAAACCAACCAGGTATTTTTGGAGCCTCGTATCATCTACGTGGAGGACGATGCCTGACAAAGTGCTGCTTTTTGACAAGTGGTTTTGGCACAGGGTCAGGCAGGCAGCACCGACCCCAAAAGACATTGATCTCAGAGTAAATCTAAATTCACATTTCTCCCTAAAACAAACTCTGGGCAGCCTCTGTGCAACATGTGTGGCTACCAAAGCAGTAGCAGGGGACACAGACAGGCCATCTGCTCAGGTGGGAGCTTGGGTGGCACTGCAGGACAGGACACAACCTTCTCCCTCAGCACAGGGCCAGGCAACCCGACATAGAATCATCTAGGCTAGAAGGGACCTTTAAGATCATCGAGTCCAACCATCAACCTAACCTAACACTGCCAAACCCACCACTGACCCATGTCCCTGAGCACTACTAACACCTCCAGGGATGGTGATTCCACCACTTCCCTGGGCGACCTGTTCCAATGCTTGACAACCCTTTCGGTGAAGAAAATGAGATGCAGCTCAGCAGCACAGAACGAGCCAACAAGGCAGGTACCAAAGAAGCAGGCAATGCTGGCCCCGCGTGCCCAGCCAGACCTCAGCATGAGGACCACCTAAGGATGCCACCAGAGCAGTGCTGTCCCCTTGCTTCACCTTTAAGCCGTAAGAGTGGTGCACGGTGCACACAGATGGATGCCACCACTGCAATGCTGTCACCTTGTTTTACGGTTAAGGAACATGCAGCACCCACACATAGGGTGTATTTTAAAAAATGGACTAAGTTGTTTTGAAACAATAACCAGTCAAACCAGGCAAGGGAAGGCCAAGAGGAACATCTCAGGAACCCTGCAGAGTTGGGGGGAAAAGGAATAGTTACCAGCATGTTACCTGTCACGAACTGGTTGAATAACTAAAAAAGTAAACAGAGAGATTGGGTGTGTGTGTTTGTGTGAAAATGTTAAAGCCGCACTAACACGCACAAATAAAACATTGGAAACAACTTGTGATAGGGTGAAGAAGCTCATACTGGGGCAAGCTTTTAACACACTCGAGACTCCACCGGGCAAGGATAATGCCTTGATGCATCAGTCTGCTGCTCCATTTGACCACTGTTCCCACAAGACATAATCCTTTGCACTGCAAGGGCAGCAGATCTCCATGGTTGGATCCAAAACTCTGCAATATATGCTTATGTTTCCAAATACTATCACCTGATATCTGTGCATAGCTGAAAATACAGCAAGACAAATTTTCACGTTAGGATCTGCTTCATGTAAGCTGGTTTCCTTGTTTGTGAGCTCCCAGGTGTCCTAGGAACAGCTAATCACTACTTTTACAGACTTAAAGAGGAGCTGAGCCTTTCTGAAAGCCTGGTCTCAGCCACAAGGTTCTTTAAAAAAGATTTATCTATCCGCATTGTGTTGCACTGGGAAAGATTTTGGTCTGGATCTTAAAAACGCCTAGGAACACATGGTCCTACAAGTATTTTTGCTCAGTTCTGCTACATTATAATGGAGGTATGTACAACTGCTAAGCAAGAAATCAACACACAAGACTACAGAACATATAAAAGCTTTTAGTTGTCTTTGAAAGTACTTTTTTCGTATTAAGTCCTTCAGAGAACTTTTCCACACTAAATCCAAGGCAATTTTATGCTGAGCTTCAAAGAACGGTACCTGTAGATAGGCAATGATCTATCTTTGTACTTCTCCAATTTGGAATTTCAGAAAAAGATGTTTTAGTTCAAGAAGTAAGGGCTAGACCCAAAGACACAGAGGGTAAGAACAGCTGCGTGGTCCATCTAGCACAGTGTCCTGTGCCCCACCGTGCCCCTGAGAAGATGCCAGTGAAGAGAGCAATAATCAACCCCATAAAATCATCTAGGTTGGAAGAGACCTTTAAGATCAAGCCCAACCATAAACCCAACACTGCCAAGTCCACCACTAAACCATGTCCCTCAGCACCACATCTGCCTGTCTTTTAGATACCTCCAGGGATGGCGATTCCACCACTGCCTGGGCAGCCTGTGCCAATGCCTGACAACCCTTTCAGTGAAGAAATTTTTCCCAATATCCAATCTAAACCTACCCTGGTGTAACTTAAGGCCATTTCCTCTTGTTCTATCGCTTGTTACTTGGGACAAGAGATTGACCTCCCCATCACTACACCCTCCTTTCAGGTAGCCGTAGAGAGCGATAAGGTCTCCCCTCAGCCTCCTGTTCTCCAGGCTAAACCCCAGTTCTTTCAGCCACTGCTCACAGTTCTTCTTCTCTAGACCCCTCACACCAGCTTCGTTGTCCTTCTCTGCTCACACTCCAGCACCTCAATGTCTTTCTTGTAGTGAGGGACCCAAAACTGAACACAGTAGTTGAGGAGTGGCCTCACCAGTTCCCAGTACAGGAGAATCATCTCTCTCACCTTCCCACCACTTTGAGCACAAGGACCTCCTCAGCCAACCATGGTATCGCTGTATTTAATAACCATCACTGGGTTTCACTTCCCTGATTGTATCCCATCCTTCTGCCTCTTTGCAAGCTTTCAGATCCCATCATGCCAGGCTGGCGGAGGTTCACATAACCCAACACTTGGCTCTCCAGTCCTTGAACACAAAGGCACTTTGCGGAAGACGAGCCCAACCCGGCAGCTCAGCTACATGCAGGCCTTCAGAAGAGACAAGAGCTGCCACCCATGCCCAACACCCTGTCGCCATCCGCCCTCTCCCCTTGTTGTGTGGGTCCTTCCCTGGCACTTGCATTTCAGATACAACCGGAGTTTGTTGAATTTCCACAGCCCGGCCCAAGGCAGCAGCAGCATGGACCTCACCACAGTCAGGCAACGGGGCTGATCGCCCCCACTGGGTCTGCATGTGCTCCTGCCCTCTCCTGCAGGACAGCAGATCCTCCACGCCGCAACGGACACACACAACCCAGCGCCGGGGTCCACCCAGCCAGCGCACCTTCACATGGCCACGAGCCCCCCGCTGCCATGTCCTAGCTCTTCTCTGAGCACCATAATTGCTTCTCTTTTCAAGGAATTGGAGAGGGGAAAAAAAACCAAAGGAAAAGTCACACTGCAGGAATCAAAAAAAGCAAAAAAACCCTAAGAACTTCAGCAAACTTGGGTCTGTTGTCCCTTACTTTGCTCAAACACTTCATGCTGAAATCCCGCAGAAACAACCAATTGCATCTGTAAGTCTAGTTATTTCTCAGCACCAAAGTAATGCACTTCCAACAAGCACACAGAGGCCCTACTAAACATAACGCCACCGCACTGCAAACACCAGCTTTTGGATTCATGTTTTTCTTAGGGAAAAAAGAAGTCAACATCTTGGGCGCTCATAAAACTTCACGCTTTACGCCGCCCTCTGAAGCCTGCAATAAGCTGCAGCGAGAAGAGCAAAGGCAAGAGCCCCCGTTTCACACCGCTGAGACGTGCCAGGCCACGTCCCCCCATCAGCGTTCCCAGCAGAATCCGCAGCTTTATCAGCCCAGCGGCATCAAAACCTCCTCAGAAAGACCCGCGGTGACGGCACTCTTGCTCGACGTTTTCATTCAGCTGCCACAACACCTGAGAGGCCGGAGCGAGCCCCGCTGCGGCGGCAGCAGGTACCAAACCTCCTCCACACCGAAGGCTGGATGCAGCCAGGGGCTGCGTCGTGGTGCTGCCGCCTTCGAGAGCTCGGCAGATTGCCGGAACTGCCTCTGAGAGGCCAGCAGCAGGCTGGGCTCAGACTCTTGATGGATATTTACCTATCCAGCAGAAATCTTCATTTTTGTTAGCAGAGATAATGCAGCCGGAAGCGTTACAACGCTTAAATTTCCTCCCGAAGGAAGAACTGGATGACTGCACACAACCAACTCCGAAGCGAGAGCCAAGGGATCGGCAGCAACAAATCGCACGGATTACGGCTTTGGTGTGTCAGTTGATGCAACTCTGACCAAAGAGCTAGCATCCGATTAGCGCAGGGGAGATGGATCAAAGGGATATTTAAAAAAAATGACTACTGATCTTAATAAAACCATTTCTAACGAGAGCAAATGCCGTGCAGAAAGTAAGAATATAACAAAACAAAGAGCTGCATCACATTAACCTGCAAAGCAGGAAGCTGATGGTTTCGTGGTTTTCCTTTTCTGTGTGTTTCCAGATGAGTAAAATCCCAGTGTTTCGAGCTAGGATGAGACCGAGCCTCGGCGGAGCTTGGCTCCAGCACGTGAACCACCCAGGAGATGCAACTGCTCCTGAGAGCATTACTCACCTCCGACCACCCAGCTCAAAGCGTTCTGCGCCCTGACACGCACGCGCCTGAAGGACACACAAGCCCATTCCTTCCCCGCTGCACGAAGTCCAACAACAAGAAGTCGCTTATTTATTATTGCAAAAAAAGTGCTTTTTAATGCTATGTATTTATCCCGCAGCATTAGTTGTAGGCCCCGACGCTCAGACTTGGGTCTTGCTGTGCTCAGAAGTGTAATGCTGCACTGAAGGAAGAACCCCCATCTGTTACGGTTTGAGAAACCTTCAACAATTTATTGTCATTTATGCAATTATTCTCGCACCCAGTGACCCCTCCCCACCCAGGTAAGGGGAACTGGGGAAAAACAAGGAAACACGAGAGCTGAAATACAAGCAGATTTAATAGAATAAGACAAGATAATTAATATTAATAACGCTAAAGAACCAGTATTGATCCCAATACCAATACAGAATATACAAGCATTATACTCAGCCCATTCTCCCCGCAGGAAGCCGTGCGCTCCCAGCAGGGCACAGCCAGCGTGGGACACTGCGAGTGCTGCGGCTTCGGGAGGAAGGGACGGGCTCAGGGGTCTGGCACTGGGGCAAGAAGTTCTCAGGATCGCAGCCGTCAAGGGAGAGAGAGAGCGAGAGCTCTTTGCAGCAAACTTTCTCATTTGCATTGAATGTGCCGCCCATGGTATGAAATAACCCTGTGGGCAGCTCGGGGCAAGTGCCCGCGTCTGGCTCCTCCTCACCCCTGCACCCGGCCAGCTCGGACACACCGAGACCTTGAAGCCCACGTAGCAGAGCTGGCTATAGGCAGGAACATTGACCCGCTTGGGGGTGGGATGGCCCTACAGAGGGATCTGGACAGGCTGGATCGATGGGCCGAGGCCCGTGGTATGAGGTTCAACAAGGCCAAGTGCCGGGTCCTGCACGTGGGTCACAACAACCCCAGGCAGCGCTACAGGCTGGGGGAGGAGCGGCTGGGAAGCCGCCAGATGGAAAAGGACCTGGGGGGGTTGGTCGAGAGCCGGCTGAATATGAGCCAGCGTGTGCCCAGGTGGCCAACAGCATCCTGGCTTGTAACAGGAATAGTGTGACCAGCGGGACTGGGGCAGTGATCGTCCCCCTGTACTGGGCACTGGTGAGGCTGCACCTCAAACACTGTGCAGGGGTGAGGAGGAGCCAGACGCGGGCACTTGCCCCAAGCTGCCCACAGGGTTATTTCATACCATGAGCGGCACATTCAATGCAAATGAGAAAGTTTGCTGCAAAGAGCTCTCGCTCTCTCTCTCCCTTGACGGCTGCGATCCTGAGAAATTGTTTCCCCAGTGCCAGACCCCTGAGCCCGTCCCTTCCTCCCGAAGCCGCAGCACTCGCAGTGTCCCACGCTGGCTGTCCCCTGCTGGGAGCGCACGGCTTCCTGCGGGGAGAATGGGCTGACTATAAACCCTGTATATTCTATATTAGTATTGGGATCAATACTGGTTCTTTAGTGTTATTCATGTTATTTAGTCTTATTCTATTAAATCTGTTTATATTTCAACTCTCGTGTTTCCCCAGTTCCCCTTACCTGGGTGCGGAAGGGCCATCGGGTGAGAGATTGTATAAACAACAACAAACTGACGTGGGTTTCTCAAACCATAACAGTAGTTCATCAAAACCTACCTGAGCTGGCCACCGCTCCCAGACTGTCTTGCAGGGGGCAGGACGTCCCTGTCACCCGCGAGAGCGGGCAGGGCAGCGGGTACCGCCAGGCGCATGCCGGTATCGCTGCCCAGCACCTGCAGCTCCCGACTGCTTCAGAGACGCGAGGCTTGAGCAGCCCTGGAAAAGCAAAACGGTTCTGGAGCGCTTGGCCCAGGACCCCCAGCTCCCTCCAGCTGGCCAGTTATGAGGGACGCCCCCCCCCCCCCCCCCCCAGGGCTGCCCTCTTCCCGAGGCACTTCCCAGGCATTTCGCAAACCCAGCCCGGGGGCACGAGCCATGGCCACACACTGCTTTGAATTTCTATTTACCTAAAAGTCCCGTGTCTGTGGGTGATGACAGGCAGGATCAAACTGCCGTTCTTCTCTTCCCAGTACAACCAGCTTTTTCCAGCCCTGGGAGGGGCCGGGGACTGTCTGGAGCTGCAGACCCACTGAGATTTTCACTACTTGCGCTTGAACGCTCTCATGAGAAGCAGCCAGTGCCTGGGAGAAGTAACATTGACTTGTGCAAGTCCACGGCCACTTCAGCCATCCCTCTCTCTCATCACACCTTCCTCCTCCAGGGCTTGGCGATGAGGACACAGTCTGAACAAGCAGGGCTATGAATTGCAGCAAATAATTCAAATTCCTCATTTACGGACAAAAGCTGTAAAAATCACATCAGCTGTATTCTGCCGGTACTTGAGAAACCCCAAGACACTTCTACAATGAACTACTTCTAAATTTCAAGTGGTCCTCTCGCCACGAGACATCCAGCAGATCCTTCTCATGCTTCGCTTTTAGCTAACTGCCAGCTTTAGTCCCTGTTACATCTATGAACAAGCCATTTTATACTGCAAAATGCTGTTTTCCCTCCAAAATACATGCTCCCAGTTACTGTTGTCACTTTTGCACATTAAGTGAAAGAAGCTATTTAACTAAAAGAACCCAATACAGCCTCACACATGAATTATAGTAAACAGTAAATTTAATCTCACTGAGGAATGTAACAATTGCCCCAGAGTTCCCTAGCGAACTAAGACCATAGATGCCACTGCTTTGCGTTTCAGTTAAACGTATTAAAACCAATTAAGAATTGACATGAAAGTTTATATTCACTAACAGAAAGCAGACTTTAGCATGCCATCCAGCGCCCAGGCTTTTTGGTATCATCCTTTTACTAATAACAGCCATTAGGAACTGCCTTAAAAAAATAAATAATAATCTAGTAATCATTGATGGACTCGCATCCACCAACAGCATCACAGGTAACTGTCTTCAAGCCAGGCACGCGCTAATCAACATCAGGATTTTATCCCTCCCCACCCGAAGGCGGGAGCACATTTGCAGACTGCCTTTTAGACAGCGTGATGCCAAGGGGCAGGTGGCTTATGCCCAACTTTCCACCTATGTCTATCCCTGCCTTTCCCAAAATGACGCAGGGTGGGAAGAGCTATTATAGAATCGTCGAGGTTGTAAAGCACCTTCACGATCACGAAGTCCAACCACTAACCCAACACTGCCCAACCCACCAACCCGTGTCCCTCAGCACCACGTCTGCCCGGCTTCTAAATCCCTCCAGGGATGGTGACTCCACCGCTGCCCTGGGCAGCCTGCGCCAATGCTTGACAACCCTTTCGGTGAAGAAATTTTTCCTAATATCCAATTCTTCACTCATCATGGTGCGGCGAGGAACCGCACCTTGCCAGAGCAAGTGTCCCACCCCGCCACTGAGCATCCCCAGGAGGGGGACCCCAGGAGGGTTCAGGGCACCCCGCACCCTGCTCCTCAGCACCCGCCAGCCTCCTCACGCCGAGGGGCTCCCTGCGCAGCAGGACTGGACCTTCCCCTCCGACGACGCAGCCACAGGCTTTGTCATCACCTCTACATTTCTAACACCCGCAGCGCTGCACACCGGCTTTCCCAGCATAACCACCCAGCGCACAAAGCGCCGCTTCCCTGGGGGCTGTTTTGCTTGGGGTTGTTTAACCCACCGCCTTGCTAGTTTAACCTGGTGCGTATCGGTTCTTGCACCAGCAGTTACAGTGAATAAATACCACTAAACTGTTCCACATCTGCAAATATTCGCATATTCTCACATTCAAATGTCCAAAGCACTTTGAAACTTCACCGGGTCTCAATTTATCTGTTTTATTCTTTTTCCTGGGCTATCACAGACAATATTCAAATTCCTTACTCTAAAAAAAAGAAGAAAAAACACAACACCTTTTTTTTTTTTCTTTTAATAAGTTAAGTGTCAAAAAATGCTTTATTCTGTTTATAAACACAGTCTCAAAATTTTAAGGTCAGTTGGGCAAATTTCACAAAACTTGTCTTGTTAAAGCAGCCTTTAAAGTAGAAAATACTGAAATTGAAAGGATATTGGATTCAAATACACCAGTTCTAACACAGTTTATGAAGCTTGTTAGGTAAGACTCTCCTTTGAGTTGTTTCTAGCTGGTTTTTGGGGTTTTTATTTTTCAGTTTTTGTTTTTACTTAGTGAAACTGCTTCCATTCTTTATTTGGCCCAAATTTATTCAATCAGAAAGATGTAAAATAGTAATTTCACCAGTAATTAAAAGCATAAAGCAGACTTTTCTTTGGAACATCACCACTTGAGGTTTACATGTCGGTTACAAAATAAGAAAATTACGCACACTAATTTCTCATGTCCCATACGTTAAGATTCATAGCATAAAAGAGAATTATTGATATAAGACACCCCAAGGTCAGTATCCTGAAAAGTCTGTTCTGATACATACTAGTAAAGAAAATATGAATCGGGAATATCCTCTGACAAAAGCCTTTTCCATTCGTATGTCGTACCACAATTGCCCCCCGTGCCCGCAGTTCCTCCCGAGGGAGAACCGAGCCTTCGGAAAAGGCCCCCTCCTACGCCAGGGTCCTGTCCTTCATCCGTCTCCACTTCCCCTCCTCATTTATTCCGAATGCTCTTGAAGAACACAGGTAGCACTCATCAAACCCCCTAAATATGACCTAGCAAGTACAGGAGGGGCAGAAAACTCTAACGCTTTCGGTGCGTTTCCACAGCACGACACTTTATTCCACGTTTTAAGTCCCACATGTCCCTCAAAGGGCACTTTGTACCCAACACGTGAGGTGGTCAATACCAGTTCGGGAAGATTAGGAAGCTGGTGCTCAAGAGCACAAAAAGTTACATGAAGTTGATTCGTTATCAAAACAAAACGAGAGGAAGTAGCTGAAGTGAAGCCTAATAAAAGCACAACTCTTGCTGCCACGGAAATAGAGCCCTCACTCCAAAAAGTGTCACCGCACACATAGTATGAAAAAAAAAACAAACAAAGAACCAAACAAGTATGGCACAGTAGCCAAGCACTTAACCAGCTAGCCTATGAAAATACACGTTCACGGCATTCCTTTAACACTGCACAGCTTCTTCTTCGGAGAAATAAAATTACACTGGGAAGCGATCTTCATATCAAAGCCTGGGAAATGCCGTTCTAACAGTTTTGATGTTTGCAACCCCAAAAGAAACAGGAAAAAAACCCCAAAACCCAACCTACAGAAAGAACAGCCCCAGAGCCTGTCCTTTTTGCCAGACGGACCTGTTAGCACGAGATCAAGAGGCGAGTGGCGCCGCTGGGAGCGGGGGGCAGGCGGGAGCCCAGCCACACCGTCACCCTGACGGCTGGGGCCGTCACCAGGCAAGGGCTGTACCCTGCTGTGAGCCACACAGGACTCATTTCTCTTCTAACGCTCGGGAAAACTGCGCTTTCAGAAAACTCTGGTGTCTGAATTTGTGAAAATAGCCAGCTCTGCTACGCGGGCTTCAAGGTCTCGGTGTGTCCGAGCTGGCCGGGTGCAGGGGTGAGGAGGAGCCAGACGCGGGCACTTGCCCCGAGCTGCCCACAGGGTTATTTCATACCATGAGCGGCACATTCAATGCAAATGAGAAAGTTTGCTGCAAAGAGCTCTCGCTCTCTCTCTCCCTTGACGGCTGCGATCCTGAGAACTTCTTGCCCCAGTGCCAGACCCCTGAGCCCGTCCCTTCCTCCCGAAGCCGCAGCACTCGCAGTGTCCCACGCTGGCTGTGCCCTGCTGGGAGCGCACGGCTTCCTACTGATACATCTAGCTGAGTATAATCCTTGTATAGTATATACGGGTATCAGGATCAATATGGGTTCTTTAGTGTTAGTACTGTTAATTATCCAGCTCGATCCTATTAATCCGTTTTATCTTTCAACCCCTGAGTTTCCTTGTTTTCTTCCTGATTCCCATTCCCAGGTGGGGAGGGGTCATTGGGTGAGAGAGTAATTGTCTAAACAACAATAAATTGTTGAAGGTTTCTCAAACTGTGACAAGATGCCACAGGGAAGGGAAGGGGGTTTCAACCGCGGGAGGGTCAGCAGCGCATCCAGCGGCCTCAGGGGGCTGCCCCCCAGCAGGCAGAGCAGAAGCCACTGGCAAAAAGCTGCTCTTTTTAGGGGAGCGGGGAGTCAGCTGCATTGCAACCTTTCCCCCTCATTTCATGGTTTATTAATTACCTGGCTGCTTACCGCCGTGGTCTCCCAAACACAGCTCAACCGAAAATCAACAGACCTCAAGCCTCACCTGACGGCACGCAGTTCCGTCCAGTTATTCAGTAAGGCAAAGCTGCCATCCTGAACAGAGGTACTTGCTGCTGGTTTTCCATGAAAGAGATGTAGAGAGCTGGAGATCAAACCCTGGCACTTCTAGACGGCTTCCTGTCATTTACAACAGAGAAGGGATCTGCGAAACAGCCCCCTCCACTGCACAACTTTGATCTTCCTGCACCG
Organism: Chionis minor; assembly: GCA_013398295.1. Taxonomy (NCBI): domain Eukaryota; kingdom Metazoa; phylum Chordata; class Aves; order Charadriiformes; family Chionidae; genus Chionis; species Chionis minor. The sequence goes on from VZSF01006298.1 coordinate 97,532, forward strand.
GGAACAGCAACAGCCTTTTTCCCTTCTCAGCACAAACCCCCACCTTCAAATGAAAGGCTAGATGGGTTCATCTGGCGAGAAAGCAGATCCCCAGCAGAAACCATCACCTACTGGGAGAGGGGAACAGGTACGCGCCATCTAGTGCCAGACCCAGCAAGACCCCTCCTTCCCTCTGCAAGCGCCATCAGTTTTGCTACCAACCGGTTACTGAGCACCAGCTGTGGACTTGAAAAGGTCAATTAAATAAAGAACAACAGCTCCTGTCAATCTCATTCAACAAGACCTACAAAATTTCCCTGAGAAACAGAAAGCTTTTAAGTAAGCAAGAGAATTGACAAACACGTTAATGCCTCCATATCATCCCTTCCTTCAAAATACACGTGACCTTTGCATATAACATGCACAAAGTCAGCTAATACACTCCTAACATTTTAAAACATGGTTTAAAAAGAAAACTACAATTAAAATACACTCTAGGGGGCAATTCAAGCAAACATGCTGTCCCTATGTAACAGTCAACAGTATTTTTAATGGAAAATACTCAACGTCAAAAATCTGTCTTTGCTGTAAACAATGTTTACTAGGAAAAAAATCAAGTATTTTCTCTGTCAACAGAATCTTAAGTGCTTTCCTATAGATCACTTCTTAATTCAGCTGGGGGATACAACGTACAGGGGAAAAAGCCGTTGTAGCTTCTCTCACCAGCTCTCGGGCTGACACCCACTGCCTGTCCTGCGGCACAGGCAGCTGCTCCGGCCGTGCCTCTGCCAGCAGGAGAGTCCCGGGATCCAGCCCCACTGCTCCTCACCAGCTCCCCCCACCCCGCCCGGGCAGGCTGGACCAGACTCCGCTCCTGGAAGCACACTCACTCTCCCGGGACCTTACCGCACCCGGTTAATCACAGAATCACTTGGGTTGCAAGAGACCTTCAAGATCATCGAGTCCAACCATAAACCTATGCCAAACCCACCCCTAACCCATGTCCCTCAGCACCACGTCTGCCCGGCTTTTAAATACCTCCAGGGACGGCGATTCCACCACCTCCCTGGGCAGCCTGTTCCAATGCCTGAGAACCCTTTTGGTAAAGAAGTTTTTCGTGATGTCCAACCTAAACCTCCCCTGGCACAACTTCAGGCCATTTCCTCTTGTCCTGTTGCTTGTTCCTTGGGAGAAGAGATTGACCCCACCTGGCTATAACCTCCCTTCAGGGAGTTGTAGAGAGTGAGAAGGTCTCCCCTCAACCTTCTCTTCTCCAGGCTGAACAATCCCAACTCCCTCAGCCGCTCCTCAGGAGACTTGTTCTCCAGACCCCTCACCAGCTTCCTGCCGACCAGATTCAGATCCTTCATCTACCCTTTCAATGACTTTAAACTGAGAGAGGGTAGGTTTAGACCAGCCATAAGGAATAAATGTACAGTGGCGGTGGTGAGACACTGGCCCAGGCCGCCCAGAGAAGCTGAGGATGTCCCATCCCTGGAGGTGTTCAAGGTCACGTTGGATGGGGCTTGGAGCAATGCGATCTACTGAAAGATGTCCCTGCCCATGGCACGGGGGTTGGACTCGACGATCTTGGAAGGTCCCTTCCAACCCAAACCATTCTGTGATTCAATGACTAACTCCAGGGAACTGCTGATTGACCATGTTTTATGCAGGTTTCCAAAGCAGCGAGGAAACCAGGCCAACAACCCTGCAACGTGCACGCAGGCACTCACTCTTCTCCCTCAGCAGCACGTGAAACCTTCCCTGGAATAATACTCAGGCCACATATGACTTCGGGTGTTCAAACCAAGACAATCTACCCTCAGATGCACAACAGCAACTGCTCTTCAACACACTTGTCATGTCCATCACAACACCTCTTGGGGACGAAGATCTCCACTATGCAGGAGCTCCCCAGCAGTAAAAGCACTCAATGCACAACCCTATTTTTTCAACCACTCTTACGTATTTTCTCCATTTTCAAGGTAAAACGCAGCGCTCTGGCAGGTTTACATGGGTTTTAATGCCTTTCAGCCTCCTGGGTCTGACCCACCTGCATTCCTACCTCCAGGCACAGAAGTCAGCCAACTGATTTTAATGGAAATACTTCCTCGCCACAAGGGTCCGTGTCCAAGCGTCCCGCCACGGGGAGCGTGCAGCAGGTCCCTGCACCCGGCCTCCTGCAGTGGAGGTGGGCAGCCAGCCCTCCCAGCCCCACGGGCTGCAGCGCACGGCCGCTCGCAGCACAAACCGTGCTACCAGTTCAGAAACTGGAAACGCTAACAAATTTTCACTGCAAAATTACCAGCGTCGGAAATCCATGGAGGGATTTCTGTCGCCTGCTCTGTTGCAGTCCTTACGGCAGCAGCCACTAGCTGGTGTGCTGTGCAGTCTTCTCCTGCCACCAACAAAGCGGTTCACAAGTTTTTCCTGTGTTTTCAGATAACCACCATGGTCAATTAAGCTGTTGGGAAAGGATTCACTGGTTATTTGGTGTTCAGCTTACAGCAGCCTCAGAGCCTGTCCACTCCTGCAACGGGAAACAACAAATTCCCTTCCCTTAGACCCCACTCATTACCAGTTTGCTTCAGGGACTACCTACCATCAGAGCCAGCTGCAGAGCTCAGGAAAAAGCTCATTATTTTGCACAACCCTCTGATGACAAAGCCTTTTTTTATTTTTTCCTCCGAAATATCATTTATTGAGGATTTTTTGCTTTGTAGCAGACTTCAATCCCTCTAACACACACTGACTGTCTATGCCTGACAGAAGATGAAAAGCACTGCTGGGCAAGTAACTAAAACCCTGCAGAAGCATTTAAAGCCTTCCTAATGTGCCAGACAACTGGGAATGGGCAAAAAGACTGACACAAAAGCAAGCCGTTGTCCTCAATAAATATTACCCAACCTTCTTGAGCTGCCGCGGTTTGCCTGAAACGCCACGTGCCAGCAGCTCCCAGCAGCGAGTCCCGGCTCTCTCTTGGTCTCACCTGCAGAGCTGTTAACACAGCTCCACCACCGCTGCTCCGCCTGCCCAGAGGCTTTTCCTCCACCTCTTGGCACATTCCAGTCACTGTCTTCTCAGGGATTTACCAGAAAGGTCTACAAGTCTGACACAAATCCCGCCACACAGCTCTAGCTTGCAAAAGAGATTTGAAATTCCTGCTTCAGACATCAAGTTTCCTGAAGATTTGTATATCCTCTGCTGATAGAAAATGATTAAAAAAAACCCCAAATACATGTTTTCCAGTCCTGTCCCAGAGAAGCAATTCTGACAGCCAAGCTCACCGGGGCATACGTCCTTCTCAGCTCTTCCGAGACAGAAAAGCATCAGTCTGTGAGAAGCTACGAACAGCAAAAGATTTTCCATATACAGAATCTCAGATGTGTCTGAACAGCGGTCACAAAGTATACTGAGATAAAACACCAACTGTTTAAAAAAAACCATTAACAGTTATCTCTCTAGATATTAGAATTGCTGTAACAAATATGCATATCGAGTGTAAACCAAAAAAAAAAAATCTAAACACAAATTGAAAGAAATGCAGAGTCCTAAGATTGCTATAATTCAGATTAAAAAGAAGAAGAGAAAAAAATAAAAGCAGGTACTTGGTTTCTAACGAAGCTCCCGCCCGGCTGCAGAGGGTGCGCTGAAGGGATGCCTGAGCCACGCGCAGTCTCAGCCAACGGCAGAAAACAGCGCCCAAGTCCCAGGGACAACGTCCCACACCTCCCTGCCTGCTCGCCTGTCTCACGAAGAACAGGGCCAGAAGCCATCCGTGAGAGGACCCAGTGCCCGTGCTGCCTGCTCTTTAGACAGAAATTTGAGGTATTCCCCCATAAGCAGATGATCCCCTTCGCTGCCACGTAAAGGGAAGTAAGCAGCCAGGTCTTCGCTCCGCAGAAGTTTCGACAAGTGCGAATCAAACTGTCAGGTCCAGCCCAGGTGGGATTTTTTAGCAATTTAGCAGGCAGCAAATCCGCAGTGCTCCACACCCTCCATCTCCGATGAGCGTGGCTGTATGTCCATAGAGTGCTGCTCCTCTCTTACAGGTAAAGCTGAAGGCATAAAGCCACCTCAACAACTGGTGACCTTCTACAAGTCTTAACTGAGCTCTCGCTTCACCAGCACTGTGAAAAATGCAGGCTCTCTTTGGAGCAGCACTGCTGCAGGTGGTTAGTTGGAAGAAAAAGCAAATTCCTAGTACCAAGACTGATAAAAAAAGCAGGATAATACTATAATAAAAAAGTATAGCTTGCTTCTTGCCTTTTCACAGTTCATCTGAAAGCCTAAAGCAAAAGACACCAGTTCTCATTCATTCACTGAAAGCCAAAGCAGTGCATCACTCTTAAGAATCACATTTTACATTTCAATATTAACTCTAAAATCATAAATAAAACATTTTTTTTAGGTTAAACTTTAGACTGTCTTGCTTTGAATATCAGAAAATCCCATCACGTCAGGATCCATCATTTCATAAACCAGTTTCAAGAGACGACATGGCTCAACACGTCAGCAAGGGAACCAGTGCTGGTACCTGGCAGGCAATGAGGGGATCAGGGTACCGTGAGGAATATTAGTTTCCTCCAGCTGTTAATAAAACTACAACAGTAACTATTTGGGCATTTCTTGCCAATTGTTATAAAAAGCCTGCTTGAACAGAACGGCTCCGTCCTGAGAGCCTGGCGGTAACAAGACGGGTTACCACCAGTCTTTAGGACTGCAGAGGTTGTTTTGTCCCCAGCAAGGTGAAGGTTTGCATTAAACCGGCTCACACTCAGCAGTGTTCTAAACGATACGGTGCAGCTGCCCGCACGCACCCAGGCCATTTCCCCCAAGGGACCAGCTCCCCAGCACGGCCACGGCAGCAGCAGATCTGACCTGGCAAAGCAAGTGGCGTCACCCACCTCCAGCCAACGCAGCCGCCCAGCGGAGGGGAGGAAGAGGACAGGGACTTACTGTCACATCCCAAGGCGGGTGCTGCTAATGACAGTCCTCACGGCGCAGCAGCAAGCTGGGCGAGCAGCACTGCCCGCGGCCCCTCGCCTCGCCGTCCCCTCCCAGCAGCGGGCCCAGGGTGACACCAGCAGTAACTCCACTTCAGAGCCTGGGGCAGATCCTTGCTTGACGCAAGGGGCAGAGCGTGGCAAAGCACCAGCTCCTGAAGCAGTGAAGATGACCCACCAACACTCCAGAGAGCCACGTCTGATCTAGCCCACCACGGTGGTGCAGGCATACAGTGCGCGCACTGGGAATTGGCACCATCGCGCTCTCCAGAAGCTGCTGCTGCTGTTTCTACCCGGTTTACCGTTAAAGCAGACAAATTAAGGGCAGGGGAAAGCAGGCGTTGCTCACGGGGAACTGACAGCACACCAGCCATGGGTAGACAGGGCTCCCTGCAACGATGCACCAAGCACCTGGAGCAGAGCCTGCAAGTGGCATCTCCCTCGGGCACAGTGGCCACCAAAGGATGGTGCCCGGGCAGCAGCAGAGCCAAGACCAGCCCTGGCCCTGCCCACCACTACTGACCAAGCCCACGGAGGTGGGTAGTCCCTCTGACTTTTTCTAGGATGTTCACATCTGAACCAGCACTGTCACTCCAGAACCAGTATGAGCCACATTAAGTCTGGGGGTCCTGGTCAACAGTCGGCTGAACACGAGCCAGCGTGTGCCCAGGTGGCCAAGAAGGCCAATGGCATCTTGGCCTGTATCAAGAATGGTGCGACCAGCAGGAGCAGGGCAGTGATGGTGCCCCTGTACTCAGCACTGGTGAGGCCGCAGCTCGAGTGCTGGGTTCAGTTTTGGGCACCGCAGTATCGAAGGGACATTGAGGTGCTGGAGCGTGTCCAGAGAAGGGCAACGGAGCTGGTGAGGGGTCTGGAGCACAAGTCTTGTGAGGAGCAGTTGAGGCAACTGGGGTTGTTCCACCTGGAGAAAAGGAGGTTGAGGGGAGACCTTCTCACTCTCTGCAACTCCCTGAAAGGAGGTTGTAGCCAGGTGGGGTCAATCTCTTCTCCCAAGGAACAAGCAACAGGACAAGAGGAAATGGCCTGAAGTTGTGCCAGGGGAGGTTTAGGTTGGATATTAGGAAAAAATTCTTTACCAAAAGGGTTATCAGGCATTGGAACAGGCTGCCCAGGGAGGTGGTGGAATCGCCGTCCCTGGAGGTATTTAGAAGCCGGGCAGACGTGGTGCTGAGGGACATGGGTTAGGGGTGGTTTTGGCATAGGTTTATGGTTGGACTCGATGATCTTGAAGGTCTCTTCCAACCCAAGTGATTCCATGATTCTAAGTCTGCATAACACATTATGGCCACACGGGACGTCAGCTGTACTTCGGACCAGAGCAGGCATCATCCCCACTGCCTCCACAGCCTTACTGTGTCACGTGGTGAGGAAAGCTCTAAAGCACCCAGAGAGGGGGGACCTGGCTGGTGCCCGCTTGCTTCCCCAGCGCTGCTCAGCAGTGCACAGAGAGAGACTTCTGGGAGGCATCTGGTGCACCCAAGTTGAACGCATCGATGGCGTGGTGCACACACACACGTCAAGCACACAGCAAAATAAGCACGAGCACATCACCGCATGCCGGCCACCAGAGTAAGATACATCACCCAGCAGAGAGGAAGGTCTGTGCTCAGCATCCAGCCTAAGGGCTTGACCCAGGTGACCACTTTAGCTCACCCTATGTGCTACAGGCACGTTTCAATTTAATGTAACTTCCGATATAAAAAATACAGGACATTTTTGACTGAGTAAGGAGTGAGAAGTGCAAAAAAGCTATGCAACTTAACACCATGGAGACAAAAAAATCCCACAACCAAAACCAACCAAACAAAAAAACCTACACACACACAAAAGAGAGAGAGAGAAACAAGCCCTGCTGTCTCCCACAGCAGGTCCCAGCCAGCAGCACTGCTGCCAGCTCTGGACTTCACCGTTGAGTCTCACCGGGCACCCCCTCACACCAGCAGCTACAACTTAAACAATCTCCTGAAATAGACATCATTTTTTTTGTGTTTTCAACTGGTTTTGTCTCTACAATAGCATGCAAAAACGGAAAAATAACCAAAAAGCCACCACAGCAGTCTGGCAATGTGTTCAGAGGGCAAGAATCAAGCAAGATCTGCAACTGAAATTAGCCACAGAAGTCTACTAAAGTCAATTTGAAGGCTATGGAATCTTGTACATAATACTAATATAAATTGATTAGTGAAAATAAGAAATGCATCATCTAACCACACGATGGGTAGGAAAGCACGAAGATTTAGAAGAAAAGGAAAAAAAAAATCCTTACATCACACTGCAAGAAAAGTTCCTTTCCCCCCCTACAAAATGAACTCGGCTTTCTCGATAAGCTCGCAAGTTCGCGGCTTTGCCTTAAGACTTCGCATTCCTTTGGCCCAGCTCTGCTTCCGTCACCTCGGCTCTCCTCCTGAAAAGCTTCTGTCTCAGCTCTCGGGACACACGTGCAGGCTGCTGTGCTCTCAGCTGCACCGCGGTTCTTAAAACACAGGTATTGAAGGCCAAACAGATACTCTGAATAAGTTTAAATTTTCAGACATGGTGAACGCCATTTTCATCTACTCTTAGTTTTCTTTCTGATCATCTCCTTACTTTCCTTTGCAATCGTGTTATTATAAGCTATTATGCCAGACATGATTTTTTTGGGGAGCTACAGGAGTTTTTTCATTCTTTCAAAGCCCCAGAACTAGGGGCAAACACAAAGTTTCTCTGCTAAAGAAATAAGCACCATAGAGTCTCTCAACAAAAGTCCAAGTCCTCTGGATTTTGAAAGTCCTTGGAAAAAAGCTCTGCCGCTGTGCAGAAGGCAGGCAGGTCTTGACTACGGAAGGAGCCTGGGATTCTGCGCAGCTAATCCCCACGGTCTCACGCTGGGTAACAGAGATTGTTGCAAAAATATCAGCCCGTAGCCCCAACAGAGATCCAGCTATCTTCTTCCCTTACCCTCGTCCCCATTAACTCCTTCTCCCTCAGAGCTCCCAGGAAAAGGAACTCATGCAGCAGTTCTGCACACAAAACCTGACCCACATACAAACACCGAAGGCTTCTCCTAGCTCTTGCAGGGTGTCAGAGCACCACAAATAAAACTCTTCCACCTTCACTGCCATCTGCGCACAGGTTATGGCCGGAGCCAGCGCTGCTCACTGGCTGCCTCGAGTCTCACCTCAGCGAAAGCTGACCTGCGATGGTTTACGGTGCCACAGTTTCTCCCTTACGGCAGGACTCACAATTTTTTGCTGAGAAGGTGGGAGCTGCTATCGCCGTATCAGCGATGCAACGCTCAGCTCCGTTCGTGGCTGATCAAACACAGCCCCGGCACTGCTTGGGTCCGCTGCTGGCACCGCTGCCCAGGCAAAGCCGGCGGTGTCATCCCCGTCCTGCTGCCCACGCTTCCGGCCCCATGCGAGGCCATCGGCAGACTCAAAGAGACAAAGCGAACTCCAAAGTCATCACAAATAAGCTCCCATCAGTGTGAGCAGAGCATCCGTTTCCTGGGAATGGTGGCAGAGGCTGGTTCCCTGCCTAGCCCAAGGCATGCCAGGGCAGGAATACCGTCCTGCCCTGGAGCACCTCCGAAAAACAGGCGTTATGGAGGGAGCAGCAGCATGCACGTTGAAGATGACAGACCAACAGCTACACAGCTGCCATGAAATCACCACGGTCTGACAACTGAAAGAACACCAGCAGCTAATGACCAAAATTGTTTTCTGGAAAGCCAAGAGTCCAAACTTTTAAAAAAGGAGCTCAATATGTTTATGTTTGAGTAGAAAGGGGTAACTGTCGGAGACAAAATACTAAACTTGGGGTAGGATTTTTTGGGCATCCACCTTGTTAGTATCCTAAGCGGGGAGCAAAGGGCTTATGGCACTGGCTGGGCTCCGGCTGATCCTGGCAGAGCGTGTGCACACACGCAGGGGCAGCGCCAGACAGAATTCTCTCATCGCATTTCCATTCTGTGATTATTTTCATTTTATTTTTAAAGAGATTTCCAAGGGTCTTTGTCTTTGAGTCTTAACACAGACCAAAGCATATCAAATTCCTAGTTATCTTAAACAATTGCCATGCTTGGGAGTGAGGGAACTTTTCTTCTAGCATATACTGGTTACCTGGTGGAGTGGTTTGTGCCAGATTGGCCCGATCTGGCGGCACAACGGATGCTCTGTCTCCTCCTCTCTTCAAGGGGAGGTAGGAGAGAGAGAGACTTACGAGTTTAGAAGGAACTAAACTACTTTAATAAAATATTAATAATAAAAATAATGAAACATATCTAAAACCATATCAAGCTCCCAGGATGACAATCAACCACATCACCAGCAGGCGCAGGGGAAGTCCCAGAATGGACACAGCAACAGGCAGTAACTGGATTCTGGATCCAGATTCAGGATGGGGCTCAAAGGCAGATGAACAGGCAGACTCCTCCTCAGACATCGGGCACTGAAGGAAGAGGGCTGACCCTTTGATCCCCCAGCTTTTGTCCTGAGCACAAGGCAGACAGGATGGAATACCCTGTTGGTCAGTTTTGGTTCCCTGTCCTGCCCGCTCCTCTAGGTGAGACCCCTCTACGCTTTTCCGCTTCCCACCCTCCAATGGGGCAAATAACCAAGCTGGCTGCCCTCAGCTGTTCCGGCAATAAGCGTAAGCAAGAGCCTCTCTGCATCCCATTCCTTGGCATCAACTGTGAACATCGGTCTTATCACTCTCAGAGTGAACAGTTTCTGCACAGCATGCTGTTAATTTCAGCAGTTAGGAGAGGCCTAGCTGCAAATTAAAATTACTGAACAGAAAACTGGTTCTGTTTTACCCCAGACCAGGCCACTTTGCTCCTCTGAAGCACTGGGCAAAATTACTTCACAGGACCACTTGCAAGTTTTGTTCCCAATTACCATTTCTGCAGTATCCAAAGGACCTGGAATAGCCTCTTCCTCCACCACGTGACAGTGGCAGCTTATGGACTTTAACTATGGGCAGAAATTTGGAAGAAACCATCGCTGTGAGACTGATGTAAATGCAGAGAACGCTGCAGCCTACAGCGAATGGGGACACTCAGCTCAGCTGTCCATGGACTTCTCGGGATGCAAAACTGACCGAGCAGTCGCGTGTTGTCGCGGCACACGAGTCACAGCTCCTGCAGGTCAGTAAAGCAGCAGCAGCTCCCACCAGCTTGGACACAGATGGCCCAACCTTCACCCTCACCAGCTCAGCTGCCATGGAGCCGCCAACATGCGTTGCTAAACCCACATCTCTTGAACGCGATCCCCAAAGGTACAGCAAGATTTTGACCCCAGTATTATTACAGAGCTTTGCTGCCAACGAAGTCAGAGTATTAATCAGATCTGAGAGGGAAACCCAACACAAACCTTCCCAGAAAGCTTCTGTTTATTAAATGGAAATAGCAGGGTGGACAACCGGCTCCTGGACTGGGGCCCAGGTGCTACGAGAGCAGCGCAGCGCCCTGGCACAAGGCAAGGTGCAGCTCAGAGCTTTGGCAGCTCAGCGATGAAGCAGGTTGCCTCCTGGCAGTTCAGCTACGGGCTCCCGTTCAAGTCAGTCATGACTGAGACTCATCTATACTAAAGCAAGTGACGAGCCCCAGAAACATTTCACGTCTTCACTGGAATAAACCCTGCATTCACACATTCTTCATTTCCAGTTTATTTTTGTAGGGCAGGAAAAAAAGCGGTCGTACTGACAAATCAGACTTGGAATTTCCAGTTCAAGTCACAGAAGATCCCAAATCACGTCCCTGACAGAGAAACTAGCCAAGGCCTGGACGCTCGCGCTGAAGACACACATGGGCCACAGACACCAGCTCCCACCACTCCCGTCTCACCCTTCGCTGCTTCCGCACTTGCTGAGGAAACGCTTCTCCCGTCTGCTCTGCTGCGCTCCTCAGCCGCCGGATCAGCAGGGATGAAGCCACGGGAACAGGCCAAAGATTAAATCCTCGTTCGAAGCCCCGGGGGTGTCTAGCCCTGATGCACAGTGGCAAAGCTTAACCTGCAGGAAACACATTTGGCCCCAGCTCTGGCATAACCAGCTGGGCAGATAACTGCAGGATGTTACTCCAACTCTTCCCAAAAAGAAATAAATTAATTAGGAACATATTTTCAAGTAGATTTTGCGCTTCCAGGAGAACACTGGCAAGCTTGTTCAGATACTCGACAACACGTGCCCCCAGTGCAGCAAGAACCCAACTGCCAAGCTGCTGCCTAAAGCAGCACGTCTCCAGACCAGCACGACTCCCTTCTTCCAACAGAAGTCGGAGCTCATTCACAACTCCTTTGCATAAACTTGCATACACACTTCGACAGTCACAATTTCTAGTTACAACAGTTGGGCTACATCAGACCAGAGAGGAGAGAGCTGACCTCTGCTCTTCCCCAAATCAGTACGGAAACCAGCTTTCAAATCCAACATCCAAACCCCGCGGTTTCCACACTCTGGCTGTTCCTGCTACCCCAAGGCCAAAAGTACCTTGAAGAAAGGACAAAACTCCCGTGTCTATCCTCAGCCCTGGGCCACCAGCCTTGGCCATCCCTGCCTGAAGTGGTTCTGATCATCCTCCCCCTTCCTACCATCTGCTCATCCACGTTTCTGCGTGGGACAGGAGGACAGAAGAGGACATCAAAGGTACGCCGAGGTTTTCAGTGTTTGGCTTGAGACCAGATCCTGAACTGACACAGTTCAGAAGGGGAACTGGTCTTTACAGGAAGACTCAGACACGGTCCCATCGCGCCCGAGAAGTGATTTCCAAATGTAATGCTTTTATCTTACTCCATAACCCCTCCCAGGTCAAAGCAACACAGCCATGTGTTTTTAAAGGAAACTGTTTTATCTCTGTCCACAAACCTCTTCAAAGTACAAACACTTTTCTCTGGTTCAAAAGCAAAGTGATGGCTCATTCAGTTCAGAGAACCGTTTCCAGAGAATTAGGTCCAAAGCAAATCACAAAAACCTTTTGGTCCACAGAAAAAAAAAAAAATAAGCCTAGACAAAAGCTGATAAAAGGACTAACTCCCTTTTGGCTCAGCTCTGTCTGCTCCCAGCAGCTGTCCTCCGTATGCCATAGGGCATCTCCTGAAGCACCTCAGAAAGATCAGATAAATTATTCAAAACATAGACTAATTCCTGGCGCTTGGACTCTTTGTTCAGTCCAGGATCAGTGCGAGCCGTCTGCTTCCTGGAGGGCTCGCCTGCCTCCAGTAAAGGGCAAACACAAAGGCTTCGATTTGCAGAAGAGGAAATCAATTTAGCAGCTAATAAATACGCAATTTGTGCAATATACATACTCTCCATCTCCCCTGATGCTCATACAAAAGTTAATGGGCCATACTCTGCTAAGCACAAAGTTACTGCACCCGCTCACGGGAACGGCAGCGTAGCGCGTTTGAGCGCAGACCTGTGAGGGAGCCGGGGAGCAAGTGCTTGGCAACACCATGTTGTATTTCCTCACAAACAGCAACAGCAGAGATCCCTCCACGGAGGGCTACGGCCCGAGGAGTCAAGGTCACACATTTTGGAAGATGCTCTGCAGCATCACATGATGGTCCTGACGCAAATCCAGGCCGATGATCTCTCAGACGCCCTGCGCAGGGTCTGCACGGACAGGGAGCAGGCATCCAACGGCTGGTGCAGATACCTCCACGAGGACGTTTCCTTACTGGTGGTCCGGTCTCCACTCAAAAACCCACAGATTCTGCGCACAGGAACTTAAATAAACACATGACATCTGATAAAAGCCACGATCGCACCTTTCCACCTAACCATGGGGAGGCACAAACATGCTGCAGCTGCACAAACTGCAGAACTTATCTTGAAGCCACGGCAACCTAAGTAGACCAAGAAACGCACATCATGGGTATCCTTCAAGATCTAAAGCTTCCCCTCGAACAAAGGAAATCCCAGTAAGATTGCAGAAGCCCGTAAGAGACAGCTTAACCTAATTTAAAGTAAAGCAGGGTGAAAAGTTTAAAGCCCAAGTCAGCAGTGCAGCCTGTCCAGAACACCGTCCCCTGCACGCAGCCGCTCAGGCCAACATGAAGCTCTGCCGAGGCACGCTCCAACACTGCGGCACAGCAAGGCTTCCACTCTCCCTTCCTTCCTCTTTGCCATTTCCAAGTGTATTTGGCTGCCAAAGTTTATCTATCTTCTTTTACATCCTTTGGTTTAAAAATAATTCCTCCCATCCTCTGGGTGCTCCGAGTTTACCATATTAAATCACATGAATTTGTTCAAGTCTGCCCCACTGCACGTCTCCCTGCGGTCTATCCTTGCCTTCAACTTGGGAAAGAGACCAACCTAGTCAGGCACAGTTACCAAGAGGTGAAAACACTGGGATTGAAGGCAGGCAGGAAGCTAATCAGCTCCAACATGGTGCTCTTATAACTTGTAAGTTATCGTACACCAGAGCACTGATTTCTTATGCTTGCAGCTTGCCAGCGCAATACAACTGTGAAAATTTGCTTGATCCCTGACAAACTTAAAAAAAAAAACCAAACCAAAAAACACACACACAAAAAAAAACCAACCAGAAAATCAGGAGCCAGATGAACCCCTCGAGCCCACCGCCTACGCTGCCTGCTCCCATGATGTACCCAGGAGAGACAGAGGCTGTGGAGGTCACACAAATTCTTTTGGCAGCGGGACAGTCTGGCAGCAGAGACGCTCCTCGGGAAGTCAGGAGCACCAGGCTGTCCCACCAACAGCACAGCCCGCCGTCCTGCCAGCAAGGGGCCGGCTGGCCTTAGATCCTGACAGTGTCAGCACCCGACTGGAGCTGGCGAGTGGACCCGCTTCCCAACACAAGCGTCTTACACACCATTTATAGAATTCCACCTAGCAAACCTCAGCAAGAGGTTTGTAGCAGAGAGAACTTGTCCAACAATCGGCAATGGTACAAGGAGGTGGGGTGGGGGTAGGAAACGGGGTGCAGACTTGCAGCAAAGATCGCTTTGTCTTGTCTGGACAAGCAGAAGGACCCCAAGTAAAAACCACAGAGGGCTTCAAAGCTGTACAGATCCTTCCTGCAACCTCGTCCCAGGAGGAGCTGAAATGCACCCTCCCTGCTATTTCATGCTTTATGGACACCAACTTTACCCCTAGACACCTTCAGAATAACTTTGAGCGCTTTCTTTCTCATTGATTTTGAAAATTAAATATTTTTGGTATTTTAACAGTCACCCTCAACATCCAAGTCCGGTGCCTACTGAGAGGGGTGAGCCTCACCGCTTGTGTTTCAGACACCCTCCAAACAGAAGTGCCATCGTCACCACAGAGTGGCATGTGCACGCAGGGGGATAACGAATGTGCATTAGCTATTCCGCTGTCAAAGCCTAGCAGAGACACAGGATTCAAGTTACCTGTGACTGGAACTGAAGAAACACAGGTGAAGTGTCTCTCACTAGGGATTCACCATGAGTTATACTGCACATTAATTAATCCAGCTATAGCAACACACCTTTTTAAGAAGGATGAAATTTCTCAGTGCTCAACAGGCATTGCACTATCATTTACCCACCGCTCACACGTTTCTTCTGCAATCAAACAAGCCTGCAACATAAAAAGAAATCTGAGGATCCAGAAAACAAACAAAAGCCCTTCACAGGAAACGCAGCAGGCTCGAGTAACAGTGCGGGATTCGCCTTACTGAAGACACTGGCCAAGTGAGCAGCACTGGGACTGCACTGGGAGATTGCTGGAGCTCCTCCGCCAGCAACCAACAACCAGAAACTGACCAAACTGATTTAAAAAAAAAAAAAACAAACACCTGCTTAAAATAACTGGACCAATTGACAGACACAGACAAACTGGACCAACTGACAAACACAGGTTCTCCTGAACTGGTGTCTCTACAGGGGACAGGGTTTCTCGTTGCAGAAGAGAAGTTAGAGCCCAACCATAAATGATCAGGATCAACACAGGCATCCCCAAAATATTTTTTCCTCCCTCTGAAGCAGGAGGTCAGACTATACCATAATAATCATCCATCCTGACCAGAATATCCACGGAAAAGCCTATACCCCAAGGTGACAACCCCTGAATCACGCTGAAAAGATTCAACTGCCAGAAAACTCAGCAGAGCAATTCCCAGCTCCCTGAGCAGGACGCTGTCATCTCAGCGCGCAGCAGAAGGACAATAAAAACATACACATCTAAGGAGGCGTTTGTGCTTTCCATTTTAAACAAGGCGCAGTCCATTTTAAACAAGGTGCAGGAGATCTGGGAACGTAACCAGCACCTTTTGAAAAGTGGTCCAGACCAGTCCACTCCAGCCTTTGGGAGGGTGCCAGAAGCATCACATCCATTCAGAGATTTTTGTACCTTCTTTATAAACATGACTTCAGTGAAACGCGGATGGACATCTGCTGCCAGGCCCTGCCCTGCAGGGCAGAGCACGACACAAACACCCCACACAGCTTCTTATTGAGTTTTTCTTCCCAGCCTCCACAGGCTACAGCAGCTATTCCTCCCATCGGGAAGCAGACCTCCATTTTTCTTTCAACTCACATGAAATCTTATCAAACCTAAATCCAACAGAAAACATCTGACTTCAAAGGCAGCAATCATGTCCCAGCCGTAGAACGCTAACAAGGTGTTTATGTTTGTTTGATACACGCAGAGCTTTTCACAAGACTCCTGTAAGTAATGCTTCCCTGCACACACACCAGGACTAAGGATAAATTTAATTTGGGGGACTCCTTTTTTACTTTCTTTTTCTTTCTTTTTTTTTTTTTTTTTTTTTTCTTTTTGGCTT
This sequence comes from Chionis minor, assembly GCA_013398295.1. Taxonomy (NCBI): domain Eukaryota; kingdom Metazoa; phylum Chordata; class Aves; order Charadriiformes; family Chionidae; genus Chionis; species Chionis minor. The sequence continues at coordinate 113,285 of VZSF01006298.1, forward strand.
CTTCACAAAACTCATCTTTCTCTGGCTGGATCACCCTCATTTTCACAGGCAACAGTGTTGTTTCCACTCCTGTCAGTTCCATCAAATCAGCATAAAGTAACTGAAAAAGCCTCCCAGCATCTGATGAGACTAACTAGTAATTTCGGGATGCCCCTTTACCAGGAAACCAGACATATTAAGAATGCTAGTTGATTACAAGTAAACCAAAATGGAAAGTTGGAATGGAAAACCATATGCTTACATATCAATACAGCCCTACACGCGCAGGTGTGCACTAAGACTCCAACACAAATCAGATCTGGTCAGCCAGATCCTGGCAGAGAGGCTGTACAGGAATAAACCTGTAGGCACAATGAACTGAAATACACCAGATTGCTCACCGCACAACTATCTTTACCTTCCAGAACACACACAAATGTGTCCAAGTAGACGTACACCCATCAGGCGACAAGTCTGAGAGTGTCAGCTCGCACCAGCGGCGCACGTTGACACACACCAGTTCCACAGCTCCACTGTGGGCAAGAGCAAGCGCAGTGACCATCTGATCCCATTCAACCAGCTCCCACCTGCTGAAGATACAACTCACTTTGCCTACACTAAAGTAAGAACAGGTAATTAATATACAGTGAAAGATAACATGCACTTTACTACCTTCTGAGGACAAGGATTAATTCTCCCTGCCAGTTCCTTCTCTTTCCTTATCTTGTTCTTTTCTGTCTTCCTTGTTTTCTTATCTACACCTTATGTTTCATACGGCCATTCATATGTTGCTTCATACCTAATTTGCTGCTCACCTGCTTCTCCCTTTGCTTCACAACCCTCTACCTCCCCACTATCTTCTCATGCCCCAAATTCCCCTCTTCGAGGTTCCCTAAGCAGATCGTCGGGTTTGCTGGGGCTCCTCTTACTTTCCCCATCCATTATGTCCTTCTGCTAAGAAAAGCGAGTCCACCCACCAGCCTTCTGACAGCGACCACCTTGCAGCCCCGCAGATCCAACGCCCCGTTCCTCTCCTGCTGCGGGGCCTGGGTCCAGGAGCACCTTCAGCCGTGGAGAGGGGAGCTGCTCTGGTCTCCCCTTGCACTCACGAAGGCAGCAACACAACGAGGATGAGGAGGACACAAGAGCCGTGGTATCTCTTACCAAATTCCCATACCAAGGATCATACTGGCCACAGTGGTGCCCACAACTGGTTTCAAGCAGTATTCTGCTTTTGACAGTGCTCTCTAAAGTAACTGTGATTACCCCAAAGACACAGCGTCGGTTACACACTGACACCAAATTCACCTGACCACAGTGACCAACGAAGTCCATCGCGGTGCTCACCAGTTCTGCATCTGCCAAACATGAACAATTCTTCACCTCTCAAGAAGCTTTTCTCCAGCAGGCAGAGAAAGGTACAGAGCAGAGTTTCCTCCTACGTAGGCAGAACCCCATCTCCCAACTCCGACACATCACTGATGTGCTCGATGGCACCCAAGGGCGAGAGCAACAGGCCAGTCAGTCTCCTGACGCATTCAGACATTCCTTCCTCGTATCCACAGAGGTCTCCCTAGCCAGGTACAGACCTCCTCTGATTTTTGCCAAAAACAAAAAGGTTACAGCCGGAGTGGGGTAGAGAGGACAAAGGCCTCAGTGGGGGAGCAGACAGGACTGTACACATGAAGGAAACCATGAATCCCAAATTCCAGCTGAACAGGTCGGAATTCCCACTAAGTACATCTGGACCGTGATGCATGCTCTGAAAAGACATATACAGCACGTATGCTTTCCTTTAGAAACGCGCCGGAGCACACCAAGCAGCAAGTACTTTGAGAAGTCCCAGTTGCCTCCAGTCTTCCTGAATGCCCTACACAGGAGCCAAAACCGTAACAGCCACTGTACGGGGTTCCAGCTCTTGTTTGGCGCTGGAGGAAGGATGAGTGGTTCTACAGGTTGCAATTAGAATAAAAATTCTTCCTATGCCTTGGAATTAATTAATTACATTTCTAGATTTCACACCACCATTCTTCAAGTGATAATTTTCTACATCATGTCAGCAGCAAAGACGATTACTAATTTTGGCAACGACAGAAACACAAGATTGCTCCAATTACAATTTGTGTGTTGCTTTTTTCTTAAATCAGTGTCAAAGTGGGATCCTACTTCCCAAAGAATCTCTGTTTTCTCCACAAAACATCCAGGACACTACATACACAGGACTGTTCCTGGACTTTTAACATTACACATAACTAAGAAGGACAGCAATTCTTCACACCAGCGGTCGCTGGCACCCAGACAGACTTCAGTTTGCACGCAACAAACACGTCAAAAATTACAAAGTGGGATCTATTTTCAACGCTTCAAACTCCAGCTCTCCCTGGTCTCTGAGCTGTCAACCGTGGCTTGAACATGGCACCATCAACCACACTGGCCAGGGGAACCTTTTGGGAAGAAACAAAGCTTCCAGGTTCATGGGCATGAACAATGGACATAGCCAGGAGAAGACATGAGCATGAAGCCGGAGCATGCAGAACACTAAGGGTGAGAAGACCTGAAGCAACCCCTGGCTTGACTGTGAGGCTTGAGGACGACGGCTGCGCAGTAAGCCCACCATGAGGACAGCTAGGTGTCCCTTCATCTCAGTATTGTCACCTGGAGGGGCTCTAGTCTGTGCACATCAAAAACGCTGCAAGATATTGAATTAAAAACAAAACGGTGGCCTGTAGAGACCTTCTGGATCCGCCACCCTAGCACCAGACATCAATGTGATGGGCCTCAATTTCCATGGAGACGTCTCCCCTGTACCACCACTCCCCACCCCAGCCCCTGCCATACTCCCTAACAACAGATATCCCTTACAAAACAGAACCCCCCTGCAAGAGGCTCTCGCTCAGGCCAGCCTGCCCACGCATGTGTCCTCCGGGCACAGCCTCCAAAAGTGACGGATTGCTGTCCAGAAAAGAACTGCCACGGCCCCCATGGCAGCAGGAGTTGTCCCACCCCTTCCCAATCCCACCACCTCCCTCACAGCAGCAGTTGCACAAGCCAGGTCAGAGCGCATTTCCCACTGAAAGTTAACCGAGCAAAACTTTTTTCTTTTTTTTTTAAATATAATTACTTGTTTCCAGCTTAATGACTTCCCCGCTCCACCTCACCGTACCATTCGAGCCAATTAAATCAGCACTCCTGCAGTCCTACCTACTTTTCTCCCCACCCAGCAATGCATTCCCGCACCCCTCCTTGCGCCAGTGCTCGCCCAACCCCACCGCGAGCCAACGCTGGGCACCCAAACCGCAGGAAACTCACCACTTTTTGGTGGCTTTGCTTCGCGACAACTCAGCTTGCCTCAGCGACGTCAGCAGGGAGCCAGCAGGACGTGTGCTGGGGGCAAGGCCACGGCGCACCTCTGAGAGCAGTCAGGCCTGCGGCAGCGGACTGCAGGCACGGCCAGCCCCTTCTCACCCGCCCACCGACTCCCTCGGCTTTGCCGCCACGGTCTGCAGCAGCAGGTTGTCCTCCTGGGATGGGGTTTCCAGCAACCTGCTCCTCCAAAGCCCACCCAGGATCCTACACTCAGCTCCTCCCAGGGCTCCTGAACTCACCCGTTACCTTAGCAAGAACCCAGCACCCTACCACCAGCTTCACCACAAGCACTTGTGCATCATCAAACTGGCCCTGTCCTCCCAAATTCATATTCAAACAGCCACTTTGAGCCAACCGCAACAGAAACAGAGACCCTTCCTCCACCTGGAGGAGCTGCATCATCACAAGCTCACCGGGCATCACAGGTTCTGGAGTCAGGGAGCAAAACCAGCTCTTCAGCCCTGAAGATCCAAGGGAACAAGTCACACATATGATAAACAGGGGTTAGGTGGAAACAAAATGGGCAACACGGGGCGTTGTAAGTGCGCCGCAACAAGGCCATTTCTTGTTTTATTGCAACCGCTTTGGCACATCGCAGTCAGGTTTTTAATCCATGCTTTTAATTTACAAGGTTTGGGATTCTGGTTTTTGAAAGGGGATGTAAACACAGACAGCACCACCTCCCCAGGGCCCAACAGGTACCCGCTCCATCTAGCGAGCACAAAAGCTTCACGTGGTTGGAAGCTGCAAACAGCAAAAAATCAGCTTTTTATTCCAACTATACCAAACTCTTTAGTTTACATGACCAATTCTCAGCCCAAACAGGTGCCCGTCAGCCTCCACGCAGTCTGTCCTGGCAGGACGCAACACAGACCACAGCAAACAGTGAGAGAGATTATTTGCTGAGCACACCCGCACCTCTCGCGGCTCTTCCTTCTTCTATTAAAAAATAAAGGGTGAGTTCCCAAAACAGGGCAAAGAGCTTCTTCAGTATTACCATCCCTGTATTAAATTAAAAAAAAATAAAATAAAATAAACCAGCACTGCATCACCCCAGCCTAGCGAAGCCTAAACTGTCGCTCAAGGAGAGTATTTTCAGTGGTCTGACTCCAAAGGAAAACCGCAAAAGCTGCGGGTTTTGTGGAATATAAATATCCCCGGTTTTCGCGCGGCTGCTCAGCCACCTCCATGTGCAGGCAGGGGCCCGGCAATGTGACCCCGCTGTAAGGCTGTAAATTTCCACCAGAATAAGGCAAAGCTGGAGCAGAAGTTCCCCGGTGAACCGGCGTTACCGAAAACGTCTGCCGCGAGCCAGACGCGCGAGCGGGGGCGGCAGAGGGACGGCGGCTCCGCGCCGCGGGGGGCACAGCGGTCCCGGCGCTCGGAGCCCCCGGCCGG